>OU795037.1:38990977-39589508 GCA_917208275.1 Patella pellucida | reverse complement strand
ATTTTTCTGGTTCTAGCAATTATTTAATTTCTGCATAGAAATCTTGCTTTGGCCAGTTTTTTTTATTGCAGAGTGCCATTCTTGTATATTGCAGTCTATGACCCTTTGTTTAAAACATGCTTAAGAAGTCGTCACGATTTCCTACTTATAACCAAACATATTGGAAATATTAGTCTGGCATTATTAAATCCTAATTTTATTGGTCTTATTTAAAATTAAACTTTCATTTAACTATGAACAACTCTTAACGTGTCTCTATAAAACTATTAAATACTCTGATTTCAAAGGGGGGTTGGGTGGCTGAATGGTTAGCACGCGCGCCTGTCATTGAGTTAACTAGCGTGTTTTCGAATGCTCGGTTGTACGTGACAAGGAGAAAGGTCGCCTGTCCAACCTGCCATTTTAAATTTTTTCCCCCCGCCATTTTAATTTCATTTTCTCATCCGTCTCATTACAGTAATACAAGTTTCAGTTATTTCCCTTTAGTTTTCAGATTATTGTTATGCCTGGGTGCAATGATTCATACTATATTTAGACTTGTAACTTCGCGAGTTTTTTCTTATCCTTTTATTTAGGATACTTGATACAATCAATGACACGTGACGATAAATATGAAAGCTTTCATATCTGCATGGGACAGTAGCAGATCTAGTTCCTATTCTTATTATTTTTTTTTTTGTGTTTTATTCACAAATCGGATTTCTCAGAATCTACTCATAGGATCTTTCTGAAACTTTTACCTACCCCCCCCCCCCAAAATGGGTGGTGGCTGTTGGGTAAATATATTTTCAAAACGTTTTTCGCATCCAAAATCACCGAATTTTACGAACAAATGCATTTGACCTACTTTGCTGTAACTTTGTGACTATTTCACCTATTTTACTAATTCTTTTTTCTTTGAATACCTTGACTCCTTTACTTCAAATCTGCAATTTCGGATTTTCGAATTTCGAAAATTCGTCGCTGTGATTTCGAACCGGAAGTTTACACCAACTCGACAACTTCTTTAGTAGTTGTACGATTTTCATGAAATTTAATATGTAAGTAGACCTTAATAATGCGACTTGAAAAATGACTTTAGAAATTTTCTAACTTATCTCCCCTTGGTGAAATTAAGGATCAAAGTTTTCAAAAAAATCGTCGAAATATAGGTCAGAATGACCTAGTTTTTTTTTCCTTTACTAGACAAGGAATTACTGATTCGTACACAAAATATGGAGTTTTTCGATCGAACCGGAAGTGCCACCATCTTTAAACGTGAAAAATCAATAAGGCTTTTTTGCTATTTTACTTACAGACTCGGGAGTTATATTTTCTGTATCCTTGTAGGAAGGCCTAAAAAATGTCGCAATAGAATTCTGATTTAGGTCAACCGGGAGTCACCATTTTGAATTGAAAATGAAAAATAGAAGCAATTTGAAGGGCCGAGACTTTGGAGCACAATAACTCTCATTCTAATTAAGCTAGAATGTTCAAACTTGTTGTAGACGTTCACTAGGTCAATGTTATGATTGAGTTCAAAGATGAGCATTTTCTGCTTAGGGTAAGCAGAGATAAGCATGCTGATTTGTTGATTCTTTAGGGCACGATAACTTCGGTTATAATGAAGGGAGGGTGGTGAAACTTTTGTTAATAGAGAGTCTAATAGCTAGCCTGTTGTGTGAAATCATTGTATCATTTTTTTTAAATATCAGGGATAGCCGAAAAAAAGAGATTGAAAATCCAAAAAGTCGTATTTTAACAATTTGGAGCATGTTTAGAGGTCTTTCTCGTAAAGTCAACATACTATTTATTAGTAACTTCTTCTACAAAGAGTCTTATTGGTAGTCTTTTATATGAAACCATCGATCAACAGTCCAACATATCAGGAGTAGAAGAACAAAAGGATCGAACATTGAAAACGGCACCCTTTCATTGTTAAGCGAAACATGCAATCTACGCATTTAGTCATCGTATAGAGTTTATTCAACAGTATCGAATTCCAACTGCTTAGGGATATTTTACGTGCACTCCAATGTGTACACGGGACCTTGGTTTTTCGTCCCATCCGAAGGACTAGACAGCTGTGCTTGTCAGGCCCTGCGTTCTGCCTCACTGACAAGGGGAACCACGCCGGGAAATCGAGATGAACTTTTTCCGTTCAGAACTTTCAATTCAGGCCAAACGTTTATTGCATACGATTAAGCTGGTCAGTTGGAGCTTATGTTCAAACGTTTTGTAATAATCGGTTGGTAATTATTAAAGTACCGTGCACATTAAACTGTTAAAACAGAAAATTTCGCCCGGTTGAAATGTTTCTTGCTATAAGTCAGCAATTTTCCGAATTCAGGGAGGCTGGATGGCTGAATGGTTAGCATGTGCTCGCTGTATCGTAACGTTTGTCATTGAGTCAACGGGCGTCGTTTCGATCTCCAGGTTGCACGTGACATGGTGTATGATGTCCAATCTCGTGGGTTTTCTCCGTGTTCTTCGGTTTCCTCCCAACGGCTAAAGACCAGTAAGCGCAAGGGGAGTTTTTAAATAAAATTAAGAAACATATGTTAGTCCCGAAATGACCTAGTTTGTGTCGAATGGACGTTAGGCCGCTTTTCTCTCTTTCTCTTTTATTTTTAAAGTTTTGTAATAATCGGTTGGTAATCAAAGGTACTGTAAAAGTGATAAAACAGAAAATTTCGTCCGGTTGTAATGTTTCTCAATTTAAAGTCAGCAATTTGCCGATTTTCAGGGGCAAACGTTTATTGCGAACGATTAAGCTGGTCAGGGGGAGCTTATTTTTAAAAGTTTTGTAATATTCGGTTGATAACTAAAGGTACCGTGCAAATTAAACTGTTAAAATAGAAAATTTGGCCCGGTTGAAATATTTCTCGCTGTAGGTCAGCAATTTGCCGATTTTAGGGAGGTTGCGTGGCTGAATGGTTAGCACGTGCGCTCTGTATCATAACGTCTGTCACTGAGTCAACTGGCGTTGTTTCGATTTCTTGGTTGTACGTGACAAGGAGTATGGTCGCATGTCCAACCTCGTAGGTCGTAACGCCGCTGCCCGGGTAAAATTTCCCTCATTGCACACTTTATGGCGTATGCCCGTCTTCAGTAGCCCATTCTAGGAGCAGCACAGTAGGACGTTAAACCCCATTCAATTTCATTTCATTTTCTCTATGTTGCTTATTTATTATAGTGGATAAATATTTTTCTGGTTCTAGCAATTATTTAATTTCTGCATAGAAATCTTGCTTTGGCCAGTTTTTTTTATTGCAGAGTGCCATTCTTGTATATTGCAGTCTATGACCCTTTGTTTAAAACATGCTTAAGAAGTCGTCACGATTTCCTACTTATAACCAAACATATTGGAAATATTAGTCTGGCATTATTAAATCCTAATTTTATTGGTCTTATTTAAAATTAAACTTTCATTTAACTATGAACAACTCTTAACGTGTCTCTTTAAAACTATTAAATACTCTAAAACAGTAGCTCAACCTTTTGACCTAAACTCATTAATTTACCATTTTGTTGTGAGCGACTTCTTATTCTTCCTATATGACATATTGCACGTGTCTGATTTCAAAGGGGGGTTGGGTGGCTGAAGGGTTAGCACGCGCGCCTGTCATAGAGTTAACTAGCGTGTTTTCGAATGCTCGGTTGTACGTGACAAGGAGAAAGGTCGCCTGTCCAACCTGCCATTTTAAATTTTTTCCCCCCCGCCATTTTCATTTCATTTTCTCATCCGTCTCATTACAGTAATACAAGTTTCAGTTATTTCCCTTTAGTTTTCAGATTATTGTTATGCCTGGGTGCAATGATTCATACTATATTTAGACTTGTAACTTCGCGAGTTTCTTCTTACCCTTATATTTAGGATACTTGATACAATCAATGACACGTGACGATAAATATGAAAGCTTTCATATCTGCATGGGACAGTAGCAGATCTAGTTCCTATTCTTATTATTTTTTTTTTTGTGTTTTATTCACAAATCGGATTTCTCAGAATCTACTCATAGGATCTTTCTGAAACTTTTACCTACCCCCCCAAAAATGGGTGGTGGCTGTTGGGTACATATATTTTCAAAACGTTTTTCGCATTCGAAATCACCGAATTTTACGAACAAATGCATTTGACCTACTTTGCTGTAACTTTGTGACTATTTCACTTATTTTACTAATTCTTTTTTCTTTGAATACCTTGACTCCTTTACTTCAAATCAGCAATTTCGGATTTTCGAATTTCGCTGTGATTTCGAACCGGAAGTTTACACCAACTCGACAACTTCTTTAGTAGTTGTACGATTTTCATGAAATTTAATATGTAAGTAGACCTTAATGATGCGACTTGAAAAATGACTTTAGAAATTTTCTAACTTATCTCCCCTTGGTGAAATTAAGGATCAAAGTTTTCAAAAAATTCGTCGAAATATAGGTCAGAATGACCTAGTTTTTTTTTCTATATTTGAACCTTCTGCGCGGACCGGAAGTGGCCGAAATTCGTACGCTGTCAAAAAATCAAAAAACGGCTGTAGTTTCGTCAATTCTGACATTTTCGGCAACACTAAATCTTTTCTCGGATGATAGCAGTTGAAAATTTCAAAATTTCGAAACTTTGTTGCTGACTTCTAGCGTTCGAAAAATGAAAAAAAAAATTTAAGAGACAATTTTTGTCATTTTTCAAAATTTTCAAATTTGACCTACTTTTTTGAATTACTGACGATCATACGATTCCAGAAATATAAGTTTCATTCGGAGTTATCTCCCTTTATTTTTCGATTTTTTTCGAATTTTCTGCCCTTATTGTCAGCTCGAGTTTCGCTTTACGGCCGAATCGACGTATTTGAAACTTATGGAACATGAAGTTATAGTTCAAAACTAACGTATAAAGCTATCTCGACAAACATCTATAAACCGGAAGTAATCGAAATAATTGCCGATATTTTGAAAAAAACGCAAAAAATGAATGCTTTTGGAAAAAAACATGAATACTGAGTCCGATATCAACGGACGAAAACGATTAAGATATCGTTGGGTTGTCCGAGAAATGCAGTATCATATGATATCCAATTCTTACAGATAACATTTTAATTTCGAAAAAAACTATGGGACTATTGTCGTTCGAAAATTGAAAAAACAAAATTTAAGAGACAATTTTTGTCATTTTTCAAAATTTTCAAATTTGACCTACATTTTTGGATACCTGAAAACCATCCGATTCCAGAAATATAAGTTTCATTACGAGTTATCACCCTTTATTTTTCGATTTTTTTCGAATTTTCTGCCCATTTTGTGAGCTCGAATTTCGTTTTACGGCCGAATCGACGTGTCTGAAACTCCTGCAACATGAAGTTATACTTCAAAACTAACGTATAAAGCTATTTCGACAAACATCTATAAACCGGAAATAGTCGAAATAATGGCCGATATTTTGAAAAAAACGCAAAAAATGAATGCTATTGGGAAAAACATGAATTCTCAGTCCGATATCAACGGATTAAAACGATTAAGATATCGTTGGGTTGCCCGAGAATTGCAGTATCATATGATATCCTATCATTACAGATAACATGAATAGCAAGTAAAATATGGCACGCTAAAAATCAAGTATTTTCTGATTTGGAGCGTTTTTGAACGCCTGTATCTCGAAAACTGCTCCAATGATATTTTTAAACTGTCTCTATCAAGATACCTTTTGGTAGTCTTGTGTATGAAATAGTCCGTTTAGACTTTGAAATATCCGTAATAGGTCAAATAACGAACTGAAAATCGAAAAAAGTCGAAAAATCGTGAAATTTTGGAAAATCCTTTTTTTTTTTTTTTTTTTTTACTGATTTTCAAAAAACTTTATGATATTTAGATATCTGATCTAATGTCGAATCCAAAAATGTATAATATGTATTCAGTTATTGAAATTTAATTTTTGATATTTTGACATTTTTGCATTTTTGGCACTTTTAATCATAGGATTTCTCAGGGGCATTTTATCTGATCCTATATTGTAATATATCATTACAGAACTCTGTCGCTATTTAAATGCCTAAACCGGTTTTGAAAACTATCTCGATAATAATCACCATACCGGAAGTATTCAAAAAATGAAAAAAAAAGGTATAAAAATGTCGTTCTTGCAAAAAGCTGGATTTCTCCATCAGATATTACCGGCTCAAAAGAAATAAAGTGTCTTTGGATGGCCCCATTAATGGACTATCATATGGCATCTCAATGGTACGATTTCGATGGTTAGTAAATAAATGATGTTACGCCGAAAATCTAGTATTTTTCGTTTTTGGAGCTTTTTGAGACACCCTTTTCTCGAAAACGACTACTGCGATTTTTTTAAAACCGGTTTTACTCAGACTCCTATCTGTGGTCTGTGGTGTGAATCCAAAAGGAAAACGTTTGAAATAATTTAAGGTGTCAAAAAATGGCCTCAATCTTTGATAAAAGTAGAAAAATCGTTAAATTATCAAAAATGTTCTTTTATTTATCTTTTTTACAAACAACTACTGAATAGATGTTTCTAACATTTCTGGTACAGAAAGATATCTATCCAAACAACTTGTTAAAACTATTCCGACAATTATCAAAAATCCAGAAGTAGTCGAAAAAATATCAGATATTTGGGAAAAAACAGAAAAAAAAATTAAAAAAAGAAAATACAGTAAAAAATTGGTACTCTTGCAAAAATCGGCATTTCTCAGCCAGGTGTCACTGAATTAAAACAATTAAAGTATCGTTTTGTAGCTGGGCTATTTTATGACATACTTCCTGTCTGATTCCCGAAAGCCGATTCAGTGCTGCTTGTAGGTCTTGTTTATTATTATTTTTTTTTCGGGGGAGCCTATTTCTCAGAGCCTGTAACAGATATCGATCTAGAACCTCGTGTTCTCTCATTAAACCATGCGTTCGCAACATATGGGCTATATTTGAAACTTCTGCGCGGACCGGAAGTGGCCGAATTTCGTACGGTGTCAAAAAATTAAAAAACAGCCGTAGATTCGTTAATTCTGTACCTATTTTCATACAAATGACATTTTTGTAAACCCCGAATCTTTCCCAAGGAAATGGCTATCTCACATTTTTCAATTTCGAAAATTCCTATGGGACTATTGTCGTTCGAAAATTGAAAAAACAAAATTTAAGAGACAATTTTTGTCATTTTTCAAAATTTTCAAATTTGACCTACATTTTTGGATTCCTGAAGACGATCAGATTCCAGAAATATAAGTTTCATTCCGAGTTATCACCCTTTATTTTCGAATTTTCTGCCAAAATTGTGAGCTCGAGTTTCGTTTTACGTCCGAATCGATGTTTCTGAAACTTCAGGATCATGAAGTTATAGTTCAAAACTAACGTATAAAGCTATTTCGACAAACATCTATAAACCGGAAGTAGTCGAAATAATGGCCGATATTTTGAAAAAAACGCAAAAAATGAATGCTTTTGGGAAAAACATGAATTCTCAGTCCGATATCAACGGATTAAAACGATTAAGATATCGTTGGGTTGCCCGAGAATTGCAGTACCATATGATAACCTATTATTACAGATAACATGAACAGCAAGTAAAATTTGGCACGCTGAAAATCAAGTATTTTCTGACTTGGAGCGTTTTTGAACGCCTATATCTCAAAAACTACTCCAGCGATTTTTCTTTTACTTTTTCCATCAAGTGACCTTACGGTAGTCTTGTGTATGAAACAGTCCGTTTAGACTTTGAAATATCGGTAATAGGTCAAATAACGAACTGAAAATCGAAAAAAGTCGAAAAATCGTGAAATTTTGGAAAATACTCTATTATTTTTTTATTTTTACTGATTTTCAAAAAACATTATGATATTTAGATATCTGATCTAATGTCGAATCCAAAAATGTATAATATGTATTCAGTTATTGAAATTTAATTTTTGATATTTTGACATTTTTGCATTTTTGGCACTTTTAAACATAGGATTTCTCAGGGGCATTTTATCTGATCATATATTGTAATATATCATTACAGAACTCTGTCGCTATCTAATTGCCTAAACCGGTTATTAAAATTATCTCGATAATAATCACCATACCGGAAGTATTCAAAAAATGAAAAAAAAAGGATAAAAAATGACGTTCTTGCAAAAAGCTTGATTTCTCCATCAGATATTACCGGCCCAAAAGAAATAAAGTGTCTTTGGATGGCCCCATTAATGGACTATCATATGGCATCTCAATGGTACGATTTCGATGGTTAGTAAATAAATGATGTTACGCCGAAAATCTAGTATTTTTCGTTTTTGGAGCCTTTTGAGACACCCTTTTCTCGAAAACGACTACTGCGATTTTTTTAAAATCTGTTTTACTCAGACTCCTATCTGTGGTCTGTGGCGTGAATCCAAAAGGAAAAGGTTTGAAATAATTTAAGGTGT
The DNA here is from genome assembly GCA_917208275.1 of Patella pellucida. Taxonomy (NCBI): domain Eukaryota; kingdom Metazoa; phylum Mollusca; class Gastropoda; family Patellidae; genus Patella; species Patella pellucida. The sequence continues at coordinate 39,581,118 of OU795037.1, read as the reverse complement.
AATAAAATGGCCTCAATCTTTGATAAAAGTAGAAAAATCGTTAAATTATCGAAAATGTTCTTTTATTTATCTTTTTTACAAACAACTACTGAATAGATGTTTCTGACATTTCTGGTACAGAAAGATATCTATCCAAACAATTTGTTAAAACTATCCCGACAATAATCCAAAATCCAGAAGTAGTCGAAAAAATATCAGATATTTGGGGAAAAAACACAAAAAAAATTTAAAAAAAAGAAAATACAGTAAAAAATTGGTACTCTTGCAAAAATCTGCATTTCTCAGCCAGGTGTCACTGAATCAAAACAATTAAAGTATCGTGGTGTAGCTCGATGAAAGCCTATTGTGATTACTAAAATTATTATTAAGCTTTCATATGTATTTACATATGAAAGCTGATTGTTTCTGTTAAGATTATTATTCTTCCTATTATTAAGCTTTCATGTTAAGATCATTATTCTTCCTATTATTAAGCTTTCATATTTTAATATGAAAGCTTATTGTTTTTGTTAAGATTATTATTCCTATTATTATTTTTTTTTTGTGTGTTTTATCCACTTTTCGGTTTTCTCAGATCTACCCATAGGATCTTTCTGAAATTTTTACCTACCCCCCTAAAAATGGGTGATGGCTGTTGGGTGAATATATTTTCAAAACGTTTTTCGCATTCATTTCATTCAGCATACATTCTACTGATAATGAGGATGGGGGGTTTTGTGGTTGAAATGATCCGTTTGGACTCATTGCGGAGTATCTGTTCTGGGGAAAACCTAGATGAGAATACTGGTAATTGTTTGTAGGCGTTGATGAGTAGTACTACCCATAAGAAGGCATCTCACCTGTGTATCAATGGGTTCTGTTGTGTATTTTGACCACCAATATCGTGTCATTTTTAACTTATTTGCCGCCTCTTGATCACTACAATTACTAATGTTTGTACTTCTTTTTCTTTTCTTCTCGGCTTCTGATTCCATAGATACTTTAGAAACACTTTAATGTTGGTATATTTTAGTTTTAGTTCAGTATTTAAAATGTTTTGATGCTTTTTGGGTGTATAACTCAAATAGTCAAGCAGACCAAATGCCGTCCATTGGAATTGTTCAACAAAATCTTGTCCAGCTGCTCTAAAAATCAAGAATGATGTTCTTACCACTGTTGGATCCGAACATAACCATCAACCAGATTATGTAAAGATTAAAGTTGATACGTTTTTGTCATCCATGATATGGATTTGGTTAAAACTGGCCACAGACCAATGCCAAGTATTTATCAAGAACAAATAACTAGTAAGTAAATTGTGCCATTCAATCTTCATGAACCTTATTTCCAAAATGAAAATAAAATGTTTTCATATTATTTCTATTGGGTAAGTTCTATATGTCTATTTGTTTATATTGTACGAACATTACCTAAAGAACGCCAGGACATAAAACTTACAGAATCATTTCAAACTACAGCTAATGGTGACCGGTTCCTGCTTTTCTTCAGACAGAAATAAGTGCCTATTTGCAACAGATGAAAATCTACGATTTCTCGCTGGCAGTGATTTGTATTTCTGTGACGGAACATTTAGTATGTGCCCAAACCTTTTTGACCTGATATATAAAATTCATTCAATGATAGATGGAAAAATGTATCCAAATAAGAGACAGGATACCTACGAACAAATGTTTCAGATAATATTAGATGGAACCTGTAACACTGGTTTAAATTTGAATCCATCAACAATATTTACCGATTTTGAGACCGCAGCACAAAATGCCACAAGGATTGTTTTTAATTCTGATGTTAAAGCGTGCATGTTTCATTTTCGCCAGGCCATTTGGACAGCTGTTCAACGTTGTGGACTCCAGACATTATTCTGGGACAACCCTTTTATAAGATAATTTGTACGCCACGCATCAGATTTTGCGTACAATCACGGGCCATAATTCACGAAGTTACGATCCGCTATGCGCAAATATCAAAAGGAACCAAGAGTTATAAACATGCATGGAGTGAATCAGATGCACCATTGGAAGGGGACTATGTGGCAGTGGATGAGGACCTCCTTGAATACGCAATATCAAAGACGTTGATAATAGCTTTAATTCTGGAATTAGTGATCATCCCGTCCCAAAAAGATTGAGGCTCAATACATGGACATGATTCAGTCAGACGTGACTTCAAGAATGCATAATGACATAACGATGGCGACAATGAAACAAATGACGTTTGACGTGAAACGATCTGATTGGCTAAAAACCTAAGTTATCAGTCTATAGTTCAACGCGCTACAAATATAAATTAAAGGGACAGTCACACGGACACATTATATATTATGAAGTGAATAGCAAATGAGCTATTCAGAACAACCCTCCAGGGCACAAGGAAAGTCTAAGATTCTAAAATTAATACACATTTCTGAATAGATCGTTTATATTCACCAAACTGATTTTTCACAAGCACATTTCGAATAACTCCATCTTGTCCTGGAAACACATTAACAACGCGCGCTAAATTCCACTTCCCACGCGGAGTTGAAATTTCAGTCAAAAGAACGATATCACTAATTTGCATTTGGCGACCTTTTGTTATCCACTTAGAGCGCTTCTATAACGTCGGAATATATTCCTGAATACATCGCTTCCAAAATTGTGACACAATAGATTGAACAAAAAGAAAACGTTTTCGTAAGTCTTTGGTTTCCTCAAAAGGACCCGCTGGCACTTCAGTGGTAGCACGACCTAAGACGAAATGATTTGGTGTGATTGGTTGCGGTTCATTCGGATTGTCTGGCAAATATCCTAGCGGACGACTATTGACTAAGTTTGAGACTTCCAGGAATATAGTTGACATTTCGTTCCACGACAGGACTTGTTGACCGACGACTAGCTTAATGTTTTTTTTCACTTGTTTTATGAGGCTTTCGTAGAATCCTCCTTGATGAGGGCTCAATGGCGTAATAAACTTCCAGTTGACTTTGTGCAGAACGACGAAATCTTCAATATTCTTTCTTCCATCTTGAAACAGTTTAGACAACTCCCTTTCGGCTCCTATAAAATTTGTTCCGTTGTCCGATATAAACGTTTTGGGCCATCCATGTGTAGAAGCAAATCTTCTTAGTGCGAACATAAAATATTGTGTAGATAGGTCTTGAACGATTTCGAGATGAATAGCACGAGTAGTTGAGCAGGTGAAAATTGCTCCCCAGGCTTTTACTGATTTGTTACGACCATATTTAAGAAAGAAAGGACCAAACAAATCCACACCGGTTGTACTGAACGGTGGAGATAAAGGCTTCATTCTGTTAGCTGGTAAATCGCCCATTAAAGTCTCACTTGGCGGTTGGCGTAATTTTCTACAGATGACACATTCTTTGACAACTTTCTTGACGGCTCTTCTACCTTGACCAATCCAATATTTTCTTCTAAGCTCAGCTAATGTTCTTTCGGCTCCTGCGTGCCCTGCTTTCTGATGTGAAGCTCTAATGAGTAGAGTAGTAATGTGGTTATCTTTAGGTAACAATATTGGATGACGTTGACCGTAGGATAACTCTGTGTGTCGCAATCGACCTCCTACTCGAATTATTCCCTTTTGGACATAAGGATTAAGATCTCTGAAGCTATTTTCCCAGTTGATTAAAGAACGTTGAGCGGTCTGGACCCAATAGTCTTCAGCACTATCCATTTCTTCTTTTGTTAATGGACCAATTTGACGAGGACTGTTAAGCGATCTACTGGACAGGAGATTATTAACAGATCGCTTACAGTAAGCTGTAACTCTGGTTAATTTGTCGAAATTAGAGAAATTCTCTGGTTCCATTAAAGGTGTTGACTTGACAGTTACGAAAAGTGGCTTTACTTTTCTTACTTCACTTTCTTCGACAACTGGTTGTGAAAGTGGTTCTGTAGGCCATTCTGACGGTTGACTTTTGAGAAATTGTGGACCATTTACAAATTTCTGCATTTTGTCGACTGTTATACCTCTGCTCAGATCATCAGCTGGGTTTAAGGCTGTAGGCACATACTTAAAGATGGACGCTTCCCATGTGGACTGGATTTCGGTGACACGAACTCCGACGAAGGGCTTCATATTGACAGTCTCAGATTATAACCAATGTAGAACGACATGCGAATCTAACCAAATTGTGACTTGACTAGGTTTAGATCTTAGTTCATCGACAACAGTCTTGGCAAGACGACATCAGACAAGTGCTCCCATCAATTCCAGACGTGGGATTGTAGACTGACGCATGGGTGATACTCGGACCTTCGATGTGACTAATTGTACTTCTCGACCGGACATTGTTGACCAAACCATAAATATTACGGCGCCAAATGCTCTGGTGCTCGCATCACAAAATACGTGTAGCTCTGATTGACCATATGCGTCTGGAGGCTTGAAACATCTTGGAAACGACAATGTATTAAGACAATACATCTCGTCAAAGAGAATATACCAAATTCGACAGTCTTCTTCTGGTAATTTATCATCCCAGTCTAATTCCTTTTTTCTCCATACGTATTGCATGGCCATCCTCATCTTGACTGTAACAGGATTAGCTAGACCCAAAGGGTCAAATAGTGTAGACATCTTTGACAAGACGACTCGTTTGGTAAATGATTCGATATGAACTGGCTTGACCGTGAATTTCAGAATGTCCCTGATCGGGTTCCATCCTAATCCAAGGGTTTTCAAATCATTTTCGCCATCTAGGTTGACTTCGTGAGTAGATGTGTCGGATGATTGAGACGAACGGTACCATTCCTTGACCTTGAACTTCCCTGAATCTAAAAGTTTGTCGACCTCATCCATTCGTTGCCTGGCTTCATTCTCAGTGGCTGTAGAATGGATTAAATCATCCATATATCTGTCATTCTCAAGTATGGATGCGGCTTGAGGATACTCTGATTTGTGTTCTGCGGCTATTTTATGCATTACATAGCTGACCATATCAGGTGATGACTTGTCTCCGAATGTAACACGAAGTAGGCGATACACGTCAGGCTTCTTAGAGACATCTAAGTTTCTCCATAAATAGCGATGGACTTGACTATCGCGCTCGGGCAGCAAGATTTGCAGGAACATTTTTGAGATATCTCCTACTATTCCGAATGGCTTTCTCTAAATCGCAGAAGTACAGCGTAAAGGTTACCTATGAGGCAAGGTCCTTTAAGTAGAAATGAGTTTAGTGAAACTCCCCCTGATTTATGCGCTGGGTCGAATACGATCCTAAGGGGTGTAGAGACTTTGTCCGGACGGTAGACACCGTGATGTGGAAGGTAGTATACAGGCTTGACTGGTTTCTGTATTTCTGTTTGACTTAATTTATGTGACCATTCATTCGTGACGTAGTCTTCCATAACTTGGTTATAAAGCTCAGCTTTGGCTCTATCCCTTCCGAGACTGTGTTCTAGTGAGATGAGGCGTCTCTCAGCAGCTTGGTAATTATTAGGCAGTTGGTTGGGATCGTTCCTCCACGGTAGACCTATTTCATACCTCTCACCTCTCTTATGACATGTCGAATCGAATAAGTCTAATGCCTGTTTGTCTTCTCTAGACATCTGAACTTTAGGACATTTACAATCAATAGCCTTGACACCCATTGACTCAAACTCGTAGAACTTGGCAAAGTTTACGGTGTCGACATGACAGATGGAGATGGATGAAATTTTACAGGACATCGACTTGGCTGGGCCTATGACGTACCATCCTAGTAATGACCGTTTTGCTAATGGCTCATAAGGAAGGCCTTGACGCACGTCTGTGTCTGCATGGAGATGACTGTACTGTACCCCAAGTATGAGGTCTATGGAACCTGACGTTTGGCTATAGTTAATCCCCTTTAAATGTTCAAAGGAATTTAAATACTCCCGGTCCAACTCCGGAACGTCTAGTACGGTTGTATCGATTTCATGAGCTTCTATGTTGAACTCTTCTATTCCATTCAATGCGACAATCTTAAATTTAACTCGTCGGCTGTGACTCTGAGAAAACTGGTGTCCTCCAACAGCAACAATATCAAAACGTTCTCGTTGACCCTGAAGTCCCAAGGCTTTAGAAAAGGCTGTGCGTATCGTTGTGGTACCCGAACCGCTATCAATTAGGACGTTTCCTCTTAGAACTCTACCGTTGGGTGCTCTAAATAAAACTCGCACAACTGGCAGAATACCTCGACGATCTAAAATTGTACTTGTTACGTGTGGGTCCGAATGTAATAGTGTGTGATGGTATCTAGGACAATTGTTAATTCCGCATACATTTTTTCTTTGGCATTTGAATATATTATGACCCGCCGTCAGACACGAAAAGCATAAGCGGTTGCCCGTTACATGTTCAAATTTTTCCCTAATGTCTAAAGCTTTGAACCGATTACATTCGCTCAATTTATGACTAGCTTGACACATTGAACATTGTCTGATGGTAGATTGCTTCGGACTAGAGTCGTTGGAAAAGTGTTTTTATGTATGGGACTTGACGCGTTGACTGGCTTTCTATGCGGAACAGGTTGAACATTATTTTGTTTTGTAAACCCTGAACGTTTTATATCCCCAAAATCTGGGTCAAATTCTGCTTTCACTATGGCACGAATAAATGTATCTAAATAATGAATGTTTGGCCTTTCGTTATTTATACGAATGGTAGCACATTTTGATCTACATTTGTCTATGAAATAGTTGGGTAAACGTTCTATGATTTGGCGTAGAGTGACAATCGCGTTTATGTCGTCAAAATTATTTAAAAGCTTGAGATTTGCGATGGCGTTAATTATATTAATGGAGAGCTCCTTCAAACCGAACTTATTATAAATTCTTGCGCCTTTGCTGAGTTTGTTGACGTATGTTCTGGCAATCCGGCTCGGATCCCCAAATTGATCCTTAAGAGTTTTTAACGCAGTAGCATACATATTACCTGAAAGACCAATACCTAATAAGGCCCTTTTGGCGTCACCTGACAAGTGCATTTTTAATTGTGTAAGGCGTATCTCGTCAGTAAGATGTCTCTTGTCATGAACGTGCACTTTAAATCTATGTATAAATTCTATATAATGTTCGGAATCGCCATTAAATAAATCGATTTTGATGACTGGAATGTCTCTGTTACCTTCCAGGCGGTATAAAAGTTCTGACATAGACAAACTTGAACACGCTGTCACTTTAATGAACTTTTTCTTCAAATTCCCGTAACTCGTCTATCCAGGAATCGATGGTCTTCTTCCTAGCACTAGCAGACTTCCTTGGCGTGTTACTGTTTTCTTGTATCGATTTCGCCAAGGGATTTTCAGGCAAACGATCGACACTGTCAGGTGCTAATGTTTCTGACATAGGGGTAACAACTGAGTTTGTCTCTTCATTGGTAGGCGCTTGATCTGTTTGATCCGGACTAAGGGGTTGAGCATGTACTGAAGTGGGAGTTTGAAGGACCTTCAAATGCTCGTTAAATATTTCGTCTAAATTAAAATAATCATTGTTAAGTTCTGCTTCCCACTGATCTAGTCGTTGGTGTTCCGCAGGTAAGTCGGTGTAGTCATATATTTCACCATGAACAAAAGAACACTGCTCATAGTCAATCTTAATTTGTTTCATTTCTCTCGTTAGACCTCGAACGTTGGCTTCCCCCTTTCTAATGTTAGATTGAACACGATTTACGGAACGAGTAAATTTGCTCTTAAGCTGTTTTCTTCGACGTTTAAGAGATGTGACTTTCTCTTCATTATCTTGCTCTTCACTATTATTAATTGGCGGTGGATTTTCTTGATCATTGTCGACTTCTTGATCTTGACTTTGGACTGACATCTTGACGACTTGGTACTCTGATTTACAACACTTGAAGACTTCTATAGACGATAGATTGTGGTGATAATTCCAGAAACAATTATGGAGTAAATCAGATGCACCATTGGGAGGGGACTATGTGGCAGTGGATGAGGACCTCCTTGAATACGCAATATCAAAGACGTTGATAATAGCTTTAATTCTGGAATTAGTGATCATCCCGTCCCAAAAAGATTGAGGCTCAATACATGGACATGATTCAGTCAGACATGACTTCAAGAATGCATAATGACATAACGATGGCGACAATGAAACAAATGACGTTTGACGTGAAACGATCTGATTGGCTAAAAACCTAAGTTAGCAGACTATAGTTCAACGCGCTACAAATATAAATTAAAGGGACAGTCACACGGACACATTATATATTATGAAGTGAATAGCAAATGAGCTATTCAGAACAATGCATTTCAAGTTTCATCAAAATCGGATTCAAATTGTGACTTCTACAGGGTCCACAACCTTGATATACCATATTTATTTTTTACACTATTGACTGTTTGTCCTGTTTTCACGAAATTCGAACTCAACCTTTGTTACGGTGTAACGGTGATATAATCAAACGGTTCTTTAAATCTTTATAGTTTTAAGATCAATCAAAGGATTGACAGTCTGCGGGGTAAGTGGGAACACACTCGCCGACTCACCGAGTTTTAGAAATTCGAACCCGACACCCTTTGATGGGATTAATACGAATTAAAGCGTTAATGAGACAGGGACCAGTCATTATTAAATTACGTGAACTTTTGGCCGAAAAAATTGTTGCCCAAAGGTTATACGGCTAATTTACACAGATTCAATGGAACCACAACCAAACCACACGAAGAACCAACAACTTATTAAAGGGATGGTGTAAAAGGCTAATTAAAGTGATTGCATTTTTGCAAGAAGAGCAAAAGACGACTGCAGAATGCAAGTGGCCAGCGCCTCCCCCCCCCCCCAAAAAAGAAACCCCACCAATATCACCTTTTTTTTCTTTCTTTAAATAGTTTATTTACAAAAGTCATATATAACTCATATAATACATTTTAATAAAGTATATACAGTTCAATATATATTTAACACTATAGATTTATAAGTACATTCAAGTACATTCATTTATGCCTAAAACTATAAATAATGCATTATACAATTTTATATTATAGGATTTAAATATAAACATTTCCTTGAGAGTACTATACAAAGCAATATACAGTCACTTTTGAACAATATAAACAGTTGGATATATACAACAATAAATATTAACTAGACCTGCCGGTTTTCACTGGTACCATATTATCTTTACAATTATGTCACTTTCAAGGCCATGTTACTCTTAAACTGATATCACTTACTATTTTGCCTATAACGTCTTTTAGGACTTCGGCTTCCGTCTTACGGTTTGGATTGTTCGTACTTGGTTTTTATTTTATTGCAGTACCAATGGGACCGATAAACAGATTTCAACATAAACATTGCACACACCAAATACAATGGAAGCAGAATCAATCAAATTCAGCAATATCAATTCATTTAACACATTTTAGATGAAACTACATTACTTCCGGGGATCGTGAAAATATTCAATTAGTTTATCGTAACCAGAAATGGCATAAAGCATCACATGGTGAAACGTTTACGTAAATCGAATAATAATTGCTACTTTTATAGATCAAAAACCTTCAAAAATGACTTGACGAAAACCGTCTATTTTTCGACCACCGAACAGAGAGTGAGAAATGGGGTTTAACGTCCACTCAACACAACTAGGTCATTTCGGGACTAATACAACCGAACAAGTTAGAAACAATTTTATGATATCTATATGACCGTATGAATTTTATTAATATGTGAATTTAAACCAAAATTTAAAATTATTAATACATATTAAATTATATTTGGTTGAAAAAAATATTAATGTTAAAAGTCAAAAATGCAGTTTTTGCGAAATGGCGTCAACAGGAAGATTAAAGATTCCAAGCATAGATATGAACAAGGGAGACTGAATTTATAAGACTATGTTGGATACTTTATGCGTGCAAAAAAAAAAAAATTGTGTTATGTTATGTGTTAAAGATTGTTATAAATTTTAAAAAAATGCTCCCAAAATCATCTGCTTAATGAGGTTTATTCATCAGCTTGAGTCTATTGTTCTTAGCCACTCATTTCCATAACGTCGACAAAAATTTTCCCCCTAAAACTCGGTGAGTCGGCGATACGAGAATGAACCATTTTCAAGAATGCTACTGGGTTACCGAAAGTGCTTTTATGATTGGGTTTATACAACTATTTGAATGGCCTAATGGAATTTAACTTAAATTGGCGCAAACACAAGTTTAGACATACATATAATATAGTCAAGATCAATGGTGGACCCAATCAGCCACAAGGTGACCTAGGTCCTAATCAGGGCTAAATAAACTATGATACTAATCAGCTTGCATTCTCTTTCCTCACCCACTTTTATTGGCATACTTAAATTAAATAGTCAAAAAGATTGATTTGCTTTAAAGGGACAATAACACTCTTATAGACCTATATCATTATTAAGTTTACCTGGAAAGGTCTTTGAACGACTAATTTACAAAGATATACACAATTTTTTATTAACTAATCATCTATTAAGCCCTTTACAATCGGGGTTTAGAATACACGACTGTACCATTTATCAATTGATTGACATATATGATTATATTTCTTCAGCTCTCGATAACGGTAAAGAAGTAAAAGCTATCTTTTGTGATATTAGCAAAGCATTTGACCGTGTGTGGCATAAGGGTTTGATTCACAAACTGAGTTGTATTGGTATTCGTGGTAAACTGTTAAGTCTTATATTAGATTATTTGTCGAACAGAAAACAATTGGTAGTCCTTAAAGGCGAAAGTTCTAATTTAAATAATATAGCCGCAGGTGTACCCCAGGGATCGGTCTTGGGTCCACTACTTTTTCTTATTTTTATCAATGATGTTACTGAAAATATAAATTCTAATATTCGTTTATTTGCAGACGATACGTCGTTGTATATAACAATCGAAAACCCAGGCGAATAAGAAAAGGTATTAAATTTAGACTAAATGGAAAGTAAGATTTAACCCCCTGAAAACAGTTTCAATGACTTTCTCTAGAAAAATATTTCAAACCTCTTTTAATTTAAATTTTAACAACGTAAATATTCAGGAATCGATACACCACAAACATCTTGGTCTTATTTTACAAAGTAATTGTCAGTGGGACAACCATATTGAATATGTAATATCCAAAGTTAAACGCTCTATTGACTGTCTACGTGGTTTAAAATATCGAATTTCTCGTTAGTCTCTAGAAATTATCTACAATGCATTCATCCTACCCTTATTTGATTATGCTGACGTCGTTTGGGACAGCTGTAATAAATTCGAGTCTTTGAAATTAGAAAATCTCCACTTAGATGCACTGAGAACATTAACAGGTCTCCCTTCGCGGCACTTCCCATAACGTACTTTATAATGAATCTGGATATAACCCACTATCAACAAGGCGTATAAGGCACAAGCTCATTCTTATGTACAAAATGATCAATAAAATGGTTCCCCCCTTTTTAAGCCTACTAGTACCACCTAAAATATCCGAAATAAATCCTTACCCTGTTCGTAATAACAATGAATTGAAACATATTGCTGCTAACACTAATTATTATAAAAACTCCTTTTTACCTTCAACTGTTGAGCTTTGGAACAGTCTTTCTCATGATATTCAAAACGCGTCTACTATACAAAGATTCAAAATTAAATTAAGTGCGAATGATCATAAAATACCCGAATACTATTACTATGGTGAACGTAAATTTCAGATTATTCATTCAAGACTTCGAAACTGTAAAAGTGCTCTAAATTTTCATAGGTTTTTAATGCATATTTCAGATAATCCGACATGCAGATGTGGTCACACTCCAGAAGACAGCGATCACTATTTTCTCCATTGCCCCAACTATGCCACTAAGCGTATGTCAACATTAAATACCCTCCCACTTAAATCAAAACATTCAAAAGCTTTTCTTTATGGGGATCCCAACGAAAATATCTCGTATAACGTAGTCATTTTTAAACAAGTTCACAAGTATTTTAAACTAACTAAACGCTTTGAATAAATAAGAATTAGCTGGCGATGGTGATTAATGTTAAATGGATATGATGATAATGATGATGATGATGATGACTTACTTATGTAAATATGTAATATATACTTGTACATTATGTACATTTTAGTAATTGTATTGATATGTGTATTTAATATATTTATTAAATAAGGAGACGAATTAATATAAGTCCTTGGCTTGTTTTCGAATCCTTAACTTTTGTCAGTGTATGTATAATATATATCTTATTTGAATAAAATATTGTTTAAACCGACTGTTTTAGAAAAAAAATAGCCTTATTCTTACTACTAGATGTTTAAATATCCTACTTGTTGTGTAAATTATCCATTACAGCCTATCTAACTTGTTCAGAGGGTTCGAAAATATGTTTAAATCCAAGTTGCATTTGAAAGTGTTTACGTAAAGCTTTTCACACCATGTTACGGCATGTGGTTGAATTTTTCCAATTTTTAAAATTATGTGTGCTTAGATGAAATTTGCATCATTTATTAATTTTAATATTGTAAAATAGTATAATTTGTTGACCAGAATAAAGATTGGGACATATTATTCAGTTCGACAAGAGTGGTATTTGGGCTTTAAAGAAGCAGATAAATCCCGGCTGTCTTTATAAAGAAATGATCACAAATATTTGGGTGAACCTATAATAACACGTTTATTTTAACATGTAATATTTTAATGCAGTATGACACCAGATGAAATTCAGGAAAAACGAATACCCCCAGGGAATACACAAAACATTCACAATATCACTATCTTGTAGACAAATATTATATCTGGCTCTCGTTTTGCTCTTTGTTTTACATTGAATGGTAACAGGAATAATACAATTACTATATATAAATGCACCAGAGCTATATCGTATTTCCGGCTAGATTGTTTACGTTTCCTTCATCAGGAAAGGCTAGAGTTTCCCGTACATATATGATCATGTACAGTATTGTCCGAGAAACGTGATATGATTTTCTAAGAAATTATCGGAAGTTGAACTGATACATGTATCTATAAATAATAATACTGTCATAACATATACTACTTAAGAGATTGTTAGTCCTCAACAAATCTCATTTATTTACATTTAATTACTAGTATTTAGTAACCTTCTCATTTGTAGTTTTCGAATTGTATCATGTGTAAGTTTTAATTAGAAACTTGCACAGTCCACATACACGTTGACACGCAGAACACGTTAATCCTTAAATATAGATTTGTATATCTTTTAAATAAATTTTAATTCTAAAATAATATTTGTCATTATTCGTTTCTGTCAATATCTTCTTTAAACTTGACGGGGGTTTATGGAAGAGTTAATTAAGATTGGTTTACACTTATTACTATTTAATTGTCTTGTAAGATATTTAAAGTCTATACACACAGTCCTATCCATCAACAGCCTTATTGAACTAGGCACGATTTAATATGAACTTAAATTAATAGCTAACTGTCGTGTTTGATATTATGATACTGTTTCAACAAGTAAGTTATTGTGACTTCTGTGTTTCAGGGAACCAGAAATAGAAGAATCAAGTTATATAGAGTGTGCTGTAAATAAGACGAACACAGGAAGTGTATATATTTGTTTACCATAAACTAACCACACAGACCATTCATTTCGGCCCTTTTATTACAGGAATTAATCAATATATGTTACCTGTACTTTAAAACAGGGGGCGTTGTTAACTATACTGATTATCGTGTTCGACCCACGATGAAGTGAAGGGCTTTAGCAGGTTGATAATTGTGTCTGAATCCACTCTACTTAACTACCCCTTCTACAGTCAAATATTATCTCAAACAAGACGGTGCTGGGTCTAACACCAATATGCATAATCTAAGCTACTACATGAGTAATTTATAAAGTAATAAATAATTCGGTGCATTGCATCACCCCAAACTATACCTATCGTAACCAAACCATCAGATACCACCGCAATTCATCATTAAAGTATGTTAAAATATTGGCGGGAGATTATCAGGCCCTCTATGCGTCCACTGTCAACAAATCCCATGAATTATAAACTCAATGTTAAAAAAATGGCTGATAATACAGCAGTGGAACTCCCCCGGGGCAAGCGGTTTGACAACAAACTTAAATTATTGCAAAAAATGGTTGATATTACAAAAGTAATCCACCGAGGAATCAATTTTTGTAATGAACGCGTTTTTTTTAAAAATAGTTTCTTCTTTTGTCAATCGACGATCTTCTATTACAAAATCAACCCTTTTTACAATAAAATATGTATGAAAATGATGTTGTTGATGATAACGTGCATGATGAATGCATTAATGGCCATTCTGACAATCAGTTGGGCGAACAAAATGATCAAGGTGATGTTGAAAATGACATAAGAGGAAATAACTGTATTGCAAAAATGGTTGTTGCTGCAAAATTTGTTACATTGCTCTGTTATAACTGTTTTAAAAACTTAGTCAATAATATGATTCTTCATGGTAACTACAAATTAAAAGAAAATATGTTTAGAGGGCTGATAACCCAAATTATGCCCAAGAAAATGTATTATAATTATATTCCTTTCATTTCTAAATATTGTCTCTTTTTATTACACCGGGTCACTGAAAACCAAAGAAGTAAACGCCCCCTTTTGTGCCCTGTTTTATTCGATCAGTGTACTGATCGGTGACTGATTTATTAGATTATGATTATCTAAACTAGGATCTATAAAACTTTATTAGACGTTATTTCTAGTACGCTGCACCTGGTGTTGGCGTGAATATTTTCTCATGGTTTAACTTTAACTAGAAGGCATCACGTGGCAAGGATTGATGTAATATCGAAGGCGCGTGGGAGGCAATTGACCATGTTAGCGTCCTTTCTTGCTTCTTGACTCCACAAGCTCAACAGTCTAAATTAGTCCCTTCCCTTATTATTCGGTGAACTGATTCAATTGATCAAGAATCAAAGAGCGAAAATCTTCTCGGAAATGATATCTAAAACCTTATACAGTATCCCAAGGCCAATATCCGGCTCGTCTTCACAGAAGGTTTGTTGTCAGTAGACAAATACACAATATCACTATTGTCCAAATCAAACTATTTCTGCAAATCATGGACGTTTCTACTGGATAGAACACCTATGTATATAAACTATCTTTCATATAAATCATGTCATCCACGCCATACCAAAAATAATATACCCTCTTCTTTAGCTAGAAAAATATATTGTGATAGATAAAGACCCCCAGGTTGTCAGATTAGGTGAGCTAGAAAGAAATTTATTGAAACAGTATTACCCCCTCGGGGTTATAGAAGTTGGGATAAATAAAGCTTTGGCAATTGATATCCAAACATTCAGGACTACTAAAGTAAAAGACAGTTTAGATAATATCATCTCCTTTGCTTCCAACTTCTTTAAAACAATGTACGAGAGCAGGTCAAACGAAATTTAATTAATTAAAGACAGTCACGTAATCTCTAACGCCCCTAACCAAAGCAAAATTCAATTCATCTAGGACAAGGACCGGCTTCTATAAATCTAATTGCTTGGATCTTCGATGTGAATGTTGCGACCATATAACACCAAATAACAAATACAATTTTCATAAGTATACGTTTAGTGTCAACATCAATATGAATTGTGACACAAAAAAATCTCATTTAATGTCTTGACTTGCAATGGGGGTCTAAATTTTTACATAGGGGAGACGTCCACGCAACCATCGACGGGAATGTAATATTGAAAATGGGCCCTTATTTGTTAATAGACATATCTTTAAATGTGCACAACACCTACAAGTAAAATTCCAAATTTTCCCTTTTTATAAAATAAAAGTCCATGACACCACGAAAGAAAATTAATGGAAAACCATTTTATTACAAAATACGTTCCTGGACTTAAAGTCAATTAGTAGCAATTGGCCATTAGCTTCATTAATGTTCTTAAATATATCCCATGATTATCTTCAACTATTTGTTCATAAATTGAACCCATATACTACAGATTAAATGAAATGGAGTTTAACATCCTACTCTTCTGCACCTAACCTGGGCTAATAAAAAAAACCTCAAGTACGAACAATCCAAACCGTAAGACGAAATTCGAAGTCCTAAAAAACGTAGACGGGAACTACAGATTAACACATGTGTGTACACGTTTTCTATTAGTTAACGATATACTATGTAACCAAAGACAATGGTAACTATAGCCAATATGGCCCAATAATGACGGGTACAGTGAGCTGTGAGGGAAAAAATTTCCTGGACCGCGGCGGTATGGCCTACTCTTATATCGAAGTTCAACTGTCAAGGGATCTTTTACGTGCAAGCCAATGTGTACACAGGACATCGGGTTTTCGCCCTAGCTGTCCTTGATTGGCCCTCCATTCTGCACCACCGACAACGGCAAACCACCCCGGAAAATCACGATGAACTTTCTCGGCCAACACCAGAATCGAACCCGCGACCTCCAGAAAAGCGAGCCAGCGTTTTACTCGCTAAGCCATCGTGGCTCACGAAAATGAAATGGGGTTCAACGTTCTACTGTCTGCTTAATCCTGGAGAATGAAAAGAGGCATGCGTGATGCAAGGAAATTTTGCCCGAAAAGCGGCACTACGGCATACTCTTATGACTAGAGGCTGTTCACTGAGATCGAAACCGCTAAATTAACACACACAGAGACGGATAGACGGGTTTAACGTCCACTCGACACAAACTAGGTCATTTCGGAACTAACACATGTCACGTGATCATATCAGCCGAGCTGTAATGGCGCGAGAATAAAGATAGTCACCAAGATTATGCCTATTCTTTGTAATACGCATCTCCTTGTTGAAGATCAATTGGTCATGTAATATAGTATACTTTCCTCTGAATAACCGTCTTGCCTATAGATGTAAGTATTATAGGTACAGTGCTTCCGCTCCGAAATCCGTTTAAGAATATCAAAACTAAGACAATGGCAACAATACTAACTTTATTAACATTCAATACTAAGTTCACCCAGAACACACTTCGCCCTATAACACACTTCGACCATAACACACTTCGCCCCATAACACACTTTACTTCACAAAACCCAATGAATCACGGGGACACCGGGCAGAAATAATGATATAATGGACAGAGACTCAAACAATGAAGAAGAAATAATAGAAGAATTAAAACAGAGGGAATCAACAACAAAGGCGGTATTTACACGGACTTGGGCGACGAAGATGACGAGGGATTTTCGATAAAAAAGAAGATGAGGAAGGTTTGAAAAGATAGATACTACAAGTGAAAAAGTATTAATTATATGAAAGAACTGGCCGACGAATATGCCAAAATAAAGGATAGAAAAAGTAAGTCAAATATTAGTTTTGAAATGGAAAAAATTAAAATGGAACTCACTTCAACTCAGTGAGACTAATGAATTGGCATATTCTTAAATGAAATCTCTAAGAGGTTACATATCGTTCCTATCAGATTCGCAAAGGGAACTAGAGACAAAAAGGGAGACAGAACAATTGAAATCCGAGGTTTCGAAGAATATTGAAGCTATTTTAAGAAAGAAATCTGAAAATGCAAGAAATTTTGAAAGTGTACAAAGGCAGTTAGACGATGAAATGGATTGTAAAAAGAATCGTTTGAAAGATTTTGAGCCCAATATATTTAATGATATTGATGAATTACAGAATCACATAATAGTAAGTGCAGGGGGACTGCGCTATATATGATTTACATAAAAGACAAACATAACGACAAGACATACACCGAAACACCCAACAAACAAATAAACAATTCAAAAAGAGTGAATGGATCCGGGGACTAGCCGTAAGCGTCCACTGCGCTGTACAGTCCCGGGTCTGAAGCAACACAGACTTCACTCAAAATTGAAAATAATCAGGGAAACATTATAATGTGATGTCAGCATGAGTCATGGTCTGCCATATGCTACAAGAAATACGAATGCAAGCTCACCGTAGTAAAAAATTCCAACTATACAAGTAACCACATCGGGGAAATGTATAAAAAAGGGTAGTCTAAAAACATTCAATATATGTATAGTAAATGTATTGAGGGAACATATTCCACCGGTCACAAGAAAAACGCACAAACAAAACCGAATACAAAGAAGCAAAGGAAATGTAGACTGCCTCAGACTGAATGGTGTGACGTAAATACGCCGTTCTGTATCAATGACGTCAAAAATATTGTAAGAAAAAGGGCGATAATCAAGGTGAAATAATGCTTAAAACTATAAGTTTAAACAGCCAATCAGAATTTTTAAGTTGTATAATTGCACAAAACATAATACTAAATACCCCATACAAGCAATGCAAAACAGCAATGCAGAAGAAATCGTACATAGTAAGTGTATTTATAAATTCATAAATAATAACAATAAGGGCGATAATCCAGACAGGGTTATGTAACTATACAAATTTTAAATTAAATTTAATTGGATTATTATCCAATATGAACTCGGTTATATAATTATAAGAAATGTTAAACTTAGTATATTGAAGAAACGGAAGTTTCGAAATTTCTTTAAATATGCGTAATTGTGTACCGCCTTTGGCAGTGCATTTAAAAAACAGAGATTTTGTTCGGGAAAGAAATAGTTCTTTATTGTTACATAATTATGGTCAAAAATTTAATGCTTTTGAATAGAAAACATTATATAGCGTGGTATCTGGTATGTTAATATAAATTGAGGGATATTTTACTACTTCAAAACCAAATTTGTCCGTTTTGTCGAAAATACCAACATTAAATTTATTGTTAATGATATTGATGTCCAGGTCAAGAACAGATGCATTTTGGGTGCCGGATTTTTTTTTAAATATTAGTTCAGGGGGATATATTTCACTTTTATATTTATTGAAATTTCCATTATCATTGATGGGTGTTATGTCATCAATGTAACGAAAGGTGTAGTTCAGACTTTTAGCTACTTTGTAATCTGTTTTCCTTTTATGGTCGTGAAAGTAAAATTCATATTTATGCAAATGTGCATTTGCCATAAATGGGGCGGGGTCAGTTCCCATTGGTAAACCAATAGTTTGCTGTATTATCTGATCCCCAACCTCAAATATGGCATTCTCAATGAGAAAATGTATTATATTTTGGAATTTTTCTTTATCAAAAATTACAGTGTCGGCATTGCGACGTTGTATGTTCCATTTAGCATCTTGAGAGTAAATGGCCATCAAGTTTCTGCCTTTTCCGAAAGCTCCATTAAATGCTTTATCTACAAACCAATCCAAATTATTTTTAAGATCTGCATGTTGGAGCATAGTATACAAAGTAGAAAAATCGAACGTTTCTATTGGAATTGAGTATTTCAGAAGAGTCAAGACGTCTACAAGAAAAGAAAGTCAGAAGAATGATTCACGGCGAAATTTAAGAGACAGTAGTTCAAAGTGAAGCGAGTCGATAAATTGCACCAAGCACTAATTCTTATTCTAAGGGTATTGGTCAAGATTTATGGAAACAGGTGCAAAGGGTCTCCATTTCTAAATTTACCGGTAATAGAGAGTCATACGAACACTGGGAAGCAGCTTCTGTCGCTTGGATAGACAATGCCCCAGCTACGCCAGAATATGAAGTGTTACAATTACGCCAATACTTGTCTGTTGAAGCCCTTCAGGTTATTGAAAGTCTCTGTCATTCAGCATTTGCAATTGAAGCTGCCAAAGGTAGGTTAGACAGAAAGTATGGAGATAGTAGGAGGAAAGTCACTATCCAACTTGAAGAATTAGATAAATTTAGACCACTGTCCGACAATAACCCAAAAGAATTTGAAACATTTGCAGATCTGTTTGATGTTGTAATTAATTTGAAGGAAGCTGATAGACCTGAAGACTGGGTAATTTTCTGTAAGGCAAAATGACAGAAAAAAATGACAGAAAAGTTACTAGCACAGTATCAAAGGTGGATATTTGAAAGAGGTAAGAAATAATCAGTTGAGGCATTAAGAGAGTGCGTGCTACAGGAGTCAGAATTCCAAACCATTGCACAAGAGACTGCCAGGGGAGTCGCGAATAAAAATGATTCCAAACGAGAAATTAAAACAGAAAGTTCTAGAAACTTTTTTTTTTACTGATCAACGTACCCAGCAAGATACTTTAGCTAGACGAAAATGCGTTGCCTGTGAAGATATAAATCACGGTGTATGGTCTTGCGATCTTTTTCGAACCTTTTCCATAGAAAAGCGGTGGGATATTGTTGCGACTAACAAATTATGCTTTTCCTGTTTAGGCGATGATCATCGATTACAAGATTGTCCGCGACAAAGGATTTGTGGTATTGATGGTTGCAGATAAAATCATTATCGACTGTTACACTATACGTACAGACCTATAGAAGGGGATCGACGCCACATTAAAAGACATGTAAACACGAGTAGAAGTTACTATGTCAGCATATGAAAGTGTTGTTTTGATGTTCGATTTTACAAAATAGAAAAGTATTGCCCACTAACGAAAAAACACATGTAACGTTTGTATTTTCTACATCTGATCTTTCAACTGTTGTAATTTCTACTAGTGCATAATCGACATATGTAACTCCGACATCGGTATTTTCTTCCAATGTAATTTCTCCACATGTCACATCCATCAAGGCGTGGTTCCGATTTTAGCCGAAGTTTGGGTCATAAAAACAAAACCTCCCTTCAAGTAGTCTCATCATCCAGACAATATGGTTCCTCCATAGTTGCATAGGGAGCATCAATAATTTTTAACGGAAGTTAGCACTAACATATTGTTTTATGCTAAATTTTAATACAGCTTTTAAAAGTTTGCTTTCTTTGTTATTTTTATGCGTCTTGAATTCACCATTTCTGGTGTTCATGTCGTTAACATAATTTTGAATGCATAGTTATAGTTTCGAATAAAGAAGCGCCCCTGTCGTCTGCTTCACATTGGTGACATCGTTCAATCGTAGCCATGGACAATACTAATCAGGTATATGTATGTTTTAATATCTTCCAACTTTCTGGTAGTAGGAATGACTTTCCTCGAAGGGTAGCCTTGATCATCCAAGTCCGTTAGCCGAGGGAGCTATCGCGGAGGTAGACTGGATAACCTGCTCTAATGACGTCAGACTGGTTCCTACGTCACTGCGCTATTCTGACTTCAATATATATGCAAGTCAGAAAAGGAGTGACGCAGGAGCGATTCTGACG
Organism: Patella pellucida; assembly: GCA_917208275.1. Lineage (NCBI taxonomy): Eukaryota > Metazoa > Mollusca > Gastropoda > Patellidae > Patella > Patella pellucida. The sequence goes on along the minus strand of OU795037.1, from coordinate 39,560,059 downwards.
TATTAGAGCAAGTTATCCAGTCTATCGCGGAGGAGCCATATTTTCTGGATGACCGGGACTACTTGAAGGGAGGTTTTGTTTTTATGACACAATCTTCGGCTAAAATCGGAACCACGCCTTGATGGAAGAAAATACCGATGTCGAAGTTACATATGTCGATTATGCACTAGTAGAAATTACAACAGTTGAAAGATCAGATGTAGAAAATACGTTACAAGGCGCATTTGTACATGTGTTTTTTTTATTAGTGGACAATACTTTTCTATTTTGTAAAATCAAACATGGAAAAATCATCAAAACAACACTTTCATATGCTGACATAGTAACTTCTACTCGTGTTTACATGTCTTTTAATGTGGCGTCGATCCCCTTCTATACACAAATTAAGACCAAACCACTCGCCAAGATTAGTAGGAGCGGCGAAATACTTGCCTTATCCGAACGCATACTTACCCACTTCACTCAAATCGTCTTTATCTTCAAAACCGTCTCCTTCATACGTACCCAGGACTTCTTCCTATTTAACCGGATATCCACATAGTGGGTTTGCTTCAGTTATGGAACACGATAGAAAGGGTCGAGTCATGGAGGGAAGCAATGAAAATCCAATAACCATGAGATCAGAAATCACATCTACTGGTACGAGTCTGGCACTAAGGACAATTCCGGTTATCCTAAATAATAAATCAAAACGCATTAAGGTAAATGCTCTTATAGACGATGGTAGTACAAAAACGTACCTAAATTCTGATGTAGCCGCGAAACTAGATTTATGTGGCGCCCATGAACGAATAGTCGTAACACCTTAAATGGAAATGGCACCATTATAGACACAACCAATATTGAAAGTTTAAATGGTTATGTAAAAATGAAGATGGCAGCATTCACCACTAGTAAGATAACTGGTAATGTGGTTGTGTTAACTGGATAATTAATGCAAACATTTGCCTCATTTAGATAGAATAAAATTCCCTGAAGTTGGAAGTCGACCAGTCGTTGATCTTATTATTGGTATCGACTACGCATACCTCCACCATTCTTTGGAAGATGTTATTTGCGCCCTGGAGATTCAGTTGCTGGACTTACGCCATTAGGTTGGCTTGCATTGGTAGTACACAGCCTAGCCCCCATTCACCACCAACGTCTGAATTTGCTAGAACTTACTTCACTAGTTTATCAGACTTGGAACATGACAATCTAAACCAAACAATAAGAAAGTTTTGGGGAGTGGAAAAATGTAGAAACGGAATATAATCCAGAATTCTGCTCTGTGCAAAATCGACTTGCACTAGAAAAATTACAATGTACTATGCTATTTAAAGATGGATGTTATCTAGTAAATTTACGAAATTATGCACCAAGCCTACCAGACAATTTTCAAATGGTCATTAGCAGGCTTATCAATGCTGAGAAGAGACTTCTCAAAGATTCCACTGCTTCCAAGGATTATGGTGAAATAATTGAAAAGTACTTATCAAAAGGTTATATAAGACGTGTACACCATTTAGAACCAGACCCACCCGGTAAATGGTACTTACCTCATTTTGAAATCACACGTCCAAAACGAACTACAACAAAAGAAAGAATTGTACTCGATGCACCCGCTAAATACAATGGTATTTCACTCAATGATGTCATATATCAGGGACCAAAACTGTACTACATTTTTCTGAGATTTAGAAAGAATTCCATGGCGCTAGTTTGTGACATTGCTGAAATGTATTTGCGAATTACTATTGCCAATCACGACCGACCTTACAAAAGAATCTTTTGGAGAAATTTGGATCAAACAAAATCTCCAGATGTCTATGAATTAAGCAGAGTTGTATTTGGTATTAACTGTTCACCATTCTTGGCACAACTCGTATCGCAACTACATGCTGAGAAATACAGTCAAGAATTCCCGATGGTCGCAAATACAGTTCTTAAATCTACACACATGGACCATAGTATGGATTCCGTTGAAACTGTAGAAAGGGGTATTCAACGTTATAAAGAACTGACACAACTGTGGGGAAAAGCTAGAATGCATGCTCGAAAATGGTTATCTTATTCTCCCCAGTTACTTACCCATATTCCCGCAAAAGATCGTGTATCTGAAGTTAATTTAGAGACTGGCGAACTACCCTCAATCAAAACACTAGGACTACAATGGTTAGCAGACGATATACTGGCTAGCAGACGATATACTTACCTTTAGATCCTTTTTTACTGGTCATAACTGATCCTATTGGTTTTTAAGAATCTTATGTTGTCAAAGGAAAAGTAACCCTTCAAGAAATTTGGTCATCCGGTTCTGATTGGGACAAACAGCTCGATGATGAACTTGCCAAAAAGTCTTTCGCATGGATTGACGATCTTACCAATATTTCCGATGTTAAAGCATCGAGATGCTTACAGACCGTCTACGAAACAGTTATATCCTTTTCAATTTAAACATATTTTATTACTTTAAAGTAAACGGATCGGACAAAAGTTACTAAAACTTACAACAGAGTCCACTCCAATACAAAATAATTGTTGTAGGTGGTCAGTGAAGCAAAGTCAATACACATACATATCAAATACTAATAAATAATAAATTAACAAAACAAACATATTTACAGAAGTTCAGTGTAATTTAAAATATGGACCAGGGAGCTTACCTCGGTATAACATACCTTACAACAGCGAAATATACGAAAGCGTGAAAGGTTTATTTGGTGAGGTTCATATATTAAATCAATTTATATTTGAAATTTAAAAAAAACGATTTTTTTTTCTTTTTCGGGCGGTAGCGTGTATTTCCATTCTAGAACTACATCATGATTTAAATCGCTCGGTGTTCTGTAAGTATTTCCGTACTTGCTAAACTCAATACATATTCTGAATTGTCGTTAATTCCGAGTCACCGGAAAGCAATGTCGTCAGCATTAGGTTATGATAGTTTTTTTAATTGATCAAATAATATACTCCTTTGCTCATCATACAAAGGACAGTTCCCCCTAATTTGAGGGAGGGCAGTTTCCGTAGCTTCTTCGGTGAAACTAGCAAGACTCTAGTCTTATTCGGATTAAAATTTATCAGCCATTTCTGTGACCAAATGTGTAATCGATAAAGATCACTATTGAGCGAATTCTTTAAGTCTTTGATACTAGATTTAGTACAACCAATGACAGTATCATCAGCAAATAGCCTGGCAATGTTGTTCAGTATTTCATAGATGTCAGTAGTTATGAAAACGAGGAACCAGAACGGACCCAATACCGATCCCTGTGGCACACCAGAATTCAGGTTAATCTGATTGAAGTAAACATTATTTACTAATACGTTTTGTTTCCTTCATTTTATGTAGCTTTTTACCCAAGCCAGAGAGGCTTCATCGATTCCATATTTGCTAAGTTTATATAGTAGACCAGAGTGACATACACGATCGAAAGCTTTTGATATATCGAGAAAAACATAGCAAGAAACTTATGACTTTCAATAGCGCTAACACAATCATCATAAATTTCTATTAGTTTGTGTTCAGTAGAGTGATTCAGCCTAAATCCGGATTGAAAACTGTATAGTAGGTCATTATCTTTAAAATAGTTGTACAAGTGTCTGAATACAATCCTTTCTAGGACTTTACTTATACAGCTCAGTAGTGACATTGGTCTATAATTTGCAATTATGTGTTTGGATCCGCTCTTAAAAATTGGTAACACATTTGCAATTTTCCACGAAGCTGGGAATATCCCTTCGTCAATTGATTTGTTAAACAGTAAATAAAGTGGTGTGCATATTGAGCACGAAGTAGCTTTCAGGAATTTGTGTCCTATTTTATCAGGGCCACAAGCCTTCTTATCTTTTAAACATGTTATAATATCGATTATTTCAGACTCTTTAAGATTTTTGGAAGAGAAAAATTCTGATTTGTGCGGGAACTGAATTCTGGCAACTCTGTATTATTTGACACAGATCCAAAGAATTGTTCAGAAGCTCTGCCTTTTCATATTCAGAATAAACTAATTTACCTCCGTTTTGTTGTGCAATGGAGGAATTTGGGTTACATTGTTTTTTCCGACCAGTTTATTTATAATTTTCCCAAAATCCCTTTGATTTGAGTTAGGGCTAGAAATATCAGTTAACAGCTGCTCTTCATATTGCGATTTTAGTGCTTTTTTTGTGGTAATTTACCTTGTTTCGCTGTACTTTGTACCTTTGTAGGTCGCTTGGGTTATTTGTTCGTTTGACCCTATTCCTAAGTTTTTCTCGAACTCTTGAGTTGAACCAAGGTTTATCCTTTGGGTGTAGTAATACCCGTCTATTGGGAATGTATTTGTTGATGAAGTCATTGAAAGGGACAATACCACTTTTGCTGACTTGACAGATCCAGAAAAAAATAGCCTTATTCTAACTACTAGATGTTTAAGTGTCCTACTTGTTGTGTAAATTATCCATTACATCCTATTTTACTTGTCCATGTGGTTCGAAAATATGTTTAAATCCAAATTGCATTTGAAAGTGTTTACGTAAAGCTTTTCAAACCATGTTGTTACCATGTAGTTGAATTTTTCCATTTTTTTTAAAAATTCGGTGTGTTAAGATGAAATTTGTAACATCACTTAATGGGATTATTGTAAAATAGTACAATTTGTTGACCAGAATAATGATTGGGGCATATTATTCAGTTACAACAAGAGTGGTATTGGGGCTTTAAGATTCGATAAAAAGATTCGCACGAATCATTTTGTATTTAAGTATTTAAATAGGCCATTCCAATCAGAACTTTTGAGAAGATTATTTAATTCATCAAAATTACCGTGATTATAGAGTACAACCTCCCTAACATAGGTAACTTTTTCAGTGACCTGTAAGTCTGTTTATCCGACTACACCCTTTTGGTTAGACATAGTACCTCTAAATCTGATTTGACAAGGATAACATTAAGTAGTGAGGAGCAAGTGGGTGTTACCCGCGTTGGTTCCTTGTTTATATTAGCAAGGTAGTTGGTAATGATAATTTCGTTTAATTTGCTATCCCGGTTTTTAGATAAGTCTATGTTAAGGTCGCCAGCAACAATGACATTTGAGGATTCTTGGAGTGCCAATTCAAGAGAAACCACAAACTTTTGCCAGAATGACTCAGTTGAGTTTGGTGGTCGATAGTAGCATGATATCAGCAAAGGAACAGACCTGGTCTGAAGCTTCACTTCGATCCAGATGCACTCGATGGTGTCAAATTCAAGATCAGGCCTTCTTTTTAAATTGAGTTTTTCATTAACGTAAACAAGAACGCCTCCACCAAATATATTCCTATCCTTTCGGATCGGTGCGTGAAACTTATTCCACCTGTCTCGTCCAGGTGAGTCTCTGAAAAACGGAATTCATTGACTATTTCGTACATCTCATCGATTTTGTTGCTAATGCTGCGGGCATTGAGATGAAATACCGTAAAATTCTCGGTTTTTATACGCCCACATTTTCATGTGGACGTATTATGTCGTCGCCCCTGTTTGTCCGTCCGTCCGTCCACAATTTGTTTGTGGACCCTCTACAGGTCAACGAAACTTAAAATATAGCTTTATCTCCCCAAGATCTCGGTTCCTTTCGATATTGGCATGTATCGGACTGTAACTACATGGATTATGGCCCCTGATTGTACAAAAAATCGCGTTTTTAGACTTGTGGACCCTATAGGGGTCACAATTTTGAACCGATTTTGATGAAATTTGACATGCATGTTTAAAACCCAAAGATCTTGGTTCCGTTCGATATTTGCACATATCAAATTGTAACTTAATGAATTGTGGCCTTTGATCGTAGGAAAAATCACTTTTTATATTGTTTGTTCTCTATCCATCTCTCGAAAATGTGGGCGTATCCTGCCTGGCCGTGCCAGCTTACTATCTTTAGTATTGGGCCCGGATTGTGTCAAACGTCGTCAGATAGAAGTATTTGAATAGTAGAATAACACTGCACAGACAATTTGTTCCTTACATGAAAGGATGCAAGCAAGTACCAATTAGTTCCATGATAACTAAATAAATTTGTTATGATCTGAATGGACAAGGCTACATTTAAGATCTCATTCCCGCAACCTAATCTCATTTTAAATACACTGAGGCACATATATACTGGCAAATGTGTGGATAATAATATACAGCTATTAACACAACAATACAAAACATTTAACAATAAAATAAACATTTGTGTTTTGGAATAAAGCAGTATAGGACAATAAATATTAATATTTATTCTAGAGGATTAGACACTTATTAGGGGTTTGGGAGGGATTTCGTTAAGGTATTAGAAGTGTACCAAGTTTGAAGGCAGAGTGCAATCTCGTTCCCAGAGTCAGCCGCGGGGCCGAAGGCCTCTGGGGCCAAAGACCGTTCATTATCTTCAAATTTTTTTTACAGGTAAGCCCCGCCCATTCTGACCAAATGATTCTTGAGTCAAAGTCAACTCACTGACATAACAAAAGTGGATCCTAAATGTAAAAATTTAAGTTTTCGTAAAGATCTATTTTTCTACGCGTGTGTATATTTTTAGGTGATTCGGTCATTCAGACACTTAAAATAAATACATGTCACGTGACAGTCGTGTGATTCGTCCCTTCTGGGAAAATGGCTACTCAGAGAAATTTCTTTCTCCAAAATGTTTCTGTTTCGAGATTGGGCAGTGTGCTTCAACCCAACGAAAAATATAAAGTTATTACGAAAATTTTCAAATCTACCCAGACTTGACTGAGAGAGTACAGTAATTTTCAGAAATATTTGTCCTACTTTCTCGAACCATATTGTTTACAATGATATTTACTCAACACAAGAATAATTAACAAGCTGTGTAGGGGCCATGACTCAGACGATCAGCCTAATGTAATCTGTATAGCCTAGATTTTAATTTAATGGTAGGGGGGGGCTATTTCGTATAAGTGACCAACGCAGTATCTCCTAATATGACAGAGTGAAGATTTATTATAATCTATTGGTATAATATATGCTATTTTATTGTATAGTGTACTTTTTGAACAGTGTCCTTTTATACATGTTTTAACACAGTGAGCACATTTTACCTTACACACCAAGTATTGCTATAATATCTTTATCACCCTTGTCTGTCTTTAGTTTTCTTAAAATAATAATAATAATAATAATATCTTTATTAGGGTAAGAAATTGGGCCAGGCCTTTTTACAATTCTGCCCTTGAAACATAACAAAACAATATAAGAACAACAAGAACAACAATGAGATCAAATAAAGAGATACAAAATTAAAATATTAAAATATAAAATTTGCAATAAGGTTAACTACCTTCTCTATTATGAATTAAAATTATGTACATAAGGTTTACTGAGGTTGGAATTTATGTGTAAAAGAATATTCGCTTTAAAGTTTGATAATACAGGTGTGTTTTTAATTGAGGTAGGTAGATTATTCCAGAGACAAGGTCCAATGTTTTTTAAGCTATTTTTATATATTGATTTATTAGGTTTAGGAATATTAAATCGAAGATTAATATTAGTATAAGGTGTATTTTTAAAAACTAGAATATTAGTTAAGTAGTTCGGGCATTTTTTATGAACTAATTTGAACAGAAAGATGTATTTATTGAAGGTGAACCGATTTTGAATAGTTTAAATATTGAATGATGTAGCCAAGGTTTCATAAGTAGATAAGGTTGAATTTTTCAGTAGCGGTTTATCACTAATTAATTTAAAAGCCAATTTTTGCACACGCTGTAAGTAATTCAAAGATGTTTTACTACAGGTATTCCATGTGGTGGAGCAATAATTTAGATGTGACTGAAAATGTCCAAAATACAATAATTTTAACAAGTTTGACGGAAGAAGTGATTTTATCTTTTTTAGTTGATACAGTTTTTTATTTAGTGTTTTACACATGTATTCAGTATGTTTATTCCAAGACAATTTACTATCAATGATTACTCCTAAGAGTTTAAATTCAGAAACATGTTCAATTTGATTATTATTGATTTGAATGTCAAGTTTATTTAATGGATTTTCAAGTTGATAATTTGTAGCTATTAACATTGATTTAGTTTTTGGTTCATTGATAATCATAGCATTATTTTGACACCATTGTTTTATTTTATTGCTTTCCAATTGGAGTTTATTATTAGGAGATGTTATATCCGGAGAAGAGGTATAAACGGTGGTGTCATCTGCAAACAGATCGCAATTTACAGAAAGAGAAAACGGTCGATCATTTATAAAGAGATTAAAAAGTAAAGGTCCAAGGATTGATCCTTGGGGTACACCAGAAGTTATATTTTGAAATGAAGTTTTATTTTGTCCAATTGATATACACTGTTTTCGATTATTAAGGTATGATTTCAATAATGAAAGTAGGTTTTCAGAAAAATTATACAGCTGAAGTTTTTGTAGAAGAAGAATATGATTTACCATGTCAAAAGCTTTTCTGAAATCAAAAAATATTAATCCTGTTAGCATATTATTATTTAGAACGTTATAAACATTTTCAGTGATATTAACAAGGGCTGTATGACATGAGCTATTTGAGCGGAAGCCAGATTGATTTAAATATTAAAGATTATTTTTATTTAAATATTAAAGATTATTTTTATTTAAATAATTAGTAATATTTAAATTTATATGTTTTTCAAGGGGTTAAGAGAGAGTTTGCAAAATAGATATTGGCCTATAATTACCGGTTAGGCTTTTATCACCTGATTTGAAGAATGGTAGTACCTTTGCCTGTTTTAAAATGTCAGGAAATATGTTCTGTTCAATACAAAGGTTAAGAGCCACTTTCTGTAAGATTCAGGCAAGACACTTTAGTCACCACCTTCAAACTCTCTAATTTTTCAACATACTGTACCATTTAGTACTAGGATCACAATTTTAAAAACTTTTTTTTTTTTTTTTTTGGTTACCGAGATATGGGGGCTTGAAAATTGACTCAAATTTTCAAAAACAGCTTTTGGAGAACTTTAACTCAAAAATTACAACAAAGTACAAGGTTACCCATAAGTTATTTGGCTGGTTCTTGTTAACTGCTATGAGTAGGGGTGAAAAATAGTGAAAAACCCGTGGGATACCTTTGGCTTATCTATATATCATGGCTCAAAAGTGCGCGAAAATGAGTTTTTCGAGCTTTTTCAAGGGTTGTTTTCTCTAAAAGCCTTGGGTATCCCACAATTTTTTAAAGTGATATTACAAGACTACCTAAATAATGTCTCTAAAATACAAAAACATTCATGGGAAAGTGAAGGCTTTTCTATATATTTCAATTCAAAATTATTTTTTTTGTCCATTTTTACCCTCGTTGTAGCCCCATAATGGCTGATGCCCCGGGTTTTAAAAAACACAAACCACTAAAATTTAAACATAAACCCTAAATTTATTATTTTTTAAGGAGAAACCTATGGGATATTGACCTACTCCTTTAAAAACTAATCTTTTATAACAGGTCGTTTTTACGAAAAATATACTTTACTTTGACCTTGAGTTTGACCTTGTGACCTTGAGATGACCTATTTAAAATTTAGCCATTCACTTGTCCTACACAATATTATTTATTGAAGGTATTACGGTATTTTAATTATTTGGCTGTAAAATCAAGATACTTCAATAGCAGAAACTAATATGAATATTGACCCACTTATTTAAAAAATATATTATTATAACCTGTTTTTTTTACCTTTAATAGCAGTGGACACATATAAGGTTAATATCCGGATCCACTCAGTTGATTTTATATAATACTTTACTAAAAATAGTGCTTATAATGTCTGTGGGTTTGTCTTTTTGATTTCTGGTTCAGAATTATTGGAATTTTGGACATGCGTTGTCTGAGAACTAGACATACAAACTGGAATGTTGTTACTATCGTTAGTTATATGAGGAACTTGTATTCTGATCAGTCGAACATAGAAAACGATAAACTGACGAAAGCATTATCAAAAGTCAGATAATGTGTGAATGATGATTGCAATGTAATTGCCATGACAAGCAAAGCTTTTAGCAACTTAATCAGTAATTGATATTTTTTGGCTTACGACACAATATCTGATCTCTTGGAATACTCTCATCTTAAAACAAACAACTCAAGAATGCAATCGTGTTAAATAGAAATATGCTTATGTTAATTATATTAAAGGCTTGCGGTGTCTTTTGCATTTTCACAAATCCACGTTAATTTATACTTAGATTGATTAATTAACATTTAATTAAGAAAACAAAACCAAAATATCAAAGCTACATAATCTCACCACTTAAATTCAATCAGACGTCAACTAGGCCAATCAGGTTTCTCCACTAGCAATAAAATATGACAGCATCTTCTTACATAGTGAACAGCTTAGATTGATGAAATTTATCATAACTTTGTGAATACTTAACAAAATTCAACAATCTTTGGACTGATATTCAAATTAGATATTAAACTTTCATAATATTTTAGTTTGCAAGGGATTCCTATAGTGTAAAATTACACTTCGAGGCCTTTAATACATTCACTTAATCATGTTTAATAATTAGATAAATATTTACTATAAAAACAAATTCATGCCTAGGGTTAATGTTTATTAAGAAATAAAATAATCATGCATAATTAAACTAGGCCCGTTTTATAATAAAATACTTTTTAAGGGGATTATGTCTCGTCAAACAAATAATATCAGTCAACATCTTCATATAGATAGATATATATTATTATAGTCAATATTTTCATACACTGTCAACTGCCAAACACCATACTGTAATTTTGTCAATATAGTGACATGGTATACAATATGTGTTTTTATCAACTTGCCAAATCGATTTGTAATTAGTGGAGATGTCATATGACAGTCTAGTTGATTTCAAAGTACTTTGACGAGTTCATTAAATGCGCTGATGAGCTGTAAACAATTCTTGTGGCTGGTCATAGCATACTGCACACGGCGTTCCACCTACATCATTCGAAAATTAAACGCTGTCCTAAATAGACTCCATTTAAAACGCTCGCGTCATCATTTTGGGGCGGGACCATGGAGGTGTAGGCGGGACTTATCGAACGCACATTAACTGTGTTTACACAACACTTGTCAACAGAGTAAAAATAGACCATAGCACATGTTTTATATGTAAACTCAAAGTCAAATTTCAAGTTCTGACACTCGGCTAAAAACAATATATAATATGTGCTATGGGTAATATTGCAATACATTCTTTACCATTGTAAACTGTCTTTAAAGTTTCAATGTGTTTATCTCTCAAAACAAGGCCTAGTTACTCCTAAATTTGTTTTCGCAAACAAAACCGCCTCTGTCAAATTTACTGTCATAGGCGGTGTCATATTGAATAATTAGGGAACTATTTTGTGAGTCGGCTCTTGATGAGTTTGACATCTTTCATACACACAACAGCTAAATAAATATATTTAATTTCATTCAATATGACAATAGAAGAGAAATAAATACTTCTAACAATTTCTAAAAGCATACTCAGTGTTATCGACTAAAATCGTCGATGTAGGAATTAAAATGTTGGTTAATTAGGTTAGGGCCTATTCTCAGTCGGAGCTAGCTGTAGATAGGCAGCCTAAGTTTGGGATGTGGTCATAGGTGAAAAAACATGTGATCACCTGATAAAATCGTCAAATCACACCTCGGGGTGATTTTGCGATTTTTGGTCGATAAATTCATTGATTAGGACAATTGATTTGAATTAGGAGGACATTTAAGATGAAAATTTGATCGAATGCAAATCACTTTTGCTAATCAGTGTTCGATAAAAAATCTTAGTGTTAGTCAAACAAGAAGATATATTATTATTGCGAATGTCATGCCAAATGCAAATCAATCATTTAAAATTTCAAGTCTTTCTAAGCTATTTTCAACATTTCTTCCTGTGAAATTAAAACTTTTAATTTGACCCCAGTTGAATCTGGGTCAGATTAATATCCTATTGATTTTAATATTTGGTTGTTTTAATTCTTGTTCTATTTATACTTAATTTATACTAATCTAGAAGTTTATAACAGTCAATAGACTTTATTTGATAAACAAGTAAATACTGATACTGGACTCAAATTCAGGTTTAATTGTCTGAAAAATATTTCATCTGGCCTTGTTTCTCTTCATATTAGTAATCAATTCAATCCTTTAGTCTCTTTGATCATGAGATAACCATGTTTGTTTGATGACTAGTATACTATTGGCCAACATCCGTGGGTCATTGAGTGATGATGAGCCAAACATCCTCATGTTGCTTATGTGACCCTAGTGGACACTTGTTGAAACGTTGCACTATTAAAGTTGCTAGTGATTGTTATCCATAAATTGTGTTTGTGTTTTTTCTATGTGACCCAAGATGAGGAAATCGAAATTCCTATCGAATTGTGTATTCCTCCACGACCTGTTATTCATAACTGCGAGAATATTATTCAAAAGAATTTTCCAAAACAACAAGATTTGAACAAACTTCTAAACATTATTAAATGGAAAATCATCGAAGATTACAATCTGTCAATGGATGCAAATAAATGACGGATTCATATTAAAATTAGTTTCTGCTATTGAAGTATCTTGATTTTACAGCCAAATAATTAAAATACCGTAATACCTTCAATAAATAATATTGTGTAGGACAAGTGAACGGCTAAATTTTAAATAGGTCATCTCAAGGTCACAAGGTCAAACTCAAGGTCAACGTAAAGTATATTTTTCGTAAAAACGACCTGTTATAAAAGATTAGTTTTTAAAGGAGTAGGTCAATATCCCATAGGTTTCTCCTTAAAAAATAATAAATTTAGGGTTTATGTTTAAATTTTAGTGGTTTGTATTTTTTAAAACCCGGGGCATCGGCCATTATGGGGCTCAAAAGAGGGTAAAAATGGACAACAAAAATTTTTTTGAATTGAAATATATAGAAAAGCCTTTACTTTCCCATGAATGTTTTTGTATTTTAGAGACATTATTTAAGTAGTCTTGTAATATCATGTTTAAAAATTGTGGGAAACCCAAGGCTTTTAGAGAAAACAACCCTTGAAAAAGCTTGAAAAACTCATTTTCGCGCACTTTTGAGCCATGATATATAGATAAGCCAAAGGTATCCCACGGGTTTTTCACTATTTTTCACCCCTACTCATAGCAGTTAACAAGAACCACCCAAATAACTTATGGGTAACCTTGTACTTTGTTGTAATTTTTGAGTTAAAGTTCTCCAAAAGCTGTTTTTGAAAATTTGAGTCAATTTTCATGCCCCCATATCTCGGTAACCAAAAAAAAAAAAAAAAAAAAATGTTTTTAAAATTATGACCCTAGTACTAAATGGTACAGTATGTTGAAAAATTAGAGAATTTTAAGGTGGTCACTAAAGAAAGTCTTGATTTTTGCCTGAATCTTACAGAAAGTGACTCTTAAATACATATGTTAGACAGGTATTTAAAATTGAGGATCCGGTTTTGAGAAAATACGAGCTAACACCATCAATTCCTACAGATTTTGATGTATCTTAATTTGAAAGATATTTGTATACATCACAAGTAGAAATAGAAGGTATTTTACATTGAGGAGTACAAGATGAAATTTGATTGTTTACAAAATTAGAAATACTATTAGAATCATTTTTGCGAAGTTGGGACATTGTTGAGTAAGTTATTTGCAACATTTATAAAATAATCATTGAAAGTGTCAGGATCCATTTGAGTAGGTTGCGATGAAGTTTTATGAAAAGTATTATTTGCCAGTTTTATCGCATCCCAAATATTTTTACTGTTTTTTCGGTCAGATATTAAGGATTCTAAGTATTTTCGTTTACTTGCTCTAATAGCTGTTTTAACTTCATTTCTTACTTTTTTATAATTAGTAACATCACCTTTTTTCTTTAAATAATCTCGTTTATGAATAACTTGAAATATTACATGAGTTAACCAAACTGGTTTATCAACGTTTCTTTCTCTCTTAGTTTTTAAGGGGGCATGTTTATTTATTATTGGAGTAATAATTGAATACCAGTCAGATAAAGCTAAATTTAGATCAGAATAATTATAAATATAGTCAAAGGGAGCTGTATGCAATTCATATAAAAATTGATCTTCATTAAAGTTTTTAAAAGACCTATATTTAATTGTTACATGTTTATTTTTAGGAAAAGAAGCACCCTTTTCTGCCAGGTAAAACATACTGGGTAATGATCCGAGGCAGCATAACAAGGAATTTTGATTTCTTTGACATGATCAGGGTCTGAAACAATGAGATGGTCTATTAATGTTTTCGTTTTATCAGTAACTCTTGTAGGTGATTAAATAAGTTGACTGAGGCCAAAAGTTTGTAACAAATCGGTCCAATATTTATTTTGATTTTTGTAAAGATCTATGTTTAAATCTCCAATCATAAGAATTTCATTTTGATTATTCCATACAGATTCCATCATTTCCGAAAAAGAATCAATCCATAGTTTAGTTTAGGCTGGATTACGGTATATACAGCATATGAGAATTGGCTTTGACTTCTTTAAATTTAGTTCTATCCAGATCGATTCAATATTTGGATGTTCCAGATCTGGGCGATGTTTGTAAATGAAGTTATCTTTTATGTAGAGCAATGTTCCAGAAGAACTTAAATTAGACTCTTTTCTTAACGGTTTATGAAATCCAGTTATATGTAATTGATCATCATCTATAGAAGTAGTTAAGTGTTAATCGGAAATAGCAAATATATCAAAGTTTTGGATGAAAAGACTAAGTTCTGGAATTTTGTTAAAAAAATATTGAACATTTAGATGACCTACATGTGAACCTTTTTTACTTAAAACTGGGTTCATCTATTATATAATTGTAATATATGATGAAAGGAATAAACTAGGTATCTTTGTAAATAACACAAAGTAAGAATTAATTATAACAAATAATGATAATGTGAATATTTATAATGCGCTATATCCACAAACTAAGTTAATGCTTTAAGCGCGACACAACAATAACACTTTTAATGTTAAAACCGTTACACAATATATTATAATGGTGTGGTGTGGATGGAAAAACAAGTGCAAGTATAAGCTCTCTTTGTGAGGGAGGTGTTTGCAAACCAGCATGACATGAAATGTAAATTTCTGGAAAATAATGATACTGGGTATCCTAATTTAGCATGCTTGGGGAGATAATATGCTTCCTAATTAGTTTGCTTAAACAGGTATAACCATAAGAATTTTATAAGATGTACAGAATAATGATATAAATTCTGTCTGATTTTACTTAGGTGATAATTATAAAATACGTTTCCATGATCAATAGGTATGTCAATTCCACAATCCTCACATACATCATATAGTATGTCATTAATTCGATTTATAATTATATTTGAAGAGCGAGAAAACCTTGGCAATAATCTAATGAATTTAACAGATGCATAAGGGAATTTAGAGAAACACAATTCTATTAAAGTTTTATAATAATTACGAGTATAGTCTACATATATAGGGGCCATATTTTGAGTCATTAGATCCAATTAGAAATATTATATTGCGGACATTATTTGATGAGGTATAATTATCAACATAAGTGATGAAATCTTGTATAGTCGCCCCTGGCAGAGTTCTCACTTCTGTGGATTTTGTTTTATCCAATCCGTTTGGTTTGATACCCATAAGTATGGATGATCCTATAACAATGTTACGTTTATATTCCAGTTTTTTCACATTAGAGAATTTTTTATGAATTGGGCCTAAGTTACATGACAATGTATGGTCTTCTGTTACAAGTAGTTTAAATGATTCCTGACTGTTTACATTTTTCAGCAATGTAGTAATAGATTCAATTTCAGAGTCAAGCTTCTTTATTTTGTCTGTCAAGAGTAACACATCACAATTTAGTTTTTCAATAGAGGCTTTATATTTATCACTGTTGTAACAGGTGTCATCAGGATCCCCAGCGAAAAATAGTTCTTTGGCTATGGTTTGATCATTATCAGAGGAATCATTTTTTGTGTTTTTGATATTACGGCCAGTACCAAAAGATGTATCTAAAAAGACCCAGAATGAATGGTGTCCACCTGGATATTCACAGGTGTAAGGTAAACTACAGGTAGATGGGTTTCACATTCAGAGTTAACATCATACTGCTATTATGAGAGTGGTAGGGGGTACTGCAATTTCTTGGGAGTCAGAGTGGTTTTAATACTTTGATAAGGCGAGAGAGGTTGCAATATAGAAACATTTTTACTTAGCAATAGCGGAACTGAATAATCTTCTTTGGCGTTACTTCTTACAGCGCTTTTGAATGATTCGCGGACATGAATGTTGAGTTCGCTAGCCTCCTTGCAGTTTATCAGATCTAACATGGAGTTAAAATGTTCACTTAAAGCTGAACTCCGGTTACAAAAATACCGAAATATTTAAATAAAAAAAAAGTTAACACCCCCAAGCCGCCATACTTGTTGCCAACTTGTGAAACAAAGATGGTGGATATGGAGGCTTATGACCTGGAGAGGTTAGCTGATCTCACTTCCAGTTCGTTTCTAGTCAGTGAGGTGTAGACATCACATCGGGCTGTATTCTTATACACGCTTCACTGATTGCTCTATTTTCCCCCCAACAGTGAGTGACTCACTGACATTATACCAAATTATTGAAGATTGCAAAATGTTTGATAAGGTAAGCCTGAAAATAATTATATGAACTGTGTCTATACTGCAATATTATAGCCGTCTAAGCTTTACTCTAAAACAAAAGATGCAAAAGATGACTTACTTCAACCTGGAATTTTCAACAAAAACAAATCACCTATTGTCTTCTTCATATTATCATGGACCTTATAATATATAAGGTTCATATTATTATTGCCACGTCTTCTTGTGAATATCTTACACATATGTAAATCACCAAATATGTTATCGCACTATAATGTCCAGTGTAATTATAACTAATATTATGCAATAAACAGATAGTTTAGATTTCCACATGTCATCATGTTAGATTGTATTTTGCTCACGAAAAAGATCAAGGCCAAGGGACATAACTACATTTTTGGGGCGGCAAACAAAACTATGGTGACATGTGAAAATCTAATCTAAACTATCTAGGTGAGTCATATTTTGTATCTTTTGTTTTAGAGTAAAGCTTAGGCGGCTATAATATTGCAGTAGACACAGTTTATATAATTATTTTCAGGCTTACCTTATCAAACATTTTGCAATCTTCAATCATTTGGTATACTGTCAGTGAGTCACTCACTGTTGGGGGGGGGGGGAAATATAGCAATCAGTGAAGCGTGTATAAGAATAAAGCCTGATGTCTACACCTGACTGACTAGAAACGAACTGGAAGTGAGATCAGCTAACCTCTCCGGGTCATAAGCTTCCATATCCACCATCTTTGTTTCTAAAGTTTGCAACAAGTATGGCGGCTTGGGGGCGTTAACTTTTTTTTAATTTAAATATTTCGGTATTTTTGTAACCGGAGTTCAGCTTTAAAAATAAAGTTTGCAGTTCTCCATTTATTCGTGCTGTGCACGTTGTGTGATACAGATTGAGAGTGTATGACTGACTACATCTTTGTTGACATTTGAACTCTTGTTATAGAACCGGTCTCTCTTTTCGATTTATCAAGTGTTAATTTTACATTTGTATTTATATTTTCCTGATGACTTAGATTTTTGTAAAACAAATTGGCACATCTTTTAAATACTTGATAATATCCACAGTTAAACTTGATTACAATGCCACCTTTTGTTATGTTTATATTAATATTGTTTCTATAAGAAGCGGCGATTTGCTTTCTCAGACATTCCAAGATATTATTATTAAGGGAATACTTTTTTATTAGGGTGTCATTTTGTGTGGGTTCGTTGTCAATTACAGCCAGTTCGGTAGATTTTATGGAGGCAGCCATCGCTGTAAGTTTGTTTACGTTAGGGTCAAGGTCACAAAACGTCCGCCCATCATAACAACGTACATTAGGGTCAAGGTCACAAAACGTCCGCTCATCATAGTAACGTCCACTGATTTTAGCCCAGCAAAATACATATCAAAGTTTTAAGTATAAGTTCAGCAGTCACTCGTAAATTTAAAATTCCCGATGAGACTTTTCCATTGTTTTCTCTAGATTCTAGGTTTCTTTCCCCAATATAAAACACAAGTTTTTCCATCCATTATTTTGAGTAGATCTATTAGTTAGCACATTATTGCGGTGTTGTTTTCCTGTGACGTCGAGGCCTTGTTATTAATATTAGCCTGCTTCACGATTCACGGCGGGAAGTTGAGCGAAAGTTTGAAGTGAAAAAGTTATCTTCTTAAAAATCGTAATTAGTTTTTATAACTCACATTGAAGTACCTAAACAGATTCACTGAACCATAATACACATTTTACACCACATTAGATTACATTTTCACTTGATAGGCTATTTATGCGTACCTTTATAGGTATTTCATCACAAAAATCTAGCTAGTCATTTTTTCACTTCTCTACGCTCACGCATGCGCATTTTGACGTGGACTGGTTAGTAGTGTTCAACTCACCATGTGCATGTTCTCTCTCTTCTGAACATTCATCGGTCACCTGACTATTTGACATTCTTGCTTTAGATTTTGTTGGAGAAAGATCACTTTCTGATTTTCTCCAGGTATCTAGTTAGTTAGTTTTGGCGGAATTTTGGTATTTCATCAGCTTTAGTTTAATATAGTATTTAGTGTCTAATAAGGTTACAGATGAATTAAATAGAAATTACAGATTCAACAGCAGGTATGTGATATGTTTAAGTTAATAATTGTTTTAAATTAAGTACCAATATATTTTAACGAGTAATAGTAATAGTAGTTTATAGATTGGCAGCCATCTTGAATTTTAGTAAAAGTAATATTGAAATGTTTCATTTATATTAAAGCTGAACTCCGGTTACAAAAATACCGAAATATTTAAATAAAAAAAAAGTTAACACCCCCAAGCCGCCATACTTGTTGCCAACTTGTGAAACAAAGATGGTGGATATGGAGGCTTATGACCTGGAGAGGTTAGCTGATCTCACTTCCAGTTCGTTTCTAGTCAGTGAGGTGTAGACATCACATCGGGCTGTATTCTTATACACGCTTCACTGATTGCTCTATTTCCCCCCCAACAGTGAGTGACTCACTGACATTATACCAAATTATTGAAGATTGCAAAATGTTTGATAAGGTAAGCCTGAAAATAATTATATGAACTGTGTCTATACTGCAATATTATAGCCGTCTAAGCTTTACTCTAAAACAAAAGATGCAAAAGATGACTTACTTCAACCTGGAATTTTCAACAAAAACAAATCACCTATTGTCTTCTTCATATTATCATGGACCTTATAATATATAAGGTTCATATTATTATTGCCACGTCTTCTTGTGAATATCTTACACATATATGTAAATCACCAAATATGTTATCGCACTATAATGTCCAGTGTAATTATAACTAATATTATGCAATAAACATATAGTTTAGATTTCCACATGTCATCATGTTAGATTGTATTTTGCTCACGAAAAAGATCAAGGCCAAGGGACATAACTACATTTTTGGGGCGGCAAACAAAACTATGGTGACATGTGAAAATCTAATCGAAACTATCTAGGTGAGTCATATTTTGTATCTTTTGTTTTAGAGTAAAGCTTAGGCGGCTATAATATTGCAGTAGACACAGTTTATATAATTATTTTCAAGCTTACCTTATCAAACATTTTGCAATCTTCAATCATTTGGTATACTGTCAGTGAGTCACTCACTGTTGGGGGGAAAATATAGCAATCAGTGAAGCGTGTATAAGAATAAAGCCTGATGTCTACACCTGACTGACTAGAAACGAACTGGAAGTGAGATCAGCTAACCTCTCCGGGTCATAAGCCTCCATATCCACCATCTTTGTTTCTAAAGTTTGCAACAAGTATGGCGGCTTGGGGGCGTTAACTTTTTTTTTATTTAAATATTTCGGTATTTTTGTAACCGGAGTTCAGCTTTAAATATCTTGAAGTTACAAAGTATCACGGGTTAGTATGTTATCCTATATTACCATTGAAGTCTTTCACTTGAATATTATTTACCATTCATGCTTGCCACCATCTCTTGGCTTCTAAGTGGTTGGAAAACCCCTTTTATAGGGTAAGCCCATAGCCAGTCAATTATATTAGTAATTAAGTTATATAATATATATATTATAAGTTAGTAATTAAGTTATATATATATTTTAAGTATTATTTCAAATCATTCATTATTCATTATTATATTATAAATTAGACCTATGGAGTCGTATAATATTATGTATACTTGTTTATCTGTGATATTTGTGATTGTGATGTTTTAATGAATTGGTGTAAATGTTATGTTTTATTTATAGTACGTATTTATGTATTTTCAGGGTTTTTATTGTGGTCATTATAAAAAAAAAACGATTTATGCGAGAACCTGAACCCTTGTGTCTTTTTCTTAATCCGGAAACTGCACCCTACAACACCAACCTCTATCATAATAAGCAATGATGAACTGGAGACAGTACACATGTAGGATAAGGTGGTGACGACAAATGTGGGTCGTGTTTAGATGGTCATTGGACACAAGCGAAAAACGATTACTCAGACAGGGTAATGTACGCTTCAAGTGTTGTTTATACCTTTAAAAACAACTCAGCAATGGTGTTTGGATGAACACTGATTTCGATCCGTGATTTAACTATCAAGTCAATATAAGTTATAAGCAATCCTTTTTTTTACCCTGTTTATGATCGATTTTTCAATATGACGAAATATGTCTATTCACAGGGACTTTTTACATTTCGATATTATTCGCAGACTCTGACTTGACGTCGGCTATTCTTGCAATATATTGATACCGGTATTGACTAGATTTACTGTTAATTTTACCGTTATTGTGCTGTTAAGTGACAATATTACATGTTAACAGCGTCAGAAAGGATACACAATTGATTGGGCATAATTTACTAAACAAAACATTCGTCGTTCAGATTCAGTATTAGCAAAGACATATTAACGATATATAATTGCAGAAACATAGGTGACAGACTACAGTTATTTGTTTTCTGCACATGCTCATACGGCGGCAGTTATTAAAACTGTCATTAGAGTTTAATTAGTGTACATTTACCATCGACAATTCCTCGTCGATGTTCATATGTTTCTCGTGAGTCTGAACTTTACATGTAATTTCCCGTTTGAAAACCAAGCAAATTTTACGTTAGGGTTATCAGTTGCCGATTCCAGTAGTTTTACGTTTTCGCGGGTCATATCTTCTGAGATTACGACCCCGCTACCTTTTAGCTGTTTTCGTCTCGAGATTATCTTGTACCTGTCAACCAGACGTAATATTCTTACTATGATGCTACGATGTCTAATCTTGGCTGTTTTGATATCTCCAGTAACTTGAACTACACCCACTCTGTGTGCTGCGTCAACTATTATTTCTTCGTCTATGTGTAATTTTTCATGAAAGAGTTTCTTAGCTATTTCTATGCAGTTTTCATTTCCCGTTTCCTTTATTCCGAATATCCTAATATGTGATTTTCTAGAATACTGTTCAAGATCGTTAAAGTTACTTTCAAGTTCTTTCAGTTGTTGATCTTTTCTTTGTATTATACTTTCTAGTTTTGTCACCCTTTCTTCAATATGGTCCTGGTCCTGGTCCAAACTAAGATTTTCCGTAGCATTTTCTAGTTCAGATAGTCGATCACGTGTGACACAAGTTTTTCGTTTATAGCTTTATTGAGTTCGTACTCCAGTTTATTGACTGCAGCATCTACAGCTTTACTAATTATTTCATTTAGAGTCTCTTTGTCTATCAGCAGTTTTTCCGCCTTTTCAGATTTTTCAGTCAGTGTTCACAATTGGATATGTTAAATTTGCCGGATTTGGATTTGATAGGTGTTTCATCGCCCGAAAAACTAGAATCACTGTGTAACATAAGCTTTCCATTGTCGTTGAGCCGGCTAGTTAGGGTTTGTCTTATTGAACGAGAATCGGAGCTCACCTGAGTTGTTTTCTCCGCCATGATTGATGCAAGTACAAAATATCCCAAGTTTACTCTCTGGAAATCCCGATTCACATACCATTTCTCATAAGTGTTTGAAACAAAATGTAGTATAGTTACTTATATTTACTAATCCATCACTTATTCACGTTATCCTATATGCTATTATTCGAAGTTTTAGTTTTCCCAGAGCAGACTTTTCGTGGCTCACACTGGCCGCCATCTTGGTTAAAACAAGGTTACTTTAAAAAGCTTTACCTTTTGGTCAGACTCCATGAATGTATTATGGTGGATCCAAGGTCGTAGACGTAAATTCAAACCATTTGTCGCCAAAAGAGTGGGTTTTATTCAAAATTCCACTGAAACTAGTCAATGGGTTTATATTAACACAAAATCAAATCCAAGTGAAATACTTACCAGAGGTTTAGATATTTCAAATTGGTAACTGAAAATCGTTGGTAGCATGCACCGTGATTTCTGTGTTTTAATGAAAGGCTTTGGCCAGATTATAAGGTTCTGGATTTAGTGGGAAAAGACGACTCATTAAGTAAGAAAAAACCAATACAGAATACTTATACCGGTACCTATAACCAAGATGGTGAATCATGGCCCCTAGATCCCACACGATTTTCGAATTGGCTTCACTTAAAACGTATACTAGCTTAGGTTTATAGGTTTGGGGATAACTGTCGGTATCCTCAAACTGAAAGAACCTATGATGAACTGACAAGTGAAGAAATCTAAGATGCTGAAATTAAACTACGATGCATTAAGTAATGGTAAAGATATTTCTAAAAAGAGTAAAATACTTCAACTTCAACCTTTCCTCGATGAAGATGGTCTATTACGTTTAAATGGTTCTGTGTACATATTGGTGTGCACGTAGGTAAAAGATCCCTTGGCAGTTGGAATTCGATATAATTATAAGAGTAGGCTGTAGCTCCGCTGCCCTCATAACACACTGTATGCCCTTATTCATTAGCCCAGGTTAGAAGCAGAACAGTAGGATGCAAAACCCCACTTTATTTCATTTTATTAAAGGCCCAATAACACTCTTGTTGTAACTGAATATGTCCCAGTCATTATTCTGGTCAACAAACTGTACTATTTTACAATATTCCAATTAATTGATGATACAAATTTCTTCTTAACACACCGAATTTAAAAAAATTGGAAAAATTCAATTACATGGTTTGAAAAGCTTTACATAAACCTTTTTAAATGTAACTTAGATTTAAATTTTTTTCGAACCCTGTGGACAAGTAAAATAGGATGTAATGGATAATTTACACAACAGGTGAGGGAGGACACTTAAACATCTATTACTTAGAATAAGGCTATTTTTTTTATTGGACCTGTCAAACCAGCAAAAGTGTTATTGTCCCTTTAAAGGCATAGTCTTGATTATCCATTCTATGATTTTAATTATCAATGAGCGTTAAGCAGCATATGATTCTAATCCAGCCAATATCGTAGGCTAGCGTTGACATCCCGAGTTCGTTATGGTCTGGATAAGTTAATTAATGTTGAATAAATAATTTAGATAAGATTTCAGGCCTAAAAAAGTACCTGTAATATAGTAATAGTAATAGGCAGATTTAGCTCTTGCATAATCCATGTGTAATTAAACAACAATTACAACATTGTTGAATAATCATTTTTTGCTTGATAATGATACATGTACCTGCTATTGCTAATCGAAAACGTTGTATCTTGCAAGTTAATAAATTTAGAAGTATTATAATTATATACATACAAGTGTTTGTGTTTTGAATTATTATTATTCTGAACACCTGGTTAAAAATGGCTTAAAAATAGATATTCATGCATTTTTACTAACAATGCATGGCCTGGAGTTAAGGTTAAAACAGATAAATACAATCCTTTATCCAAATTAAATTCTATTTTGATATAGAGGACAGCGGTCTTTGCAAGATCTTGTATGTTTTAGTTTTAGCAAAACCAATAACTCTTTCTAACGTGAACACGTGTTGAGGTTATTCCTCTGGTTCAAGCTGTTTTTTCCACTTCAGCATATGTGGCGTGTTTAGCTTTACATTGCTGGGTTTCATAATGGGAATTGCAACCAAGATAACTCTTGTAGAATAACTAGAATTGAACCACAAATTTAAATCTTTAAATTGATAACACATAAAATTGATTCAGGCTATAAAAATTGATGAAACTGATCGTAGGCCTATTGCTAATTTTAAACATGTTTGAAAGTTCTTCTTCGTCTTTGGCAATGCAGAGTTTTATCATCGATAATAATAGAAGCTGTTCAGTTTGATTAAGTTATTTTGCTGCTGGTTCTAAAACATTAAACATCATCATGAAATGGTTGTAGTCCTCGAAACCAATATAGTACTTTTAAGTGCATTTTGATTTTCTTTAATGTTAGCCATGGAGAATCCTGATGAGGAGACTGTTAGCACTGCATTGACTGGTTTTGTCCACAGTCTCTGGTGCATACTGTGTGGCAATGCCTGTCTCCTCTTTTTACTTTCAGGCGCCATAATTGGTTCTACTTCATTTCAAACATCATTGATATTGCAGGTAGCCTCCACTGTTTTCCTAAGTTTACTGGCTCTGGCTTGCTGATCTTCACATTTGGGGGTTGATGAACTCTGTCGAAAGTTGAAAATTGATGCTTTCTCTGTCCTTAGAATATAAAAAAAATATTTTAATTCAAACAATAGTGTTTTTCTTATCGCATAGAAAAGTATGCACTATATATTTCAAATGAAATGTACAGCTCTATACAAACTCTGCTGTTTGGAGCAATATGTAATACTCGATATAAAAAAATTAAGTACCGGTACCACCAAAGAATGTTAAATATCTGATCATAATCAATCCAACTGTCAAACTATCAAAGGGACGTAAAATTACTAAAAGAAAAGGTAAAATCAGATCAAAACAAACTGAAAAAAACAATAAACTGCCAAGCAGTTGTCAAAGACAGTAGTACTATAGCAGGTGTCGTAGGAAGGGTTGCCATTACTTAACCATAAAGTCTTAGAACTCCATGTTCATCCTTTTTATCTTTTAGGCTGAGTATTTATTTTTCTCGGACATGTTTACAACACAACCGGAATTGTGAAAAGAAATGCTATCCAGACTAAAATAACCAGAACGTATAGAACGGGAAAGACTAGTTAAGCAAGTACGCTTATCTGCCACCACGTTCCTATGACAACTAAGTCACACATCGCGTGCTACTGCCACTGATAGCAGTATGTAGGCCTATGCTTGGGTCACGGTTATCAATAAACAGTAGCGCCCCCCCCCCCACAAAAAAAACCCAACAAACAAATGGATATCGCGATATTGTAGTCTTTAACACTTAGGCCTTTTGCCGAATGGCGATTAGATTAATCCCAATCCATCGACATCGACGCCCCCGACCATGCCTCTGGCTCTACTAGTACTACACTACTACCTACAACTAGGTACCGGTACTGTATTAGTATTACTCTAGGCCTATAAACAAATAAAATACGGTCGCAACTGAACACTGCATATTTTTGTGAATTTGAAATTGGTAGATCTACTACACTAGTGCCAGTTGCACTATGGACTACACAAGTACTAATAATGCTAGGCTAACTAGGCCTACAGTTAAGTAATATCTAGTATTATTTTTAGTAGGCCTACTGTTAAAAATACACTGTAGGCTGTTTAACCTTCAAAGATAGGCCACGTTTAGTAAGCAGTAGGCTAGGTCAACATGAGTCATGCAGTGTGAGTGAAATAATAATAGGCCTACTGAAAATAAACAAAAGTCAGTAGTAGCCTACCTTAGTACCTAGTACCTTAACCTACCGACTCAGTACTCACGCTTGAACATTCTGCCATTCTGGGTTCTTAAAATATTATCACTATTGAATTTCTTACCTGTTTATGGTTATTCCATTTAATTTTGAAGTTGGGTTTTGGCAATTTGTATAGTCAATGGCAAAACACTGTGTTCCTTTGGTGGATACCGAAAACGTAAAAGTTTTGCTTCCCATCGCATAAACAAACGACGCCATTTTGTTGCCCATGTTCAATGTACAAGCATGGCTGACATCTGCGCATGTCGCGGAAGCGGCTTTTGATTGGCCGTGGCCATTCTAGTCTATTTATATATTTCTATGGTTCTAGATACCTTTAAAATAATTTGGGGATCACGGTGGCTAAGTGGATACGGCGCTGGTTCGCTAGCCTGGAGGTGGAGTGTTCGATCCCTGGATTGGCCGAGAAAGTTCATCTTTATTTTCCGACGTGATTTCCCTTTTTCAGTGATACAGAAGGATTAATTTTACTATCTGTTCAAGAAATCTTTTTGAAATGTTGTACAAACATTAACCTATTGTATATAGTATTTTATTTTCTGGTTTATAAGTTTATTGTTCAACACACAGCAGCTGATTGAGGTAGGAAAAGGTTGATGTGCAACCCTTACAGGGAGTAGCGACCCTGTCTTGCCGAACTACTATTATCAGAGTATGAAATTCTGTGAATAATATTCCATGTGTCGGAATATGAGATTTGTCTAAAGATTTAGACTCTGGCCACAACTGATGGTGCAACCCCGACATGCTCTGCTTTTACGACCAGTAACACCGTTTGCGAAATCTGATACATTTTTATATTGATTACCAAAAGCATAGACAAGTTATTTTTCCTTATTTTTTCCAAACATGTGCAAGGGCGCGGGATGTTGAAAACTAGTCATCTTGTCGATATTGATAGCGGGAGAACAGGTGATCATAATTATCTCAACATATATGTACCAAAAATGCCCCAATTCTAAAATTGAAGCCCTCTGCCTGGTGCTCTCACGAACACGTTCTGAAGACATGTCGGTAGGGCTTACATGGGTTATAGGCGAAACTGTTCCAAAAGCGCAAACATTTTTGATAAAACGGTCGGAACCGTCACGCAAAGCGTGGAATTCGCCCAAAATCTAGGGCCTTTAAATAAATGTAACCTTTCTGGTTTTTCCTTTAATGTCCCCATTGCTTCACACTAAATTTGAAAAAAACCCAAATAAATCAAAATTATGAATATAGGTAGTTATCGATACCCAAATTTTACAAGTCATATAGGAAAACAGAGCCATTAAAAACTATAGATTTTATCGCGCTCACAAGGTTTTTCAGAAACGGGGCAAAAGTCGAAGAATGCTGAAAATAAATAAGGTTCATCCTCTAATGACCCGAATGCTTTCCGGAACAGAAAGTCAGTGACTATCGATTGTGTTCATCCTCTCATGACCCAAATGCTTCACACCAAATTTGAAAAAAATCCGTTAAACCTATAGCCTCTATATTGATAGGGGTCGTCCTCTCTTGAGCACAATGCTTCATGTCAAAATTGGAAAAAATCTATCAAAAGTATCTATCTCGTTCACAACATTTTCAACAAAGGCGGGGGGACTCCCGAGCGGAAAGTCATCTGACTATTGATAGTGTTTCGTCGTCTCATGACCATAACGCTTTACACCACTTTATCGCGTTTACACGGTTTACGCAAAGGGTAGATAAATTTGGAACGGAAAGTTAAAGAGATGACAACAATATGAAAATCAAAGTGAATAAGAAAAATTCGTAAATATATATACATAAATGCCAACAAAACACTTAAACAGGCTATAAAAAAATATAGTTTATATACCAATAATTTCCTCCTGACTGCTTTCCCAATTTGCAGTCTTCAAAACTAACATAATCTTTTACTACTCAGTGGCTGCATCTTAATTTTAGGACTGATTTGAAAATTAGATTATGCTACAAATGTCTTAATAATTTATCCCCCTCTTATTTGCGTAACCGTTTTCATCTTTGTCGGCTAGCTAGACCGTGTGGTCTTTACCAGATAGGTAATGCTTCGTCAATCAAAAGCACTTGTTTTCTGTAAAGCTTCATTTTATGAAAGAAGCTCTCATGTTGTAGCTTTATTTTAAATCCCTTTAATAAAATCATTTATTTTTATCACCTTTTAATGATTTTATGCTATAGTAACTATATATTTTCTTTATACAGTTTATTATTCTGTTTATCGTAAAGCCACGTCTATATTTAGAAGTATTTAATAATAATGATAAATTTGATAGTTTTGAATACAGACTGTAACATTAAACCGTTAATTATATGAATCTAATAGATTATTTATTTCTGACATGAATATATAAATATTACACAAGATTATATTTCCAGTTGATACATATACTAACAATGCCCGCTAGCTCCATATGTATTAGTTTTGGATCTATCACAAAACTGGATTGCCCCAAAAATATTGCTTAATGTGTTTTTGAATCTTCGATATTTAGCTCACTCCAAATGAAATAGCCTAATTAGGTATATTTAAGATTATACCTAAAACTTTACATACAAAACACACCAATAGATCTTAAAATGAAATAGATTTGTTTAATAATACATGTATACTAAAGAAAGATACATATTTAACTTTGACAAATGGTTAGTCATCAGTCTATTGAATAAATAGAGAACCTCATACCAGTCTTTTTTGATATTAAAAAAGACGAGTAGGAGATTTTATTTATCACCAAATCCCTTTTTGCATGCAATATAATTATTTGCTATAGATTTCACTTTTACTGAACCTGAATACATTATGGCGTAATTCAACCATTGCATTGCAAAGTCCTTTTTATTGACCTAATGTTACCATCAAAGTCAATTAAATAAAAACAGTTCCTTTTTAATAAGTAAAAAGTTACTTTTAATAAAAAATGAACTGTTCTTTGAAAAAAAGGAGGTTTTTTTTGATTGGCCAATCAAATTCATGTAAGGTTATGAAATTCATCACACAAGATATCTACTTGTTACTGTAGAATGTATTATTTGATGATAAATACATATAATGACTAGTGTTATTTAGACGACAATTCAGAAGACTTCCAAATGTCGAGTGTTCTTTTACGTGCACGCCAAAGTGGAAACAACACTGGATCGAACTAGGGTTGTCCTAGTTTGTGAACCAGTGGCTTACTTCCTGAGCCACCAGTACTTCTCAATATATTTGAAAGCTTCACAGGCGCATAACAATGATGGTTATTAACTCTGACTTCCTGTCCTTATTTAAATCTCTTTTCTTAACTACTAAGCAATTTGGGCTTTGTCATCATGGCACTGATTTGGTCTTAGAATATATACCCAGGCGTGGTATGGACGTGACGCTTGACAATTTCATTGATTTTTTAACCAAGTTGTCACTTCCTACAAACCGCAACGCAAAATCGAATGTGTCGAAGGGGGAATAGAGTGCTATAAATCCTTTGAAATCTGACGAAACGATCGTTATCAAGGAAAGCGATAAAGGGGGTGCCATAGTTATCATGGATAAGGAATATTATCAGAGAAACGTCCTTAAAAATACTTGACGACAAACGGGTATATACAACTATAGATTTCAACCATGATAAAAGAACAATGGGATTAATAAACGGCTTAATCCAAGATCATAAAAACGAATTTATGGACAATGAACAGTATTATCTCCGGAAATTCGAATATAAAACAAGTCAGTTTTGCGGTCTTCCAAAGATACACAAATCCAAGATGATCAAGGAATCCATTCAACACCAAAATGCCGAAATTATCAGTATTTGTCAGCCAGACGATCTCCCTTTCAGACCAATAATTGCCGGTCCATGCTGCCCTACTAACAGACTATCAAATCTCATTGATATCTTACTCAAGCCGTACGTGCCAAATGTGAAATCTGTTATTCGGGATGACATAGATTTTGTTAATAGATTACCCCAAAATCTAAATGATGGCGACTTTTTCGTAACCATGGATGTTTGTAACATGTATGGCAATATTTCCCATGACCTATGCGCTCAGACCGTAGAATATTGGCTGGATAAACATCCTGAATGCAGTCTTAAGCGAATTTCAAAAAACTTTATCCTCAAAGCCATACGTATCATCCTGACTAACAACTAGCAGCTAAGTCGAAATAATTGGCAGTATATTTCAGTTTGTGGCGAAATTTTGAAACTCGCACACTTATAGGGGACCTCTGTAGGATGATTTTTCGATTAGGACCTAACTTTCAAGATGGCCGCCATTTTTGACATACGTTTGCCTAAGGCACATAGAAATGTGATTTCAGTGTCTACCTCCACATTTTCGGGGTCAAGAAATCAGTAAATTTTTTGGTTTGAACTTTCGGTGTCGGCCATATTGGATAACAAGATGGCCGCCATATTTGACATTCTTTTGCCTATAACTTTGAAACTAAGGCAGATAGATATGTAATTTCAGTGTCTACCCCCATATTTTCGGGGTCAACGAAACTAGTAAATCCATTAGTTTGAACTTTCGATGTCGGCCATATTGGATTCAAAGATTGCCGCCATATTTGACATACTTTTGCCTATAATTTTGAAACTAAGGCAGATAGAAATGTAATTTCACTGTCTACCCCCACATTTTCGGGGTCAATGAATCCAATAATTTATTAGTTTGAACATTCTATGTCGGCCATATTGGATTCCAAGATGGCCCCCATATTTAACATACTTTGAAACTAAGGCAGATAGAAATGTAATTTCAGTGTCTACCCCCACATTTTCGGGGTCAAGGAATCCATTAAATTCATTAGTTTAAACTTTCGTTGTCGGCCATATTAGATTCCAAGATGGCCGCCATATTTGAGATACTTTTGCCTATAATTTTGAAACTAAGGCAGAGAGAAATGTAATTTCAGTGTCTACCCCCACATCAATGAATCCAGTAAATTCATTAGTTTGAACCTCCGAAGTTGACTACGTCGTCTCATTGACTTTAAATAGTTATGAGGAAAACAAAATTTTGTAACCAATTTATTCAATTCCGGTAACCGTAAAAGAAAATAATAATGATTATCATTTTCCATAACACTTTCCATCGCAAGCACACAGTGAAGTACACTGTAGGTTTGCCCTGTGGCACTTGCAGTTCCCTTGCACGTCTTCTTGCACTTGCAGCTAAGTAACTCGTAGCAAGCCTGGGCGGCCTCGGGAAGCGTGGTCCATACAATTGCCCAAATGTTGTCCATAGCACTTCTCCCAACCCCAATCTAGCTTGACTTGCAATGTACAATCTCGAAAACAGGGCCCTGTCATTGTTCAGTGCAGTCACCCCCCCCCCCGGTCTTCTCCGTTCCAGGCTTGCTAAACATGACGACTTTGTTGCGTGGAATGGTGTCTCCAATTGACTTCCAGTTAGAGTTGAAACGCTTTTCCATGAATTGGTAGTATTTTTCTTCCCCAGTGAATATACCTTCTTCATGTCTTTTACGACCTTCTCTGGCATGACGACTTTGGAATTCAGATTCAGTAGGTCCATGTTCTCCTCCTCCATGAACGGGTTTCCCATCTCTTCGATCGTGATCACCAGTGATCGTACATCATGAACGAGTTTCTCCTGGACACTGTTTGTCTGCTCATGGTGGCGATCCAGACACGTGACGTTAGAGGTAGTCCCATCTTCGTCGAAGCCATCCTCAATTTTTCTCGCTATTTCGGCCACCATCCATCTCAGAAGTGCTCCGGGGTTTTCAGTTAGTCCAACAGCTCCACCGTCGCCCTTAACGAGTGCATTAATCTGTTCGTATGCCTAGTCCAATGAAATGACAGAAGGCCGAACTGTCTTCTTGGCAGTAAATGCCCCGCGTTTGAACTCACGAAAGACATCTGGACATCTGTCTTGCAAGGATTACATATCCCGCACATGTACCGGTAACCAGCGAGCATAATTTGGGTGGTCCAATGCGAAGAACCAGGGTATCAACTCGGCTTGCGATGAAATGTACAGGTCAAAATTGGACACTCGTGCCGAACTAACAAACTGGAGGATAGTCAGTTCAAAGTCTAGCACTGTCTGCCAAAAATTGAACTGTGGGTACATTTCGGACCTCTCAGCACACCACTTCTTCGGTCTGACAAATGTCGCTGTTTTCAACCTCCTTGGAATTCCAGTAAGCTTTCTGTTGTAACTGATATAAAGCTGCGGCGGTAACCTGATGTGTCCTGTGAGTTTTGGGTGTCATAAGACGCACGAAGGAATCCGTCACAGGTACCTGCAGACGCAATGTCTGCCTGAGTTAAAGCGTCAGTCCATCCACTCCCTTCAAGAATATCTCCGATGGTCCTCAAGGCAGCCATCTCTGTATGAAATCCTCCTAGTGTTATAACGTACATGTCCTCCCCATATACGTTTGGAAACCGCCACTGGAGCTGATTTGCTATGGTGTATAAAGGCTGATCCATCGTGAGGACTGGCGTCTGTCCGGGGTTGAGGAATTGACGACTTTCCAGTTCCGCTCCACCTAGCGGCGTTCTCTCGCATATAAACAAAGATGGCGTCCGATGGGGTCATAGCGAGAAATACGTGTTTTTCTGACTGAAATGTTCGTTTACCGATTTATTTATGGAATGACAGTTATCAAATCGACCGTAGTTTGATTTTATAACCTTCCGCTTTTCAATTTGTCTTTTTTTCAGCATCAAAATGTCAATATTGTCGTCGTATTGGCCAATTTATTAGGCCGAAACCGTAAGATTCACAACTGTCAAATTCACTCGCGACCGGTCTTATTATTCTAACACCATAACATTTGTGGCGAATAATTTTTTCAGTTGTTTTTTTATTTTTACGGAGAAGTGTACACGTTTTCTTGTAACTGTGAGTGGATTTTCATTTTCCATTTTACTATTTTTGAGGAATTTAATCGAGCGAGACATAATAAAATAAAAACGTTTGTCTGCTTCTTTCGATCAGACACTCTTTTGAGTACTATGACTCTGAAGACGTTTCATGAATTCATGCACATTTTTACATAATTTAATAAAACAGTTCTAATTTAATAAAACAGAAATTAGAACCTACACCTGTCCTTTTAGACGAGTTATTGCTCTAAGCTTATGATATATATAGTAATTTATAACCTATCCTATGCCTTTTTTTTATATTTAATAGCTATTTAATTATGGAGGAAACCCACGAGGTTGCGAAGGCGCCCCTATCTCCATGCCACATACGCTCACACCAGGGCTCGAAACCACAGCCGCAAGCCAGAGGTGGCTGGCCAGCTAGAGGTCGAAGCGCGGCACTCTAGACCACTAAGCCATCCCAACCCCTCGATCAGTACGAATTTCACAATTCTGAAATTTTCGGAATTTGACGATCCGTATAATAATATGAAGCTGACCATTTAGGGTTGGGTTATGGTAAGGGTTATTATACTTATAATTTTAGCATAAAATACGAAGCTGACAATTCAGGGTTAGGGTTATTGTAGTTCAGCTCTGCACGTCGGTCTCATTACACTCACCCTGAGCGTTCAGGGACCGTCCAATTCAATCAATGTCAAAAATAATTGAAACCCCAGTCAATTTTACTGGGCACATTTTCACTGCCAAACGATGGGGACCGGTGTCAATCCGTGTGGGCGCCTGTACAATGTAAACGAACATCTTAGTGAGAAAATAAGACCTTGCTTACTTCGCTACAGACAGTATGAGCGACACAACACGCTGTTAAAAATACTTCCCCTCCCATCAAGTTACATTTCCCCACCATGACACTCTAACTGCAGATCAATGTCCATATTCAGGAATGTCGTTCATACAAGACGAAACGCAATGTACAGGCGTTACATTGTACAGGCTTTCACACGAATTGACACCCCGTCAGTTAGCAGTGAAAAGTTGTCCAGCAAAATTGACTGTTCTTCATTTTTTTTCGACATTGATTGAATGGGACAATACCTGAACGTTCAGGGTGAGTGTAATGAGACCGACAATTAGAGCTGAACTAGGGTTATTGTACCGATCGTCAAATTCAGACAATTTCCGAAAATTTCTGAATTGTGAGCCTCGTATATTATACAGTTCGGCAAATTCAGAAATTTTCTGAATTGTCACATCTATGTATTATATATTATACAGATCAACAAATTCAGAAAATTTTCTTTTTTATCTGTACAGATAATTAAATATAGAAATGTAAAGGCATCTCGCAATTTATTCAAGATGTCAAAACAGGGCAAAAAATTAATGATGAAATTAATTCACAACATGTTTCATATGAAATTGGAAATTTAAAAGAAAATGTCTACATCGCTGTAGCCAGGGCTGGTAACAAAATTAGTCGATGACGAAACCGCTTGGGGGCGCATTTTGTTGGACTTCTGAAATTGCGCCTGTTGAAAAAAATATTGAACAACGGTTTTCGGAATATGCTCGTTTCTTTTTTGGAATTAAATTTCTTTGTTAGAGAGGGGTGGGGGGTCATATAGCAGGGGTATTAATGGGGTGCCCTGGGCCACACGGATCTAGGTTTCACTTAATAGCTTAATTATGTTTGGTACTACAGGTATATTTTTATATTTGTGTGATTTGTCATACATGTAATTTGTAAAACAGTAACATAGAAAATATTAAATTAGCAAGATAACTTTAGATTCTAATTATCCTGATACATGCAAGATATCTCCTTTCCACCGTCAATTGAAAACCAAGATAGCACGTGATCAAGCTTACTCATGAACAGAAGGGAGTGCACATCCTGGGTAATGTTATCTCCTTTTCACCACCAATTGAGAATTTAATGGCAGGGTTGGAAAAGACCCAATTATAGAATTCTAACTGCCAAGGGATCTTTTGTTCTTTTAGGTGCACGCCTATGTATCCATGGGGCCTCGTTTTTTTGTCCCATCTTGTATGTAAAAATGGCACTGTAAAACACAACAACAGTTCCTTTCTGCATTATTGTTAATTTATTCTGATATTATTTAAGCTTCTATGTGGATTATAAACCAGTTATTTAGTCTTTAATAGTGACAAAGAACTATATAAAATCATCAAAATTATTACTGGTTGTATCAAAGTAGTTACTATTATCGCTAAAATAAAATATTTAACAATTAAACAGGTGTGTTTATTTATGATGGCTTTGAAAAGCAGATACGAAATGGGGCGGTAATTTTCTAAACCATACATTTGTAAGTTTAGGGAGCATCTGTGTCACAAAAAACGTCTGGTCTCGGTTTACATTAACTATAAGTAACTAATAGTAAATGCAGGAGGATTGCACTACACGCAAAACAAAAACTAAAAATCTACAAGATAAACCTGCGGACAAGACAGAAAATAGACATTGCAAAAAGTAAACAATTATCAAATCAAGTCATCAGGTGGGACAAAAACAATTAAATCATAGGAATCTATACCAATTATATTCAACAGACCTTGAATCTGAAAAAAATAGTTATGAGTATCCTTTAAGAGCTAAAGTGACAATTATTGCCTGACGTTTTAAGAAAAAAGAGTTTGAATCAACATGTTGAAAGATTTTTGGTTTTTTTTAATCTGAAAGCTATATGGAGATTTTATTTCTATAAGTTTACGCCCCTTAGAATTTAAATTATATACAAATTCGTCAGGGCTAGCACCTATAAATGGTAAATCAGCGTGTATATCAGGCCCAACAGGCCCAGGCCCGTATCTAGACACCAATAAGCGGGGGGGGGGGGTATTACCTTACGACGGGGGGACGAACTAGTTTAGATAAGTACAAAATATGGTTTATAATGGTTCAAAGCGGGGGGAGGGGGGCGAGCATTTCACCTTATCAGCATATTTTGTAAACACCAAGCTCTCGTTCTCTAGGCCATGTCGAATACTTGGAGAGGTAAAGTATAATTTCTTTTGTAAAAAAGTCTTCACAGATTTCTGTAGATTCTTGGAGTTTGCAAAATGTTCCAAAGTTGGATGATGTTAAACGGTATTCCCGTTGGGCAAACCCAAAAGAATTTTTACTCTGGAGTCAGGATTGACTGCTTTTCAGATTTTTTTAAATTCTTTTGCTTGTGCACAATCCATGTAGTAGTAAACTAGGCCCAGGGGCCGCTGAGCCAGGCGAGCCCCGGCAATAATTTTTAATAGTGAAAAATAAAATGTCGGAAAATGGTTGGGGGGGGGATGGTGCTTAGTGGGGGCGGCCACATTGCGTGAGTTATTGTCAGTAGCCCCCCCCAAAATCGGGGCCACCCCGCGGCCCCTGACTAGGCCTATCTATTAAATATTAAGAAAATGGCATAGATTGCTTAGAGCAATAACTCGACTAAAAGGACAGGTGTAGGGTCTAATTTCTGTTTTATTAAATTATAACTGTTTTATTAAATTATAACTGTTTTATTAAATTATGTAAAAATGTGCATGAAACGTTTTTATTTTATTATATTATTAGAGTTGTCTCGCTCGATTTACTTCCTCAAAAATAGTAAAATGGAAAATTAAAATCTTCTCAGAGTTACATGAAAACGTGAAGACTTCTACGTAAAAATAAAAAACAACCGAAAAAATTCTACGCGACAAATATTATGGTGTTATAAATAATTAGACCGGTCGCGAGTGAATTTGACAGTTGTGAATCTCACTGTTTCGGCATAATAAATTGGCCAATACGACGATAATATTGACATTTTGATGCTGAAAAAAAAGACAAAATGAAAAGCGAAGGTTATAAAATCAAACTACGGTCGATTTGATAACTGTCATTCCATAAATAAATCGGTAAACGAACATTTCAGTCAGAAAAACACGTATTTCTCGCCATGACCCCATCGGACGCCATCTTTGTTTATATGCGAGAGAACGCCGCTAGGTGGCGCGGAACTGGAAAGTCGTCAATTTGAGTTGCAGCGGTATTGTTTTTCATGATATGGGAGATCATAGCCACAGAGGTTGACTTCTCACGAAAAAAATTGGAGCAATGACACATTTTTCTGTGCAGTTGGTGAATCCTTGTGTCTGGAAGCATGGTATGCTGCCCAGGACGCATTATCGGTTGCACAGAGCTGCGTCTCCTCCTGACAAAGCTTCATCTGGTACTCCAACCACATATACTCCAGCTTATGGTCCTCCTTTTATATTCACCATTTCGGTTTCATCAGTACTACAGTAGGGGTCCTAACGGGTTCATAGCAAACAGGAATATGCGCTTCCTTAGGGAGGGCCTGCGCGGCAGGTATACATGTGTACTTTGCTGGTAGCTGCTGGACTTGTTTAGTCTGACTGGAATCGTCCTCAAATTGCAACGCATCTGAGCGAATTTGGCCGGAATTAGATTCATCTGGATGTTGACAGAGAGAGTGGGCAGTCCCGGCAAGATGAATCAGACGTTGGCGATATGGCTCAGCGAGGTCAGCAAGACGGAAAATAGAAGCTGTGTCTTGCAAACTACTGGCTTCATCAATGTGACCTATATAATTAGTTCTGTCAATGTATTAGGTACGGCAGGTATACATGTGTACTTTGCTGGTAGCTGCTGGACTTGTTTAGTCTGACTAGAATCGTCCTCAAATTGCAACGCATCTGAGCGAATTTGGCCGGAATTAGATTCATCTGGATGTTGACAGAGAGAGTGGGCAGT
Organism: Patella pellucida; assembly: GCA_917208275.1. NCBI lineage: Eukaryota > Metazoa > Mollusca > Gastropoda > Patellidae > Patella > Patella pellucida. The sequence goes on along the minus strand of OU795037.1, from coordinate 39,522,685 downwards.
CCCGGCAAGATGAATCAGACGTTGGCGATATGGCTCAGCGAGGTCAGCAAGACGGAAAATAGGAGCTGTGTCTTGCAAACTACTGGCTTCATCAATCAATGTGACCTATATAATTAGTTCTGTCAATGGTAATGTTATACTATCAAATGATTAAATGTCTGTTTCTTCACCGCATTTCTTTTTTATTTAATCTTCACTAATTACAGAAGGTATATGAAGAAACTCACCTGGAATGAAAACTTGAATTTTAATTAGCCGCTTCTCTAAACTTTGACACAGCCGCTTCTCCAACTTTGTCACAAAATGGCCGATCGCGTTCATTCCCGTTACTATATGACGACTTATGACGTCATTAGCCTTATGATGTCATAACTTTCGACAGTCGAGTCCATTGACGTCAATGGTCAAGTCAATCGGATTGACGTGAGGTCAGCCGACGTAGTCAACATCGTGGGTAGACACTAAAATTACATTTCTATCTGCCTTAGTTTCAAAGTTATAGGCAAAAATATGTCCAATATGGCGGCCATCTTGGAATCCATCTTGAATTTTCTGGATTCCTTGACTCCGAAAATGTGGGGATAGACACTGAAATCACATTTCTATGTGCCTTATTTTCGAAGTTATAGGTAAAAGTATGACAAATATGACGGCCATCTGGGGATCTAATATGGCTGATATCGAAAGTTCAAACTTATGAATCTATTGGATTCCTTGACCACGGAAACGTGGGGGTAGACACTGAAATCACATTTCTATGTGCCTTAGTTTCGAAGTTATAGGTAAAAGTATGACAAAAGTGGCGGCCATCTTGAAATTCAAGATGACGACCTCCAGGGGGGCGTTTCAGAGTTGGGTCCTAATCGAAAAATGATCTTACAGGGCCTCTATAAGTGTGCCAAGTTTCATAATATCTCCACAAACTGAAATAATTTTCGACTTAGCCGCTGGACTAAACACTTTTACATTTGACGAAACAAATTACAAACAAATTCTTGGTATAGAGATGGGTACCAAGGCGGTACCACAATTAAATAATTTAACAATGGGATTTCTTTAGGAGAAATTATACTCAATTGTAGAAATTAACCATGGCGTGGAATACCGATTATATTTAGAAAATCAGTTGAAACGATTCCTAGACGATGTATTCTGTATTTGGAATGAACGAATTGGCAACATTGCAGATTTGCAACATATAATGAATGATTTAGACCTAGATATCAAATTCACAATTGAAACGAACGATCTGCAAATCGCATGCTTGGACGTTCTAGTGAAACAAAGGGGAGAGTTCCTCATAACGGATATGTATGTAGTAGTTATTAGCACCCTTTCCGAGGTGTATCGGTGAATATCAGGACAGTTTTGGTCGGGGGTTCAGCCGAGGCGAAGCCGAGGCGGTCCCCGACCAAAACTGTCCTGATATTCACCGATACACCGAGGAAAGGTGCTAATAACTGACTTACATCACATTTCTATCGAGTATTGTGAAGGAAAATGTGAAAATAGTATTTATTATCGAGTCGTTTCAACCGAAACGTGTCAAATGCTCTTTCATTTATCCCTTTTTGAGCCTCACGTTACATTTCATGGTAGAATGATTGCGCAGTGGAGAGGTGACCTGAATAGTATTTACACGTGCGTATTGGTATACCGCTGGGAGTAAAACTATCACGTGTTTGTTTAGACCACATCGTCAAAACAACTTGTCTATGGCGAAGAGGACTGCGATATTAATAATATTATTATTAAATGTAGTGTAAAGGAAATGCGAAACGTGGGTCATTCCTGGTGAAAGTATGCATCAGCGAATTATTTGTAATAAAGTGTATGTCTTTCTAGGCGTTTCTTTTTCATCCTGCTTATTTTGAATGCCTGTGAAGGGTCCAGCAAGAGAACTGCACCTTCTATCCTCACAATTGATATAATTATTTAGTATTCTAATTTATATGTTTTGCATATTAATATAAATCAAACCAAATTGTGGAATAGATGCCAATTGATATGTATAATAATTGATTTTTGTAATATGTTTTTATTTTAATTTAATAATATTGTATATATTTTTGAACTGCCAGTTTGTTCCACCCGGTTTGTGTTGTTACAGTGATTTTGACTACTTGTTTGGTGTGATTCTCAGGCTGCTTTGAATAGAGCTATCGTTATCATTGCGATCTGGGCCGGACTAAACGTCCGCTACTTATTGCTTGAATGGTATCTTAAACGGTGTAGAAGTGTTCGTTTGTCGGGAATGAACAGTACTCTTTTTAAAAAGTGTACTGTTCATTTCTGATACACGGATACTTTTAAGCCTGTATTGGAAATAAACAGGCCACTTTTATCAAAGGTTGCCACTGGCAACGAGGTATAAGTGGGATGTAATCTAAAGAAACAGATACCAAAAATTATCTCTCTTATAAATCATGTCATCCACGCCATACAAAAAATAATATACCCTTCTCCTTAGCTAGAAAAATATGCACAACTGTGATAGATGAAGACCTGCGGATTATCAGATTAGGTGAGCTAAAAAGAAATTTATTGAAGCAGCATTACCCCCTTAAGGTAATAGAAGTTGGGATAAATAAGGCGTTGGCAATTGATTTCCAAACGTGGAGGACTACTAAAGTGAAAGACAGTTCGGATAACATTATTACCTTTGTCTCTACTCATAACCCTCAACATCCAAACTTCTTTAAAAGAATGTATGAGAGCAGGGCAATTCTGACATCAAACGACAACCTCAAGATGAAATTTGACAATGTACAATTCATTAAATCACAAAGACAGCCACCAAATCTGAAACGACTTTTAACTAAAGCAAACAGGACCGGCTTTTATGTATCCAAATGCTCGAATCTTCGATGCAAATGTTGTGACCATATAACACCAAATAACAAATATAATTTTCACAACTTTACCTTTAGCGTCAATGACAATATGAATTGTGACACAAAAAATCTCATATATGCAACGCCGGATTAACCATGGTGGGGGCCCTGGGGCCTGGAACATGTGGGGGGTCCCTGATAACTGACCTTGAGTGCCGAAGGCGCGAAGCCCCGCAAAGGGGGTCTGCGACAGGGCCGTATGTAGGATTGTAAAAGTGGGGGTGCAGCAGAGTGTTGGGGACGCCAATATAATGCCCGAGTTACTGAGTGCGGAACAGTGTGTGTGTGTGCGTGGGGTGGGGATCTGGAAGCCCCTCCCCAAATTTTTTTTGAAGATTAGACTGTCACAAACACGTTTTCTACCCACTTGGAGCTGCAATCAACGTCGCTCCCGTGTGTCAATTTCGACAGCGCTATTTCTCATTGTGATGTTAAGTACACCAAAATGAGAAACTCCTTATCCTCTAAACTAGAACTAGTCCGAAACACCATAAGGCGACGTGGATAGGGCGACAAGAATGAAAATCTCTAATCATGTCATTTGGTGGCGGCGCCCAAAAGACCTCTTGGAGCTGCAATCAACGTGTCAATTTCGGCAGCGCTATTTCTCATTTTGATGTTAAGTACACCAAAATGAGAAACTCCTTATCCTCTAAACTAGAACTAGTCCGAAACACGATAAGGCGACGTGGATAGGGCGACAAGAATGAAAATCTCTAATCATGTCATTTGGTGGCGGCGCCCAAAAGACCTCTTGGAGCTGCAATCAACGTGTCAATTTCGGCAGCGCTATTTCTCATTTTGATGTTAAGTACACCAAAATGAGAAACTCCTTATCCTCTAAACTAGAACTAGTCCGAAACACGATAAGGCGACGTGGATAGGGCGACAAGAATGAAAATCTCTAATCATGTCATTTGGTGGCGGCGCCCAAAAGACCTCAAGGTCCAGAAAGAGGTGATAGGAGAGGCCCTTCGTCTATGTTTTAAAACAATGCAGGAAACACGTTATTTTGCCATTGGGGTTTATATGTGAGTGGCAATTTTGTATTTTATATAGCGGCAGATTTTTTGGGAGAGGCATTTGCCCCCTAGTGTCCGCACCTTGGGTCCGCGCCTGTGGTGGCGCCCGATAACCTCCACAATGTGATCATAATCAAGTGTATTATTTTATAATTGAAAGGTTGTCAATTTTTTGGGCAGGAGCGCCTAATTTTTCAGGAAATTTTCTGAAATTGGAGGCCGGAAACATGACTTCCTGGCATTTCAGGCACTTGTATGGAGCCATTTAAAAGAAGTACCTCCCCCAGAAAAAAAATAAAATTCTGCCACAAAATTAGCGCGTTATTTCAGTGGACCAATCCATGCGAGTGCTATGAAATGATGGCATTTCTAGAGGAGGGGGCTGGACGCAACTAAAAATTATTGTGGGGGGGGGGGCCCTAATGTGCTGGGGCCTGTGCCCCATGGTGCCCCATGATTAATCCGGCCCTGATGCATATATGTCTTGACTTGCAAGGGTTGTCAAAATTTCTACATTGGAGAGACATCCATTCATATACGGGATAGCGTACGCAATCATCGACGGGATTGTAATATTGAATACGGGCCCTTATTTGTAAATCGACATATCTTGAAAAGTGTTAAGCGCCTACAAGCTAAATTTTAAATTTTCCCTCTTTATAAAATGAAAGTCGATGACACCACGAAAAGGAAATCAAAGGAGAACCATTTTATTAAAAAAATACGCTCCTCGACTTAAAAGTCATTAAGTAACAATTGAACATTAATTTTATTTATTATTATTCTTAATCTATATCCCTTTAGTATCTACCATTCATTGTTTCTAAATTAAATTGTATTGTACCCATATGCAACAGATTAACACACGTGTATACATGTTTTCTGCTCGTTGCCTATATACTATGTAACCATAGACAATGGTAACTATAGCCAATTAAAACCACGGTGTTACCATGTAAATACATGTATGTATATATACACTATATTGTCCATCCATATGTTATGACATTATTTAAGCACTAGACACATTAGCCGAATCATTCGGGCGAATCAATCGGCGCCGAATTTTATTCGGCCGAATGGGTGGACACACCAGCCGAATGTTTCGGCCGATTCACCAGTCGATTGCATCACTTTTCACGTCACATGATTAAAAACGGTGGCGACTATGTCTTCAAGCAATGTAGGATTTTTAAATATTGGATTCGTCTACGTAACACTGAGAATGTTATTCTCAACTCATGCTATGAAGATATGATTTTAAATAATGACAGTTGGATTAAATTTATTAAAACTGAAATAGATAGAATTGGTCTTGGATATGTATTGCTTTTAAAAGAAGTTAATAACAGTACTTTCCATATTATACAAAATAGGTTATATGATATCTTCGCCCAAGAAAATATGGAAAAAATAAAATCGTCCGCCAAAGGTATTGTATATCAACATTTAACTGTTAACTTTACGCTGCAGAGCTATTTAAAAAAAAGCGTTAACCCTATTTTCCTCAAAATTATTAGCAAATTCCGTATATCCGCGCATAATTTAAACATAGAAGTAGGCCGATACAATAAAATAGAACGTAGTGAAAGAAAATGCATACTTTGCAACCTGAACGATATAGAAGACGAATTTCATTTTATTTTAAGCTGCCCTTGCTATAATGAATTGCGTCACAAATTTATCAAACCATACTTTTTTAGAAACCCAAATATATTTAAACTAATTCAATTATTAGGTACAACCTCAACATCCGAAATACGAAACCTGGCTAAATTTCTCATTTCTGCAGATAAGAAAAGAACTACTCTTTTAAATAATAATCAAACTTGCCAGATTACATGTCCTAACTAGAATGTCCCCCCCCCCACCCATTGATTTGACTGTTACCTGGTTTTATTATGGTAATAATGTATCTTATTTTCCCCATTTTAAAGTCATTTTAAAAGATCGAAAAGAAAAGAAATTAACGGATAATGTTATGAAGGCTACAATATTTACTTATTCTTCCCGTCTTGTTTAAATTTGTGTATCCTTTTTAGGCTAGCAATTTAATGCAAGTTATTTACACTCATCCCCACACTTTTTGTATGTTTTTATTTAACTGCCATGTATATATTGTGTTTGTTTGTATGTAACTATAATGTTTGTATTTGTTTGTATTTAAATATAATGTGTGTGTATATATGTTATCTGATGAGTCAGTAGACTTAAAGAAATAAAGAATTGAATTGACCTGATTTCTCGATAGGAGTGCTGATTGGCTAATGAATTCTACATTCGGCCGAATGCTTCGGCGAAGTGGACACACCAGGCAAATATTTTTCGGGCGAATAAATATTCGGCCGAATATATCAAACATGTTTGATCCGGGCGAATCATTCGGCCGAATGACAGTGGACACACTAGGCGAATTTCGACGCCGATTGATTCGGCCGAAACGTTCGGCTAGTGTGTCCACCGCTTTATGAATAGTCCCAAGACGGACGAAAAGTACTTTAAAATGTTATTAAACCAGTGTTGAAATCAGTTTGTGTCGGCATATCTTTTTATCTATTCATCATTTACCGTGAAACAAAGTAGTGCAGCTTTGCGGTTATGCTAATAATTTTGGATATATATATATATATATACCAAGTAAACGTTTCACATCTCTTTGATGGCTCATTGTTGCAGATCCGGTTTGGGTATTGCGTATTTCATAAACAGGAATGGATGAAATGGGTAGTTTCATATAGTATAAGGTCAATAGTAGTGTTCTATAATCCTAAGATTCGACATTCACTGTTGGAAATTAATTAACAAACCACCCTCTTTCGTACCAATCCCCATAATACCCCAAAACAAATAAAAATTTAAATCTAAAATATAATTTTAGAATATCAGCATGAAGTGAGATTTATATCATTTTTTGTCCTCATAAATTTGCTTTTCAATATGCGGTGTTTTGAAAATGTGTTTCACCCATTTTCGGAATATGGAACTGACACCAGTGAAATGGGCTTTTATTACATGCAGCTGTAACACGCTGTATTGCGCCCAACATAATGGTAAATGTAACCAGAAGGGAGACTAAATGTTCAAAACAAGCCTCTATATTTCGGCAAAGTGCATTATTGCGTAGTCTTCCGAAAGCTTTAAATGGACTTATGTTGGGTCATCAAAGCATAAATGCTAATAAATATATTTTAAAATTTTAAACCATATGACCAAAGAAACGCGTGCTTGTTTGTTCGGTCAAAAAGACACTCTTGCTGAAGTAACGCTTACAATACTGGCACTTGGCAACGACATCCTGTAAAGTTCCAGCGTTTTAGAAATGAAAATGAAATGAAATGTGGTTTAACGTCATACAGTGTGCTATGATGGAAATTTTGTCGGGACAGTGGCACTACGGCCTACTTTTATATCGAATTCTTACTGTGTACACGGGGCCTATTTTTTGTCCCACCCAACGACTAGATAGCTGTTATTGTCAGCCCCCCCCATCCTGCATCACTGACAAGGATGAACCACGCCGGAAAATCTGTATACACTTTCTAGGCCATTGCAGGGATCGAAATTCGACCTCGAGGCATCGTCATACCCACTTAGCTACTGTGATGGTTTTGACAAGGTGTACCACGGCAGCCATATATCCGAAGATTGTAAACGTAACACAGAGCAGCTAGACTTTTAGATTACATTTCCAACTCTCCATAGTTCGAAGTATTCCATTCTCTGAAGGGAGCAAGAAACGTTAAATTTCGTTTCGTACCAGACGACAGAAATCTCATTAAATCCAGCAAAACAAATTAATGTATATATCAAAACGCTACAAGAAGTTTGTAATTGGCGTAACGTATAAACATATAAAAATAGATGCTTGGATTTCACACAGTGTAAAAACTATCAATTTTTTGTCGAAATAAAAGACTCGTATGAAAGTGACATATAAATTAGTGTCGCATGAAAACATTACAATTGTAAGCCCCGAGGAAAATAAACAATATCATAGTTATTGTAATATCTGGTAATAATTGATTTTAACGATCGATTTTCCTCTTGATATCGCTGTTTGTATTAAAGGTAGGGTCTCGTGCGAAACCCAGAATAGATATTTTAATTCTAGATAACTTAAGATACATTCTAGTTTAATGTTATTGAAGAAGATTGTGACAATTTGAGTTTCCCATTTAAATAGCATTCAACCAATCCATAATCATTTTAGTTTCGCACTGTACTTCTCAGGTTATATTGGTATTTCCCTCTGTGTTACTATAAATAACGCTGATGTCCTGACACTGTGTTACTTTAAAAGTGTATGCATAAGTTAATGCGTTTTTCAATATGAAACATCTGTGTTGCATATTTGTTTAAAGCTCCGTGTCGTTGTAAAGATACCAACAATAGTTCCTACTCAACTCCCACTCTGAAAAAGAGGTACTAATCAACCTTGTAATATAGTATTATATGATGATAGTAACAATAACCAAAGGTATATTGTTTGTAGAGAAACACGAACAACAACTAATTTGTAGATTAAAGGGAATTAGCTGCTAGCTATTATTTCCTATAGGCAGTTTGAGAAAATTGGCTTTCCAATCAATCTGATCGCCATCAGCTCATTAATAATAAATTGCCTTGCTTTTGGATGTTTAACACCTATTGAGATGTATGACGTATGTCTAATAATAATTTCATTATCGATTCTAATTATTATGAGCCGAAGATTGTATTCAATAAAGTGTGGTTAGTATATTTCAACTAAAAAAGGTCCTTTGCGTGGGGGACGACTAAAAGTTCTTCTTCTAAGCGCCAACCGCCAACAAGTATATTATTACTAATATTTATAGATGTTGTCTAATTTTAAAAAAAACAATTTATAGGCAGTACATATAGTTTTTCTAAAAGAGGAATATTATAGGTTAATTTTTGGAAAGCATTCAGTTTTGCATCTTAGCTTTATATAGGTAAGCAACAATACTATTGTTTTATATCATTTGGTGATCTTAACATACTGCCCACCTAATCGTTAACCCACATATCATACTGCCGTGACCTACCGTTAACGTTTGATCATTTGTATTAGTAAATGGTTGAAAGCGTATTTTTAAAGGGTTTGATGCAATAACTATAACTGAGGATGTTTGATGCCAGATTAATTTGCTTCCTTGACGGTGTAGTGGAATTCAGCGCTATTTTATTGCTGTTTTGGTGAGCCTAATGAAAGATGAAACTAATATGAAAGAAATTTTAGTCGAGGATAAAGAAACTGTATTCAAAAATAAATGAACACATAACAAAATTCGCCAACCCATCAGTAAAATCAAAGTAATAAAATATTTTGAAGTAGTCCCTAATGTATCCTACACAATTTCTACAGTATAAAGGGTGGACCTTCCTTTACAGTGTCGCATATGATTGTAGATAATACATTTCCATAAAACAGTTCATCAAATGCCATCTTTCTGACATTCAATGTACAAAAGTAATATAATTCTATAAGACTAAAATAGGTAGTATCGCGATAAAAATAGAATCACAGTGAAATAAGTAGCGACACAATATAAAACAGTCACTTTAAGACAATTGCCAGGGATCTGTTAAGTGCAACGAAAACAGTATTATTTATGAAAAACCGGGCTATTGTATTTTGTTTAACGAAATTTTTTCTGCAGAGTATGAACGACAGATTTAATTTAAAAAACGTCTTTGCGCTGAATTCAGCACTTATTTGGTCAAATGAATTTTAAAACATTTATCCTTTTTTTATGAATTTCAATTTATTGTGCGTATTGCTTTGGTAAGCTATGAGTAGTGATGGGTGTCGTGCACCATACAATGTATGCGTACTCTTTGAAACACTACTTTCTCATGTGGATTTACTAAGCTTAACGTTTGGTTGTACTTTTGCATTTGGATATTTGAAATCGTCGAAATTCTAGTACTCTTTTTGGAGAATATAAATTCTGATTGAATTTGAAAAAGCCGTATCGTTAAAAAAATCCTGAGAGAAGATATTGTTGGTTTTTTGTGCTCTACTTTCAATATTCATTTTCTTAAAGTATTGTTTAATGTAGAAACTGACCCACAAAACCCCTGCGTTCTAAGGAAGTATTTAATTATTTTTTTTCCTTTCCGCTAATCATTTTCCCAATATTGTCAAGTTTTAAATGACACATCTTAACCCGTGAAGTATTTTAACGCGAATGTAAAAACAAATGATAAAGATAAATGACAAGAGTTAGTATTCTGTGAAGCGTATGATAACCATTCTCTCCAGATGACTTTGAATCGTATTGGTACTTTTTATAGAATCACATAATCGCGTTATCCAAAGCTCTGACTTCAAGAGTGTAATACTACCCTTTAATGCGTAGGAATTTAAAGCTCTCATTTTTTGCTTTTGAAAACCCTCTTAGACACTTTAAAGGGCCAATCCCGATAACTTTTTGGGGAATAAAACTGCTTAATTTTGTGTTAAAATCATTTAAAACCCATTATCTAAGGCCGATCAACTAACCCGATTTTTGTGATACGCTTGTAAATAACCTAAATCTGACAGTCTGCATCTGGAAATGGAGACCTTTGTGTCATACAGTATCTGGATAAAACCAGACTTTTTTCTATAAAAATAATATGTAGGTAAAATTTACCTTTTGTTATCAAGTACAGTACATGGGTCATTCACTGTATAGACCTCTCAAGAAACGTAAATCGATTATAAGGTCACCAAATGAAAAAAATGACCATCAATCTTAAAAGGGTTAGTGTCCGGATAAGCAATTTTGGCGTTCGCGTCCAAATGACTCAATGTTTTGAGTTGAAATTTTGAGACAAGGTATATACACCATTCCCCTATATTTTGGCGTTTTATTTTCATACATTCTCAGACTTTTTTTTTCGAGCCTCTGTATAATACGGGATTGTCCCTTTAAACCGAACCATTCTCACAGAAAGTAAAGAATAATTATTTAAAACATAATTGTCCCTTTGTGTTGTGTGGAATATTTCTTCAGTATTAATTCTTGCCAGTATTAACAATTGCACTTCCGTATGCAGAAGAAAGGGTATACACGTTTTTCTAGATCACCAACGTAACTTTATGCAAATGTGCTAACCTCAATGCATACAGTGGCTTAGCGGGTGTTCGATCCTTGCATTGGCCGAGAAAGTTTATCCAGATTTTCCGACGTGGTTTCCCCCTGTCAATGATGCAGGACGGAGGGTCTGACAATGACAGCTGTCTAGTTGTTCGGGTGGGACGAAAAACCGAGGTCCCGTGTACAGAGAGAGAGAGAGAGAGAGAGAGGGTTTAAAACGCCAACTTTATTTCAATAAATCGCTTGTCCGTAGGGGTCTTAGCAGTGGAAGGATACCGGAGGACCAGGAAAAAATCAAGCCATTTGTCTCAATGATACCTTATGAAACAGTGCGCACGTCCTAACCATTCGGTCATACAACCCATCAAACATAGTTTGAATTGTGCCGTGAATCACGTCCCATACTAGATAACATTAACATGTCACGAGACCAGCCCCCGTTCCTACGAGATCAAACTCCTAGCTGGATGGAACAATTTTAACATTTCTTTAATTATGTATTAATTATGATGCAAGCACTTTTCTTTAAAAAAAATGAAATATTGTCAGCCAAAAATAGTCTATTGCTGTGTTCACACTAGCCTTTTAATGCGCATCGAATGCGCATTAAAGCCTGAAGTCGCTAAAACGCGTCACACTCAATGCGCATTAAACCAAAACTAAGCCGCTTTAGCGAAACCGCATTTCTAATGCGCATTGGCTGAAGCGATATAACTGACGCGCATTACAGCGTTGAGATCGAACAGCGCTTGCGCAGTGCAGTACTTCCGTTTTATCGCATGGGGAAAGCTGTTAATGCGCATTGAGTGTGGCGTGTTTTAATGCGAATCGAAAGCGGTTTAATTTGTGACGCCACCCGTGGTAACGAAAGCGCCTTCCGTAGGGCGTTTTACGGAAAGCGCATTGAAAGCGCATTAGGTGTGAACATAGCATATGTTCTTGAAATACAATTATTACTGCAATGATATTGGAATTGTGTCTACCTCATTGACTACTTATGTTTGTTGTTTTAATATTGATCCTGTGATGATTTTGATGTCCCATGGCAGAAGTTCTTTCAGTCTGATAATAATAGAAATAATATCATTTTTTTCTAGTTAAATACCAGATTTGTCCAGTGACAAAGACGTTTAGATTAAACTAATGTATCTAAAATCTCCATTATTGACATTGTCAAACTCAATTTTCAAATCAGTTTTGACATTTACTTCTATATAAATCAGCTGAAAGGTGTTTATTAATGGAAACGCCCCTGTCCCATTGTAAATCTTGAAGCTGTAATGACAGGAACTGAGCTCGTCTGATTTCCTTTTACCTTTGAGGGATTTTACCGTAAATGGAATAGGGTTTAATATCTTACTTTTTTTTATATCAGCTGGGCATAAATCAAGTCCTTCTCTAATTTCGATTTCCAATATTGCCTGGGATCTTTGACGTGCTTCCAATCGAACCTCAATATGCCCCTTTTCTTGTAAAGCCCATCGTCGCGCTCTACTGTCAGTCCTAAGGAGGAACCAGTCCAAAAAATTCCGAGGATATTTCTAGACCAACAAGCAACACTAGGTCACTGGTTAGTTCGAAAACACAAATCTCACCAAGTCACTGTGGATCCCCATTGTACGGTAGCTATTTGCTTCGTCGATCATTGCGATGGGGGCGGGGGCGATTATCGGGAAAGACAAAACGAAAGGTATGTGCAAGAGTGTTCCTGTAACGAAGGTGCATCGTATTTATTGCTAAAGAAACATCGTCTTAAAAGCATTTCAGAAATTAATATTGGCGTCTTGTGGTGAGCGTATACATGCCTATTTTCTTTTCTTTGTTTTTTGGAAAACCTCGCTGAACAGTGAATATTCTAAACACAGAAACACTCCAATAACGCACAGGAAAATGTGTAGGAAAATGAGTCATTGCTGTAAGATTTCCCCAAAAAATATAAAGATTGAGATTATCCGTGTGTATATGTATTGTAAATGTATAACATCTACAGTGGCGTATTGGCAAAACCAATATAATTGAACCAAGCAGAGAAACTATTCAAAGTTCGATCTATTGTCGGTTTTAAAGGAGCATCTCCGTCGTTTCTTTAGTTAGTAATGGGACGAATCGATAACGTTCCCACCCACCCACTATACATTCAACCAGTTCTATATAAGTTGCATGGATATTGACTAAAAAAGGATAGGCATTGTACGGTACATGTATAGTGGAAGATTTGTGTTATATATATAATATATATATATATGTATATATAATATATATATGTATATATAATATATATATGTATATATAATATAGGTATAAATACGTAGGATTAATAGCGTTGATTTATCATCATGGAAAGGTTTAACTCTTATGTTTCAGTGATTTATTTATTTTATGAAGCACTTGCTCGCAAATGATATAATTAGTTGCTATTGAATTCTACTTTCACACGTGGATGTGTCGATATAGAATTATATCTGACCTTACACCCACATGGATTGCTTCATATATATGGCAAGGAAAAGGTATAGTGCTGATAATATTCATATACATATTAAGGATTGTAGTGCAACGACTGCAGTGAATTAGCAAATTCTATAAATACCGGGACAAATAAAAATAAACACGACTTTGGAACTTTTCAGATTCGGGAGTTTAGTTGATGATTGTCTGGACATACTGCTCATGTAGAAACTATGCACATACTGGTGTGTACAGGGGTAAGTGTAGAATTTAATTATTCTTTCGTTACGGTTGATTTTATATTCATGTAGTTACATCATTGAGATTAAACTACTAGGCTGGCTAGAGATTTGTAGTGTTAACCTGGTTATTGCTTATTGTTGTTGCCTATTGTACCACACAGATTTAACTTAAATGAACAGTAATGGATGTTCCATACCCGTTTTGTTTATGTTTCTCTTTGATTTTGGTATTATTTTATTTATCTTTTGCATTTTTCATGTGCGTTTTTTTTATCTACTTCGACACATTTATGAAAATCGTAAACAAGAATTGTAGAGAAGCTTGCGGTCGATTCTAATCGAACAACTACCTAAGAAATAACACTAGCGGTTCTGAACATGTTTACTGTAAACTTTTCGTACCGGTACGTTTTAAAACTTACGATTTTAAGACACACTTGAATATGACCACTTTACAATATCATACCTCGAAACGCCAGTCGTTGTAAATAATTGTAATTAAGTATCACTTGTCATTAAAAACCATCTCCAATTCTTGTGTTATAGTAATATGAAACATACAATATAAGGCTTGGACATTTTCTTTTAATGTGCATACTGATAATTACTTGTGTACACAGTAATTATCTCTCGTAATACTTATTCTTAAAATATAATATCATCATCAACTTCTACGAAATACGGTTGGGAACAAAAGATACTTTATGGTTGGTATGGTATACATTGAAAATTGATAACAAATAATAGAAAAGTGAATAAAAACTGCGCCGATTTTTTTCAATACTATTTTATAATAGTGAGGATCGGATGTAATTGTACGACAATAGGTCGGATAGGGGAGACTTAAGAAATCAAGAACGGTTTATTCAATACAATCTAACACATCCCTCGTCAGTTGTTTATATTCTGTATTCGCATGTTCAAATGTCCGTATGGAATGTCATTAATGATCAATAAATTTTTATAAAAATGCTTTAAAGAACATTTTTTTTAAAAGGCGATCATTATAACCCTGAAATTTAAATCGAGACTTTCATGGATTTTAAAGAATATGTATGTTCTATTTCACCTGACTGTAATTCAATTTAATTATCTTTAAATTACGCGACGTTTAAAGGAAATTGTTTTCTGAATATAACGCTTACATCTTGCCTAATTGGAAGATGATTATTTAGTTTATGTGATAATTTTGCAGTCTCATTTGAGTTCAAAACAAGTAAAGTTATGAAATTCGATGATTTAAATGAGCCCCTTGATAAGAACTGAACCTTTAAAAGAAATGAAATAAGCACGATTAAGAAGACGATTAACATTTTGTAATTACTGCATCATCAACTAGATCGTTCACGTTTATCCGAAGCCAGAAATAAGTACATATACTTATTTGAATTTAATGACTCTTATTATTATGTAACGAGGTAGGTTGGGTGGCCGAATGGTTAGCGCGTTGTATCATAAGGTCTGTCATTGAGACAACCGACGGCGATGTAAAATAAATAGAAGCCAATTTTGACTTAAAAAGACTGTATATGTAACACATATTAGTATTAAAAAAAACTCCAGAAACACTAGACTAGTTTGGGCGAAAAGGTTAACACTTATTATTACTTAACGTGTATAAGACACATAAAGATGACGATGTAAAACCAATGGATACTTGAAATTGAAAAAAAGTGGATTGGGTCGTCTTTTGAAGAAAAAAAGTTCTTTTAATTGTGTATGGCCAAAAACTCTATATTTTTTTGGAGAACACAATAGTATGACGGAAAGTTCATTTTTTAAAAAGTTTTATTAATCTCAGAACAATGCGTGGGTGTTTGTTCATTTTTTTCATTCATCTATCAAATTATTTCCATAAACATTTACAAATATATTAATACGATTTATAGGATAGAAGTAATAAATTGTCGTATGCTATTCAATGTCTAGCATATTTTTTCCCCTTTGTATAGAAGAATTTATTAGATTAGTTGAGATCAGGTGCTGGCTAATTAAGCTGAACTTTTCTTTTCCTCCGGAGATGGGTATTGGTAATGGGTCTTTAGTGATTTTTACATCCAGCGACATTTAGATGACGGAAATTGCATTCCTTCCCGACTTTATCCTTAACAGATGTGAGTAAATTCATTACCGTACGGTTTGGTCGCCATCAAGTTAAGATGTAATACCGTATTGGCAACAGCACACTTTTCTTTCATATCTGATATCTTATCGGAATTAAGGTAGTTTTTTTTATCTGATGTGATATTAAAATAAGGCTACTTTTTATATGATGTCTTAGTTAAGCCGATTACATTTTAATTGTTTATAGTTTTTGGTGCTGCTTTTCTTACTGTGATTGTGACTCAAAGCCAGACCGACACGTAAATATAGAGATCCATGCATACGTTTCTAGTACATGTGTAATGTATTCTTGGTTCCTTCGTCTTTTAGCAAAATTTGACTATATGTGTCAAAATATTAGGGTGGTTGTATATAGTCATCATCCTGTCCGTCTGTCCGCCATGGATCCTAGCGAAGACATCGTTGAGTGTTTGTTTTCCTTGGTCAAGCATCATTGAAAATGTATTCAATCAAGCCGATGTTTCATTTCCTGGTTTACAATGTGTAATACTGGCGGTTATTACGTTACATTGTTTTACCTCTATCCTAGTGTCTTAGTTGCTGGAAACCCATGTTTAGATTACACATTTATTCAGAAATGCATTTGTTAGTGAAATATACCATGTATAACACTTGTACGCCTGGAATTCAAAGAATGTATGCAATGCATGCCTACTCTTTCTAGAATGGATTAGGTGACCGAGTGGTCTAACGGGTGAGATGTAGCTCATAAGGTATGCCAACCATTCAAGAAGTATGGCCACACCCTAGCCTAATGGCATATTCCCTCGACATAAAAAGTATTCCATATATACTTATTAGTTCAGAAATGACGCAGAACATCGGATACCACTTCTCATTTGAGATATTCACGCACCATATTTATATAGTGCTCGTACTTATGTGTATATAAAATATCATTTTACAGGAAGCTGAATATACACTTTATTATAACGAAGCTTGCTTTTGGGGTTCATACAAACGTACGACTACTTATAAGTAATTTAACTACCACGTGTTTACATGGAGCTTACGTCCACATGTTGCTTTCAAATAAATGGGTGTAATCTATAACCAATTCAAACTTAACTAAGTTTTAACGACATTGGATTTTTCTCGCATAACGGTGTTTTCACCACATATTTACTACATTGTGACAGTCCATTTAATATAAATCTCTAATGCACACATACCTTGATAAATAAATCAATCATCAACGGTGACAACGTCATCACGGAAAACATTTGACCGGCACCTTTTTAACCTCTAAACACGTCGTTAACCTTTAACGTTTTCGCTCTTAATAACCTCTAACTTTAAAGCGAACCATTTTACAATTACTGTGTACATGTGTGTGAAGAAGCTTTATTTAACGTCCGCTTCCACCTAAGTGATATCGCAGACAATTACATGTTATATACAGAGAGTGAGAATATTTATAATGTGATTAGTGGAATAATAAGGATAATTAGATTTCCGTAGATATATATGTACAAACAAAAGATTAAGGGACAAAACATGATTTAACAGGTGCAGAAAATAAAGAGGTGCCAGTTGGGATAGTCACAGACATTATGACACACAAGCTATGGCTAAAAATAATAATAATAATATTGACAAAGTCAATAAAAATAAAAATAAAAGAATAATAATGATAATAAAAATCATAATGATAGTAATAGTAAGAATAATAATAGTAGTAAAGGGTAGAAAAGAATAGAATTGGAAAGTAATTGCATCTATGGCAAGATTATCATTTATTTAATTTTTTTATTCAAGAATTAATAAGATACAATAATGCATATATTTTAACTTAATGTGATCTACAATCAATAAGTATTTAGCCGCCAATGAGATAATAGAATATAATCTATAAAATAATCTTTATCCATAGTTGATAAAATACAATAATGCATATATTATATGATGACTTAATATGATCCACAATCAATGCTTATTTTATTTAGAAGGACAAGGAAGGATATTACGCTGGATTTCAAGGTGTGTGTCCAGATTTATTCGTTTCGAGTTTTATTAGCGGTGTAGGATGGATGGGCTTCCTTGAGAGGACGTTTTAACTCAACCATCCTATCATAACTCGTTGGCTTTTATTTTAAATGTAATTTATTTATTTAGTTTTGTTTTAGTATTATTTGTAGGGTGATTAGCGCTTCCCTCGTAGGGACGTTTTTACGATTTCACCCTACTGAGTATGATGTGGTTGATTAGTGTTATATATGTTTGGGTCATTCCTATGTTTTCAATGAAGTCACATTGAAAGCTAAGATGTCCAGTATCTATCATTACACCAGGTGATGGAGAAAGCAGAGATTTGAGACAGAGGGTTTGCCCCTCTCTGTCAGTTTATTAATCATTAGTTGACGTTCATTGTTTAATTGGTTACAGTTGATTAACAGGTGTGACGTGGTTGCAATTTGTCCATATGGGCATTTAATTGGTGTATAGGTGAAGTCTTTAATTACATTTATAGTTTTAAGCCTAGTGATTAGTTATCATATTTTGATTGAAGGACCTTGTCGACAAGATTGCTATCTATTTGATAGCGATGAGTGTGTTTTTGTTTGAGACGGTTTTTCCATGAATTCTTAATTTTATCTTAAGCTATACTTGTAAATTCCTGACTGCTATATTCTAAATGTTCTAATTCGTTCAGTGACACCCCCTCTTTGGCTAGTTTGTCGGCTTCTTCATTGCCGAAAATATTGATGCGGGAGGGGATCCACGCCAAGACTACCTATCTTCCATTATTCTTAATTATTTGATTAATATCCCTTAATTGATTAATCTCGATTTTCCGGCGTGATATCCCCTTGTCGGTGATGCAGAAGGAGGGCCTGACAAGGACAGCTGCCTAGTCGTTCGGATGGGACGAAAAACCGAGGTCCCGTGTACACATTGGCGTGCACGTAACAGAACCCTTGGCAGTTGGAATTCAGTTGCTGCCCGGGCAAAATTTCCCCCATAGCACACTGTATGGCGTATGCCCGTCTTAAATTAGCCCAGGTTAGGTGCTTAAGCGTAGGACGTTAAACTCCATTTTATTCATCCTTCCAAAATTCAGAGACCCGTGTCATTTATTCACAGAGTTGTTGTCCTTGCCTTGAAACCATGTATTCGCTACATGGGTTCACAGTTTTTGAGCTTATTCCAAACTTGTTGGAATTTCTTTATTGGCTAAAATATGAACCATACCATAAACCATTATGGATTTATTCCCCTTCTCAATGAAACCTCGTAATCGCTGATTGGGTCAAAGTTTTTTGTGCCTTTTGAACTAATCCTAAGATTGAACCCAAATAAATTCCAGATTTCCATTATATTTAATTGCAGCGTTATTGCCCTCGTCATGGAAGCTAGTTCAATTATCCAGTGCAATCAAGTCACTGATAGATCGTGTTCTTTACACTGTAGTCCCTGAATATGTCAATACAAAAGATCTCGCTGATAAATTTTCACAATATTTTCTTAACAAAGTCTCTCTCATTATAAATGGTCTGAATATCTTTGATTATGATATCGGATTTAATACCGAACCACTTTCTGTGTCATTCAACTCTTTTAGTCCTGCAAGTGAACCTTTTGTCATAGCTTTGATCAAAGGGTCACCATCGAAAACATGTTCTTTAGATTCACTATATAACAATTATTGTTAATTGTTGTTTCAAACAAGGTATATTCCCTACCTTGTATACAATTGCAATGTTAAACTCACTATTAAAATGTCAGACTTGGCTATCAATATCGTAGGGTCCACAACCTTGATATACCATATATTTAAACACTTTGCGTACGAGGCGTAGTCATTTTGTACGGCAGATTTGTCGTAAAATCAAGGGCCATAATTCAGGGCGTTACGAACCAATATGCGCGAATATCGATAGAGACCAAGATCTTTGGGTTATAAACATGTATTTTGCGTTTCATCAAATTTGGATCAAAATTGTGGCCTCTGGAGGACCCTCAATTTTGATATATCATATATTTACATAATTTGCGTACGAGGGGCGGCCATTTAGTCCGGGAGTTCTGTGTCCACAAGCTAAAAACGTAATTTTTGGTACGACCAGGGACCATAATCCATGAAGTTACGGTGCAATGTATGCCATTATCGAAAGGGACAGAGATCGTTGGAAGATAGATCTATATTTTACATGTAAGTTTCGTGAAAATCGAATAAAATTTGTGATCTGTTGAGTGTGGACTTACTGACGGACAGGGGCGACAACAATATACATCCACGTGAAAATGTGGGCGTATAAATATTGATGATTAACTGACAAAGAAGGAATGGTATTGTGACGGGACAGCATTTATATGGTTCATAATTTTCTTACCATGCTAGAAACATCAAAGTTAAACCGGTATCATAAAGCCAGTCATTGAGTCAACTGACGTGGTTTCGAATCCCCAGCTGTACGTGGCAAGGAGCAGGGTCGCCTGTCCAACCTCGTGGGGTTTTCCCGGGTCCCCCAGTTTCCTCCCACTGCTAAAGACCCCTACGCTCGAGCGAATTATCGAAATAAAAAATTAAACCATAATATGTTAGTCCCGAAATGACCTAGTTTTTGTCGAGTGGACGTTAAAATCCCATTTCTCTCTGTCTCATTTCATGTATTGCATGTCCGTACTAACAGGCGTTACTTTAGCCCATCAAACCTATTGAACATGCCTAATAGACTAGTTTTATCTATCGGTATACACTGTAACAGGCGTTACTTTAGCCCATCAAACCTATTGAACATGCCTAATAGACTAGTTTTATCTATCGGTATACACTGTATGGATTATCATAAGGCATGTCGTTAAGTCAAATGTTTTTTTTTGATTCCCTGATTATACATGACGAGGAGTACGGTCGCATGGCCTACCTCGTGAGGATTCTACGGGTTCCCCCATTGCTAAACACCGATACCTACGCGATTTATTGATATAACCAGCCTCTGCCAGGCAGCATCGCACACTTTTCGAGAGATGGATAGAGAACAAGCTAAAAAGAAAGTAATTTTTGCTACAATCAAGGACCATAATTCATAAAGTTACAAATCGACATGTGCAAATGTCGAAAGGGAACAAGATCTTTGGGTTATAAACATACATTTCAAGGTTCATTAAAATCAGTTCAAAATTGGGAAATCTAAAGTTAAAAACATGATTTGTCGTGCAATCAGGGACCATAAAGTTACAGTCCGAGACATACCAATATCGAAAGGAACCGAGATCTTATGATGATAAAATTATATTTTAAGTTTTGTTGAAGTCGGATAAAATTGTGACCTGTAGAGTGTTCACTAAAAATTGTCGACGGACGGACAGGGGAGACGACAATATAAGTCCATATAAAAATATGGGTGTATAAAAAATTAACCATATGTTAGGTCCGAAATGCCCTAGTTTATGTCGAGTGGACGTTAAACCCCATCTCCCTCTTTCTCTCTCTCCCTCTTCTTAATAAATTTTATTTAGGGCAGTCATAAATCGATAGAACTACACTATAATAGGCTGTATTGTATGTTTATTTTATTGATTTGTTTTCATTTCCACGTTGAAGGCATCTTCTTCTTTTTGGTGTTTAACGTCTGCTTCCACTTAAGTGATATCACAGAAGGCATCAGTCAACTTCTCTACTAGTATCTCTTGCATTAGCACGTGTTGCGTCATTGATTTAACTGTGGCGAGAAAATGTCGTAACTAAAATGAGCTATAGCCACCACGACATTTCTTGTCGATCATAATTGTGACAAATGATCCGCAAGGCAGCGAGATTTTGGACGAATTCCATCAGGCATGACGTCAAAACGCGACGTAGAATTTCTAAGTAGCAACATTAAAACTGATTGGGAAACTCCAAGTAGCTACACAACAAAATTTGATATCGGTGTTGAAACCAATATACATACATACTGCGCGCCAGTAAGTCAATATATAATCCAACGAAGTTTGTACGTCCGTATATGTGCCAGTTTCTTCTGAACATATCCACATATTATATTTAAATGGTGTCTCGTGGAAGAACCATTAAACTCAAATGTTAATAACATTGCGTTATTTTATTTATAATGTGCTCCATTACAACATTTTCTTTGAAACGGAAGTTCTGAACACGTGAAGTTATTGACCAATAAATGGTCCCGTCTTAGTTGGTATACTGGGTTACATTTCTTTTCTTGTGAATAGTGTGACAAACTTATTTGGACCCATCTTCAATAGAAGGCTTGATCTCGCCTTAACTACATACAGCTTATCAAGCCCTTCACTCAACACTATACATTTTTCGGCACTAAATTTGATTGGGTATCGGCCCCAACCGTGATCCAATCAGATTCCGTCGTTAAATGAGTTACTAAAAATAAGACTACTTTCAATTTATTTTATTTGTCCTACTTTAAAAAAATCGTCACGATTATCAAGTCTCGCGCTTCTAAATAAAATGTCTATGTGACAATCGAGATGCAAAGGTCAAGGTTCGATTAATGTCAAGGTCCTAAAACTGCTTCAATTGCCCTTTTTTGGTTTTCTGTGAGTTTCTCAATTGAAAAAAAACTTTCAACGACTGTAAACTTGTCTCGTTCTTTTTCTGTGGAGGTTGCCATATTTGTTTACTACAGTCACGTGCTACAATGTGAGTGTGTTATGTGCCACGACCTCTGATTGGACAATGATTTGAATGCTTATTAGTCACGTGTCAACACAACCAGCGTAAAAGTTTAGGAATAGCCAAGTGTTGAAGCAAGGGTTAGATGTTATTAAACTCGCGGCCGTTGCTTCAGGAAGATGATTTGGACCGTACCTAAAAGTGACTCTTATTGGTTTATAGAAATTAAAACAATTTGGTTTTAAGATGCATTATGTAAGATTTTGGATAAAGAGCTGGCCGTTATGTGGGATATATTTTTTATTACCGTACTTGTTATTTGATTTGCAACTTCAATATAAAATCACTAAATGGCAACCGTGTTTCAATCTGTATAAAACCCCGCCATCCGATGAACCAGAGAGTTGATTATAGGCGTATCATTTGAATAACTGTCTAAAAAATAGTTTATATAACATCGAAGCACGTGCAGATTTAGCTCTTATATAATGCATCTTCAACAACGCGTGCTCCATTAACTTTGCGGTGATAGAAAGGGGTTTTTTTTGGTTGTATTTTTTAAAGAGATATTTTATTCACTATAAATGAATGGGAGGTCGGAGAACAGGCAAAATAACTACATTGTATGTCAGGCCCCTATCCCTATTAACAATACAAAGTTGCCACTGAGAATCTCGAGTCAAGTGCTGGCTCGTTATTCGTTATTCGAATCCCGAATAACGTGCCAGCCAACTTCACTTTGCCATAATGAGAAACCGTAATTATACAATATACCCAACCCCACACATAGCTGAATACACCTTAAGTATTATAGTTTGTAATAATAATCTTAGTAACTAGACTTGCGTGCAAGAATGAACGGCTTTCACCTTGACCACAAGATTGACGGGTTGACAGTTATTGCATCCGCAATATCCCCAGCTGTACAAAAATATAACTTTTTCAAAAATACGTTAGAAATTGACATAATTAGAGCCTGTTTTCAATTTTCGTGCACGTTAAAGATGTACACCCCTTACTGTCTATATCCCCAGCTGTACCAAAATATAATTTTTCAAAAATCCGTTGGGAATTGACATAATTAGGGCCTGTTTTCAATTTTCGTGCACGTTAAAGATTTACACCACTTCCCGTCTCTTCGCAACTTTCGCAATAGTAATAATTACTGGCTGTTTAAAACATGAAAAAACAGTAAACAGAACTCTATCTGTAATAGTTTCGGAGATATACACGTATTGTAAATTGAATAAAATAAACCCAGTTTTCCGAATGGGACAAAAATAGACTTTGTAGTCTCAGATATCCCCAGCTGTACAAAAATATAATTTTTTCAAAAATCCGTTGGGAATTGACATAATTAGGGCCTGTTTTCAATTTTCGTGCACGTTAAAGATTTACACCAATTCCCGTCTCTTCGCAACTTTCGCATTAGTAATAATTACTGGCTGTTTAAAACATGAAAAAACAGTAAACAGAATTCAATCTGTAATAGTTTCGGAGATATACACGTATTGTAAATTGAATAAAATAAACCCAGTTTGCCGAATGGGACAAAAATAGACTTTGTAGTCTCAGATAACAACCAAAAACCCCAACAAATGATCAGCATGAAATTTGAATTATTAATAAAGACAGGCGACTTCTATATAAAAAGTTTCAGCGGGAAGCTTTATTTTAACTGGTTAAAAGGGATGACGTCATATAGACATAAAGCATAGGATATTAATTCCAGGAGTAACTGTTACTTACTTATATGAATTATTTTCACCAAAGACACACCAGAAACAAATATTGGTTCACAGTAAAACACCTTTATTTCAAAAAATAACTCTCTCTGTATGCTCTATACGCTGGTTATACGTTGGTTATACGTACTGATTTTATCCACTCTTACACGAGTCGCTTAACAATGAAATATGGCGTTTTCAATTTTCGATCCCTTTGTTTCCATACTCCTGATATTTAGGACCATGCGCAATGGTTTCATATAAAAGACTACAGATTAGACTCTCTGTAAAACAAGTTCCAAAATAAATATTACGTTGACTTTTCGAGAAAAAACACTCTAAAAATGCTCCAAATAAGTAAAAATACGACGTTTTGAATTTTCAATCTCATTTTTCGATTACTCATGACATTAAGAGAAATTGTACAATGGTTTCACACAATACACCACCTATTAGGCTGACAATTGAGAAAGTTTTTAAAAAATCGTTGCCGACGTTTCCGAGAAACACGCGTCCAAAGTAGCCCAAAATTGTAAAAAAAACACCTTTACATTTCAAAGTCCTATAACTTTTAAAATTTTTGATAGAAACTTGTCGCTATAGTATCATCTGGTAAACAATTTAATTGACTATCAAACAACATAACAATGTAACTACTGGGTAAACAACTAATGAATACATCGCAATTTCCGCACAGACACCCATTTTTTTGAATTTTATCAAAGTTCGGATACCTTTCTTGACTACTTCCGGTGATTAGAGGATTTTCATTTATAGTTTAGGGACTGGAGAAAACCTTCAACTTTATAGTTTTGAAGTCTCAGAAAAATCGTTGGAGCCGTTTTAAAAAAACAGACACCCATTTTTGGAATTTTGTCCAAATTTGGATACCTTTCTTGACTACTTCCGGTTATTAGAGGATTTTCATTTATAATTCATTGACTGGTCTGGTCCTTCAACTTCATATTTCTGAAGATTCAGAAAAAATCGTAGGCGCCGTTTTAGCAAAAAAAAGAACTCTACGATTTGACCAAAATGCGAAAAAAAAGTTAACATTTCAGAACAAAACTGATATTGTTGGAATCGGAATGATTTCAGCTATCCAAAAATATAAAACAAATTTCAAATTTCCAAAAAATAACAATTTAAAAAAAAAATTAATTTTCACTTTTGAGCTTATTCCAAACTTGTTGGAATTTCTTTATTGGCTAAAATATGAACCATACCATAAACCATTATGGATTTATTCCCCTTCTCAATGAAACCTCGTAATCGCTGATTGGGTCAAAGTTTTCTGTGCCTTTTGAACTAATCCTAAGATTGAACCCAAATAAATTCCAGATTTCCATTATATTTAATTGCAGCGTTATTGCCCTCGTCATGGAAGCTAGTTCAATTATCCAGTGCAATCAAGTCACTGATAGATCGTGTTCTTTACACTGTAGTCCCTGAATATGTCAATACAAAAGATCTCGCTGATAAATTTTCACGATATTTTCTTAACAAAGTCTCTCTCATTATAAATGGTCTGAATATCTTTGATTATGATATCGGATTTAATACCGAACCACTTTCTGTGTCATTCAACTCTTTTAGTCCTGCAAGTGAACCTTTTGTCATAGCTTTGATCAAAGGGTCACCATCGAAAACATGTTCTTTAGATTCACTATATAACAATTATTGTTAATTGTTGTTTCAAACAAGGTATATTCCCTACCTTGTATACAATTGCAATGTTAAACTCACTATTAAAATGTCAGACTTGGCTATCAATATCGTAGGGTCCACAACCTTGATATACCATATATTTAAACACTTTGCGTACGAGGCGTAGTCATTTTGTACGGCAGATTTGTCGTAAAATCAAGGGCCATAATTCAGGGCGTTACGAACCAATATGCGCGAATATCGATAGAGACCAAGATCTTTGGGTTATAAACATGTATTTTGCGTTTCATCAAATTTGGATCAAAATTGTGGCCTCTGGAGGACCCTCAATTTTGATATATCATATATTTACATAATTTGCGTACGAGGGGCGGCCATTTAGTCCGGGAGTTCTGTGTCCACAAGCTAAAAACGTAATTTTTGGTACGACCAGGGACCATAATCCATGAAGTTACGGTGCAATGTATGCCATTATCGAAAGGGACAGAGATCGTTGGAAGATAGATCTATATTTTACATGTAAGTTTCGTGAAAATCGAATAAAAATTGTGATCTGTTGAGTGTGGACTTACTGACGGACAGGGGCGACAACAATATACATCCACGTGAAAATGTGGGCGTATAAATATTGATGATTAACTGACAAAGAAGGAATGGTATTGTGACGGGACAGCATTTATATGGTTCATAATTTTCTTACCATGCTAGAAACATCAAAGTTAAACCGGTATCATAAAGCCAGTCATTGAGTCAACTGACGTGGTTTCGAATCCCCAGCTGTACGTGGCAAGGAGCAGGGTCGCCTGTCCAACCTCGTGGGGTTTTCCCGGGTCCCCCAGTTTCCTCCCACTGCTAAAGACCCCTACGCTCGAGCGAATTATCGAAATAAAAAATTAAACCATAATATGTTAGTCCCGAAATGACCTAGTTTTTGTCGAGTGGACGTTAAAATCCCATTTCTCTCTGTCTCATTTCATGTATTGCATGTCCGTACTAACAGGCGTTACTTTAGCCCATCAAACCTATTGAACATGCCTAATAGACTAGTTTTATCTATCGGTATACACTGTATGGATTATCATAAGGCATGTCGTTAAGTCAAATGTTTTTTTTTGATTCCCTGATTATACATGACGAGGAGTACGGTCGCATGGCCTACCTCGTGAGGATTCTACGGGTTCCCCCATTGCTAAACACCGATACCTACGCGATTTATTGATATAACCAGCCTCTGCCAGGCAGCATCGCACACTTTTCGAGAGATGGATAGAGAACAAGCTAAAAAGAAAGTAATTTTTGCTACAATCAAGGACCATAATTCATAAAGTTACAAATCGACATGTGCAAATGTCGAAAGGGAACAAGATCTTTGGGTTATAAACATACATTTCAAGGTTCATTAAAATCAGTTCAAAATTGGGAAATCTAAAGTTAAAAACATGATTTGTCGTGCAATCAGGGACCATAATCCATAAAGTTACAGTCCGAGACATACCAATATCGAAAGGAACCGAGATCTTATGATGATAAAATTATATTTTAAGTTTTGTTGAAGTCGGATAAAATTGTGACCTGTAGAGTGTTCACTAAAAATTGTCGACGGACGGACAGGGGAGACGACAATATAAGTCCATATAAAAATATGGGTGTATAAAAAATTAACCATATGTTAGGTCCGAAATGCCCTAGTTTATGTCGAGTGGACGTTAAACCCCATCTCCCTCTTTCTCTCTCTCCCTCTTCTTAATAAATTTTATTTAGGGCAGTCATAAATCGATAGAACTACACTATAATAGGCTGTATTGTATGTTTATTTTATTGATTTGTTTTCATTTCCACGTTGAAGGCATCAGTCAACTTCTCTACTAGTATCTCTTGCATTAGCACGTGTTGCGTCATTGATTTAACTGTGGCGAGAAAATGTCGTAACTAAAATGAGCTATAGCCACCACGACATTTCTTGTCGATCATAATTGTGACAAATGATCCGCAAGGCAGCGAGATTTTGGACGAATTCCATCAGGCATGACGTCAAAACGCGACGTAGAATTTCTAAGTAGCAACATTAAAACTGATTGGGAAACTCCAAGTAGCTACACAACAAAATTTGATATCGGTGTTGAAACCAATATACATACATACTGCGCGCCAGCAAGTCAATATATAATCCAACGAAGTTTGTACGTCCGTATATGTGCCAGTTTCTTCTGAACATATCCACATATTATATTTAAATGGTGTCTCGTGGAAGAACCATTAAACTCAAATGTTAATAACATTGCGTTATTTTATTTATAATGTGCTCCATTACAACATTTTCTTTGAAACGGAAGTTCTGAACACGTGAAGTTATTGACCAATAAATGGTCCCGTCTTAGTTGGTATACTGGGTTACATTTCTTTTCTTGTGAATAGTGTGACAAACTTATTTGGACCCATCTTCAATAGAAGGCTTGATCTCGCCTTAACTACATACAGCTTATCAAGCCCTTCACTCAACACTATACATTTTTCGGCACTAAATTTGATTGGGTATCGGCCCCAACCGTGATCCAATCAGATTCCGTCGTTAAATGAGTTACTAAAAATAAGACTACTTTCAATTTATTTTATTTGTCCTACTTTAAAAAAATCGTCACGATTATCAAGTCTCGCGCTTCTAAATAAAATGTCTATGTGACAATCGAGATGCAAAGGTCAAGGTTCGATTAATGTCAAGGTCCTAAAACTGCTTCAATTGCCCTTTTTTGGTTTTCTGTGAGTTTCTCAATTGAAAAAAAACTTTCAACGACTGTAAACTTGTCTCGTTCTTTTTCTGTGGAGGTTGCCATATTTGTTTACTACAGTCACGTGCTACAATGTGAGTGTGTTATGTGCCACGACCTCTGATTGGACAATGATTTGAATGCTTATTAGTCACGTGTAAACACAACCAGCGTAAAAGTTTAGGAATAGCCAAGTGTTGAAGCAAGGGTTAGATGTTATTAAACTCGCGGCCGTTGCTTCAGGAAGATGATTTGGACCGTACCTAAAAGTGACTCTTATTGGTTTATAGAAATTAAAACAATTTGGTTTTAAGATGCATTATGTAAGATTTTGGATAAAGAGCTGGCCGTTATGTGGGATATATTTTTTATTACCGTACTTGTTATTTGATTTGCAACTTCAATATAAAATCACTAAATGGCAACCGTGTTTCAATCTGTATAAAACCCCGCCATCCGATGAACCAGAGAGTTGATTATAGGCGTATCATTTGAATAACTGTCTAAAAAATAGTTTATATAACATCGAAGCACGTGCAGATTTAGCTCTTATATAATGCATCTTCAACAACGCGTGCTCCATTAACTTTGCGGTGATAGAAAGGGGTTTTTTTTGGTTGTATTTTTTAAAGAGATATTTTATTCACTATAAATGAATGGGAGGTCGGAGAACAGGCAAAATAACTACATTGTATGTCAGGCCCCTATCCCTATTAACAATACAAAGTTGCCACTGAGAATCTCGAGTCAAGTGCTGGCTCGTTATTCGTTATTCGAATCCCGAATAACGTGCCAGCCAACTTCACTTTGCCATAATGAGAAACCGTAATTATACAATATACCCAACCCCACACATAGCTGAATACACCTTAAGTATTATAGTTTGTAATAATAATCTTAGTAACTAGACTTGCGTGCAAGAATGAACGGCTTTCACCTTGACCACAAGATTGACGGGTTGACAGTTATTGCATCCGCAATATCCCCAGCTGTACAAAAATATAACTTTTTCAAAAATACGTTAGAAATTGACATAATTAGAGCCTGTTTTCAATTTTCGTGCACGTTAAAGATGTACACCCCTTACTGTCTATATCCCCAGCTGTACCAAAATATAATTTTTCAAAAATCCGTTGGGAATTGACATAATTATGGCCTGTTTTCAATTTTCGTGCACGTTAAAGATTTACACCACTTCCCGTCTCTTCGCAACTTTCGCAATAGTAATAATTACTGGCTGTTTAAAACATGAAAAAACAGTAAACAGAACTCTATCTGTAATAGTTTCGGAGATATACACGTATTGTAAATTGAATAAAATAAACCCAGTTTTCCGAATGGGACAAAAATAGACTTTGTAGTCTCAGATATCCCCAGCTGTACAAAAATATAATTTTTTCAAAAATCCGTTGGGAATTGACATAATTAGGGCCTGTTTTCAATTTTCGTGCACGTTAAAGATTTACACCAATTCCCGTCTCTTCGCAACTTTCGCATTAGTAATAATTACTGGCTGTTTAAAACATGAAAAAACAGTAAACAGAATTCAATCTGTAATAGTTTCGGAGATATACACGTATTGTAAATTGAATAAAATAAACCCAGTTTGCCGAATGGGACAAAAATAGACTTTGTAGTCTCAGATAACAACCAAAAACCCCAACAAATGATCAGCATGAAATTTGAATTATTAATAAAGACAGGCGACTTCTATATAAAAAGTTTCAGCGGGAAGCTTTATTTTAACTGGTTAAAAGGGATGACGTCATATAGACATAAAGCATAGGATATTAATTCCAGGAGTAACTGTTACTTACTTATATGAATTATTTTCACCAAAGACACACCAGAAACAAATATTGGTTCACAGTAAAACACCTTTATTTCAAAAAATAACTCTCTCTGTATGCTCTATACGCTGGTTATACGTTGGTTATACGTACTGATTTTATCCACTCTTACACGAGTCGCTTAACAATGAAATATGGCGTTTTCAATTTTCGATCCCTTTGTTTCCATACTCCTGATATTTAGGACCATGCGCAATGGTTTCATATAAAAGACTACAGATTAGACTCTCTGTAAAACAAGTTCCAAAATAAATATTACGTTGACTTTTCGAGAAAAAACACTCTAAAAATGCTCCAAATAAGTAAAAATACGACGTTTTGAATTTTCAATCTCATTTTTCGATTACTCATGACATTAAGAGAAATTGTACAATGGTTTCACACAATACACCACCTATTAGGCTGACAATTGAGAAAGTTTTTAAAAAATCGTTGCCGACGTTTCCGAGAAACACGCGTCCAAAGTTGCCCAAAATTGTAAAAAAAACACCTTTACATTTCAAAGTCCTATAACTTTTAAAATTTTTGATAGAAACTTGTCGCTATAGTATCATCTGGTAAACAATTTAATTGACTATCAAACAACATAACAATGTAACTACTGGGTAAACAACTAATGAATACATCGCAATTTCCGCACAGACACCCATTTTTTTGAATTTTATCAAAGTTCGGATACCTTTCTTGACTACTTCCGGTGATTAGAGGATTTTCATTTATAGTTTAGGGACTGGAGAAAACCTTCAACTTTATAGTTTTGAAGTCTCAGAAAAATCGTTGGAGCCGTTTTAAAAAAACAGACACCCATTTTTGGAATTTTGTCCAAATTTGGATACCTTTCTTGACTACTTCCGGTTATTAGAGGATTTTCATTTATAATTCATTGACTGGTCTGGTCCTTCAACTTCATATTTCTGAAGATTCAGAAAAAATCGTAGGCGCCGTTTTAGCAAAAAAAAAGAACTCCACGCACGATTTGACCAAAATGCGAAAAAAAAGTTAACATTTCAGAACAAAACTGATATTGTTGGAATCGGAATGATTTCAGCTATCCAAAAATATAAAACAAATTTCAAATTTCCAAAAAATAACAATTTTAAAAAAAAATTAATTTTCACTTTTGAGCTTATTCCAAACTTGTTGGAATTTCTTTATTGGCTAAAATATGAACCATACCATAAACCATTATGGATTTATTCCCCTTCTCAATGAAACCTCGTAATCGCTGATTGGGTCAAAGTTTTCTGTGCCTTTTGAACTAATCCTAAGATTGAACCCAAATAAATTCCAGATTTCCATTATATTTAATTGCAGCGTTATTGCCCTCGTCATGGAAGCTAGTTCAATTATCCAGTGCAATCAAGTCACTGATAGATCGTGTTCTTTACACTGTAGTCCCTGAATATGTCAATACAAAAGATCTCGCTGATAAATTTTCACGATATTTTCTTAACAAAGTCTCTCTCATTATAAATGGTCTGAATATCTTTGATTATGATATCGGATTTAATACCGAACCACTTTCTGTGTCATTCAACTCTTTTAGTCCTGCAAGTGAACCTTTTGTCATAGCTTTGATCAAAGGGTCACCATCGAAAACATGTTCTTTAGATTCACTATATAACAATTATTGTTAATTGTTGTTTCAAACAAGGTATATTCCCTACCTTGTATACAATTGCAATGTTAAACTCACTATTAAAATGTCAGACTTGGCTATCAATATCGTAGGGTCCACAACCTTGATATACCATATATTTAAACACTTTGCGTACGAGGCGTAGTCATTTTGTACGGCAGATTTGTCGTAAAATCAAGGGCCATAATTCAGGGCGTTACGAACCAATATGCGCGAATATCGATAGAGACCAAGATCTTTGGGTTATAAACATGTATTTTGCGTTTCATCAAATTTGGATCAAAATTGTGGCCTCTGGAGGACCCTCAATTTTGATATATCATATATTTACATAATTTGCGTACGAGGGGCGGCCATTTAGTCCGGGAGTTCTGTGTCCACAAGCTAAAAACGTAATTTTTGGTACGACCAGGGACCATAATCCATGAAGTTACGGTGCAATGTATGCCATTATCGAAAGGGACAGAGATCGTTGGAAGATAGATCTATATTTTACATGTAAGTTTCGTGAAAATCGAATAAAAATTGTGATCTGTTGAGTGTGGACTTACTGACGGACAGGGGCGACAACAATATACATCCACGTGAAAATGTGGGCGTATAAATATTGATGATTAACTGACAAAGAAGGAATGGTATTGTGACGGGACAGCATTTATATGGTTCATAATTTTCTTACCATGCTAGAAACATCAAAGTTAAACCGGTATCATAAAGCCAGTCATTGAGTCAACTGACGTGGTTTCGAATCCCCAGCTGTACGTGGCAAGGAGCAGGGTCGCCTGTCCAACCTCGTGGGGTTTTCCCGGGTCCCCCAGTTTCCTCCCACTGCTAAAGACCCCTACGCTCGAGCGAATTATCGAAATAAAAAATTAAACCATAATATGTTAGTCCCGAAATGACCTAGTTTTTGTCGAGTGGACGTTAAAATCCCATTTCTCTCTGTCTCATTTCATGTATTGCATGTCCGTACTAACAGGCGTTACTTTAGCCCATCAAACCTATTGAACATGCCTAATAGACTAGTTTTTGACCAAAATGCGAAAAAAAAGTTAACATTTCAGAACAAAACTGATATTGTTGGAATCGGAATGATTTCAGCTATCCAAAAATATAAAACAAATTTCAAATTTCCAAAAAATAACAATTTTAAAAAAAAATTCAATTTTCACTTAAAAAATGAGAGCAACAAAGTTTCTAAATTTGAAGTTTTTGAACTCCTATCTGTTCAGAAATGTCTCCAGCTATCCAAAAATGCAAATATCTGAAATATCGGATGAGAAAAAATAGGATTATGGCTGATTTTCAATTTCCGTGCACGTTAAAGATTCTACAAAAGTCTGACATTCTGGTAATTTCGTTTTATATTTAAGCATTAATACATGAAACAGTAAATTTGATTCAAGAGTTTCAAAACATTCGTTCAAAAAGTTTCTGAGATTTAGGCTCTCCCAATTTGAAATAACGTATAACATGCGTTTAAAATTTCTCGAAATCGTAAAAAAAACCTTACTTTTCAAAGCCCCATAACTTTTTTAGTGTGAAACAGAAACTCGTCGCTATAATACCATCTTGTAGATAATTCACGTGACTATAAAACGACATAATAATTTAACTACTCGGTAAACAACCAATCGATACATCGCATTTTACGCACAGACACCCAGTTTTCACAATTTTGTAAAACTTTGGATACCTTTCTTGACTACTTCCGGTGATTAGAGGATTTTCATTTATAGTTTAAGGACTGGAGTTGACCTTTGACTTTAGAAAATTTTAAAAAATATCCAATATTCACCGAAAAAATGAGAGCGACAAAGTTTCTAAACTCGACGCTTTTGAACTGCTATCAACTCAGAAATGTCACCAGCTATTCAAAAACGTAAATATCAGAAAAGGCGATTTAGAATTGACAAAGTTATGGCCGATTTTTAATTTGCGTGCACGTTAAAGAATTGACGTATATTCGCAATGCGCACTAATTACCACCCAGTTTCCCGAGAGAATATCAAACTTCAGACTTCTATCTCTTATACTTGCTGAGAAATAGGCAAAACGGAAAAAAAAATCTTAGTAACTAGACTTGCGTGCAAGACTGAACGGCTTTCACCTTGACCGCAATATCCCCAGCTGTACAAAATTATAACTTTTTTGAAAATCGACTCAAAATGATATACTTAGGGATGTTTTCAATTTTCGAGTACGTTAAAGATTTACATCTCTTCCGGTCTCAATTTTATCGATATGGCATTCGCAATATCCCCAGCTGTACAAAAATATAACTTTTTACAACATCGGTTGGGAATTGACATACTTAGGGAATTTTTTTTAATTTCCGTGCACGTTAAAGATTTACACACTTCCTGTCTCAATTTGGTCGTTATGGCATTCGCAATATCTCAAGCTGTACAAAAATATAACTTTTTCCAAAATCGGTTGGGAATTGAGATACTTAGAGCCGGTTTTCAATTTTCGTGCACGTTAAAGATTTACACCACTTCCTTTCTCAATTCGGTCGTTATGGCATCCGCAATATCCCTAGCTGTACAAAAATATAACTTTATCAAAAATCGGTTAGGAATTGACATAATTATGGCCTGTTTTCAATTTTCGTGCACGTTAAAGATTTACACCGTTTCCGGTCTCAATTCAGTCGTTATGACATCCGCAATATCCCCACCTGTAAAAAAAAAACCTTTTTCAAAAATCCGTTGGAAATTGACATAATTAGGGCCTGTTTTCAATTTTAGTGCACGTTAAAGATTTACACCACTTTTCGTCTCTTCGCAACTTTCGCAATAGTAATAAGTACTAACTGTTTAAAACATGAAAAAACAGTAAACAGAACTCTATCTGTTATAGTTTCGGAGATCTACACGAATGGTAAATGGAATAAAAAAAGCCAAGTTTTCCGAATGGAACAAAAAAACAGTAAGTCTTTTTAGTCTCAAATAACAACCATAAACCCCCATGAATAATCAGCATGAAATTGGCATTTTATAAAGACAGGCGACTTCTATATAAAAAGCTTCAGCGGGGAGCTTTTGTTTTAACTGGTTAAAAGGGATGACGTCATGTAGACATAAAGCATGGGATATTAACTCCAGGAGTAATTGTTATTTACTGATATGAATAATTTTCACCATAGACGCACCAGTAACAGATATTGGTTCACAGTAAAACACCTTAATTTCAAAAATTGCCACTTTGAAAATTAGCTCTCTCTGTGTGCTCTATACACTTGTTATACGTTGGTTATACGTACAGATTGTATCCACTCTTATTGCAATGGAAGATGCCGTTTTCAATTTTCGATCCCTGCGTTTTCCCACTCCTGATATTTAGGACTGTGGCGCAATGGTTTCATATATCAGACTACAGATAAGATTCTCCGTAAAACAAGTTTGATCATAAATATTACGATGACTTTTCGAGAAAAATACTTCTAAAAATTGTCTAAATCGTAAAAATACGACGTTTTTGATTTTTACTCTCGTTTTTCGACTACTCATGACGTTTAGAGAAATTGTACAATGGTTTCACACAAAACACCATCTATTAGACTTTCGATTGACAAAGTTTTAAAAAAATCGTAGGCGGCGTTTCCGAGAAACATGCGTCCAAAGTTGCCCGAAATCGTAAAAAACGTCACATTTTAAAGTCCAATAACTTTTTCAATTTTTGATAGGAACTTGTTGCTGTAGTATCATCTGGTAGACAATTTGTTTTGCTATCAAACAACATTTAGAGAATCTCCTACGTGTGTTTTTTGATATTTTTTGGTATCAAAAAACACGAGTTGGAGATTTTATTTATCACCTAATCCTTTCTTACATGTACAAATAAATAAATATAATTCTTTCCTAAAGATTTCACTTTTACCGATCCTATTTACATTATAGCGTAGTGATACATCATTTTTTGACAGCAGTTTAGCTATTGTATAGCCATGTATACTGACCCAGTTTTTTCCTTCAAGGTCAATTTAATAAAAGCAGTTTCTTTTTTTTTAAAGTCACTCTTTACTTAAACTAAGTGGTTTCTTTAAAATAAAAGAAGGTAGTTCCTTTTTGATTGACCAATCAAATTTATGTAAAGTGATCTCACTACACTGTGTATATATCACTAAAGTGATATCACCACACTGTAGATATCACATTTAACACACAAGCGATATCTACTGTCAAATGTATTGTTGGGTGATAAAATAATTTAACTAATCTGTAAACAACCAATGAATACGTCGCATTTTCCGCACAATCACCCATTTTTGGAATTTTATCTAAGTTCGGACACCTTTCTTGACTATTTCCGGTGATTAGAGAATTTTCATTTATAGTTTAAGGACTGGAGAAAACCTTCAACTTTATCGTCTTGAAGTTTCAGACAAATCGTTGGAGCCGTTTTAAAAAAATAAGAACTCTACGATATGACCAAAATGCGAAAAAAAGTGAAAAATCAAAGTTAACATTTCAGAACAAAACTGATATTGTTGGAATCGGATTGATGTCAGCTATCCAAAAATATAACTCAAATTTCAAACTTCCAAAAAATAACAATTTTAGAAAATTTTAGAATATTTCCAATTTTCACTGAAAATATTAGAGCGACAAAGTTTCTAAACTCGACGTTTTTGAACTGCTATCAACTAAAATAAGAACTCTACGATTTGACCAAAATGCGAAAAAAAGTGAAAAATCAAAGTTAACATTTCAGAACAAAACTGATATTGTTGGAATGGGATTGATGTCAGCTATCCAAAAATATAACTCAAATTTCAAACTTCCAAAAAATAACAATTTTAGAAAATTTTAGAATATTTCCAATTTTCACCGAAAAAATTAGAGCGACAAAGTTTCTAAACTCGACGTTTTTGAACTGCTATCAACTAAAATGTCATCAGCTATTCAAAAATGTAAATATCTGAAAAGGGATTGAGAATTGACGAAGTTATGGCCGATTTTAATTTGCGTGCACGTTAAAGAATTGACGTATATCCGCCATGCGCACGAATTTCGTTTTACATTTAAGCACTAGCCACCACCCAGTTTCCTGAGAGAAAACCAAACTTTAGACCTCTATCTCTTATAGTTCCTGAGAAATAGGCAAAACGGGAAAAAAAAGAATAACTAGACCTGCTTGCAGAACTGAACGGCTTTCACCTTGACCACAAGATTGACAGGTTGACAGTTATTGCATCCGCAATATCCCCAGCTGTACAAAAATGTAACTTTTTCAAAAATCGGTTAGGAATTGCCATAAATATAGCCTTTTTCAATTTTCGTGCACGTTAAAGATTTACATCACTCCCTGTCTCAATTTGGTCGTTATGGCATCCGGAATATCACCAGCTGTACAAAACTATAACTTTTTCAAAAATCCGTTGACATAATTAGGGCCTGTTTTCAATTTTCGTGCACGTTAAAGATTTACACCACTTCCCGTATCTTCGCAACTTTCGCAATTGTAATAATTACTTACTGTTTAAAACATGATAAAACAGTAAACATAACTCTATATGTTATAGTTTCAGAGATATAGACGAATTGTAAATGGAATTAAAAAAAAAAACAATTCTCCGAATGGGACAAAAAAAAAACCAGACTCTATAGTCGCAGATAACAACCAAAAGGCCGAACAAATGATCGGCTTGACATTTGAATTATTCATAAAGACAGGCGACTTCTATATATAAAGCTTTAGCGGTTAAAAGGGATGACGTCATATAAACATAAATCATAGGATATTAATTCCAGGAGTAACTGTTGCTTACTTATATGAATTATTTTCACAAAAGACACACCAGTACCAGATATTGGTTCACAGTAAAACACCTTTATTCTAAAAATTGCCACTTTGAAAAATAGCTCTTTCTGTATGCTCTATACGTTTGTTATACGTTGGTTATACGTACAGATTGTATCCACTCTTCCTGCAATGATAGATGCCGTTTTCAATTTTCGATCCCTTTGTTTTCCCACTCCTGATTTTTAGGACAGTGGCGCAATGGTTTCATATATCAGACTACAGATTAGACTCTACGTAAAACAAGTTTTAACATAAATATTACGATGTCTTTTCGAGAAAAATACCTCTAAAAATGGTCCAAATCGTAAAAATACGACGTTTTGGATTTCCAATCTCTTTTTTCGACTAC
Source organism: Patella pellucida (assembly GCA_917208275.1). Lineage (NCBI taxonomy): Eukaryota > Metazoa > Mollusca > Gastropoda > Patellidae > Patella > Patella pellucida. Next base: position 39,484,472 of record OU795037.1, on the reverse strand, counting down.
TTATGACATTTAGAGAAATTTTCCAATGGTTTCACACAATACAGCACCTATTAGACTGTCGATTGAGAAAGTTTAAAAAAAATCGTAGGTGGAATTTCCGAGAAACATGCGTTTAAAATTGCTCGAAATCGTAAAAAAACGTACTTTTCAAATTTCTATAACTTCTCCAATTCTTGATAGAAACGTGTCGCTGTAGTACCACCTTGTAGACAAATCGGTTGACTATCAAACGACATAATACTTTAACTACTCGGTAAACAACAAATCGATACATCGCATTTTACGCACAGACACCCATTTTTCATAATTTTGTCCAAATTTGGATACCTTTCTTGACTACTTCCGGTCAATAGAGGATTTTCATTTATAGTTCATGGACTTGTTTGTTCCTTCGGCTTCATATTCCTTAAGTTTCCGAAAAATCGTTGGAGCCGTTTTTGAGTTATCAAATTTTGACTAAATCTCGCAAAAATCGCCAAAAATCGACCAAAATCAAAATCCGAATTTCGAAACATTACTTATATCACTGGAATCGGATTGATGTCAGCTATCCAAATATACAAGTTAAATTTCACAATTCCAAAATTTAACAATTTAAGAAAATTTTGAAAATCGAAAAAATTAGAGCGACAAAGTTTCTAAAATTGACGTTTTTGAACCGCTATCCGCTCAGAAATGTCTCCAGCTATCTAAAAATGTAACTATCTGAAATATCGGTTGAGAATTAGCAGAATTGTGGCCGATTTTCAATTTGCGTGCACGTTAAAGATTTGAGTCATTTCCGCTATGCGCACAAATTTAGTTTTACATTTAAGCACTAGCCACCACCCAGTTTCACGAGAGAAAATCAAACTTCAGAACTCTATCTCTTTTACTTCCTGAGATCTAGCTTACCCCAATAAAAAATAATAGGCGGGTCAAACGACGGCTAAATGATGTCGTACGTAGAACAAATTGCAACAAAAGGTTTTTTGTTTTCTATTGACTCGTTATGATGTACTAAATAAGGAAAAGAAAGTTTACCAAAATCGGAGTCCAAATAAGGACAGGGGGCGTGGTCAAATCCAAGATGGCGGCCATGGATCAATAATTGCAAATATCTCTAAAACTAATGGATTTAGACACCATAAATGTATTGCGGACAGATAGGAAGTCGGTACCAGCGATTCCAAAATTTACGACGTTATGTCTCTACGACGTCATGACGTCACTGTGACGTCACAATGGCATATCAGACGTCGAATTTATTCTAAAATAAGTCCATTTATGCATGTTAGTAGTAGAAACGAATGGGGATTCAGAGAAGAGGGTATGCCCATTATGGATTGATAAACAAAACCAATGTGTTACAATAATGTAGAAGGAAGCTTAATGTATATAAATATTGTTGCATTGTCGTAAGGTGATACTACAGTAGCCACAGGAACAATTTTGGACATCAACAAAAAGAAATGAAATGAAATGGGGTTATACATGTTCTACTACTCTGCTCTATCTGGGCTCCATCAGTGTGTTATGGGGGTAACTTTGTGCGATGCAGTGACACAGCGGCACTCTTATATCGAATTCCAACTGCAAAGGGTTATTTTACTAACTTAAAGGAGCTGAATCGCTAACATTTGGGACCTAGAAATTCACAAAAGTGGTTCGCAACGCATTCAATACTGTAATATGAATGTATATAAACTGATTTACATTCAATGGTTTCCGTTTTTACTCCAATTTGGAGAAATAAGCCAGCAATGTCTAGTTATTTCAGTCTACATAACTCCGTTTGTCTTAATGCAATGTGTCTAGCCTCGTCCCTCGAGTCTCTCAATACAACTGGGGCTGAAGCGCACTATGGGACACGATTCGTGTATCAATGTTAAAAAAACAAATTATATCTTAATATCGGATATCATAAGCTCATCTTTTCCCGGTAAGTTTACATCATCAATGTTGATTTAAGTTCACCAACAATTCGTGTTTTAGATGTCGAGGATTTTGGAGGATTTTGAGTTATGGACTTAGGTCCTTTGAAGGATGAATGGGCGAGGCTGACTAATTTTGACATTTCTGCTACTCAAAAGTGGGTTAATCCCCAAAATCATCATAGGAATTTATAATTTGACACAGGTGCCCTCAAGATGTTTTACAAAAGCCCCTACCAAATTTGGCTGTAATGCGCCCCCGGTACAATCTCGTTCCCAGAGTCAGCCGCGGGGCCGGAGGCCTCTGGAGCTAAAGACCGTTCATTATCTTCAACCTTTTTTACAGGTAAGCCCCGCCCATCCTGACCTCTGATTGGTCAAACTTTTTTGGGTCTTTTTCTCGAAAACAAGATGTCGGATCGTCGTTTTGTTTGTTTTGAAGTGATTCTTGAGTCAAAGTCAACTCGCTGACATAACAAAAGTGGATCCAAAATGTAAAAAATTAAGTTTTCGTAAAGATCTATTTTTCTACGCGTGTGTATATTTTTAAGTGATTCGGTCATCCAGACACTTAAAATAAATACATGCCACGTGACAGTCGTGTGATTCGTCCCTTACGGGAAAATGGCTACCCAGTGTCACCAGAGAAATTTCTTTCTCCAAAATGTTTCTGGTTCCAGATTGCCCCCGGTAGTGTTCCTAAAAGCACCACTTAAAGAATTACGTTCATGTGGAAAGGCAGGAAGTCAATACCACATGCACAGAGTTCAAAATGGTGAAAACTGGTCTATCCGCTTCTTTACGTTTTGCCACTGGCTCTAGTTGAATGTTTGTCGGGATATATTTTCCTGATGGGCAAGGCTAGTGGCAACGAAAATAAAACAGGGACCGTGAGAGGTGAGGTGGGGTAGGGTCAGTTGAGACACATGACCAGGGGTCCGGAGTCTAGAGGGTGCCGGAGGTATGGCGCGTTATGTTTTAAAAAACATTTGTTGGTATAAAGTAATAAAAAAACACACTGTTACTTGACCGTAAAGCAGAATTAACAGGTTACCTTTCACGGGTAATATTAAAATCGGATTTTGTCAGTTGACTTTTTTGAAGAAATTGCCTGCCCAGGCCTTAGACCTGTTCTCCTTCCGTTTCGTGCTATCGTCATCGTCAGGGTGTCCGGGCCCGGAGAACGCTACAAGGTAGCCTGACTGGTATCCGATCATTAAAAGGGAAACCTAAGGCGAAACTTTAACTTTCGTCTTCGTTTTAGTAGTCTCTAAAATATCGAAACTTCTCAGTATTTTTGTCAATTGCTGACCCTTTCCCGACTAATGTGCTTCAGGAAAGTGACGTCCACTTACCCCAGATATACGCCAAGTGACGCTAGAGATTATGTTGCTTGTTAAAGGGTCTAGGTGTCGCTGTCACAGGCTATGAAATAAAGTCCATCTAATGTGGTTTGATGGATTATATGTCTTTAATATGTGTTGTTTCAGAACCCGGGTGATGCCAATACAAATTAATATTCCAATATGACGCCTTTATTCAAAATAGTCACATTACGATGTTAGCAATGTGGTGGCATGATATGACAAATAGTAGATTTTCGGGGTAGGCAAATTAATATCTGAACCGAAAAATGTGCCATGATGGAACAAAACACCAATATGGTACTCAAATTCGACAAAATGTTCAGCAGACCATGGAAGAAAATGGTACATCTAACTGTTCATATATGAATTCACCTTACTACAATTAACATCATTATCCCAGTCGTGGCAGAACTGTAGGGTGTTAAACCCTATTTCATTTCGAAATGTTCCGCCAATCGTGACCGCGACTGCAAATGTAGTGATCATATTGGAATACCTTTGGGTGGAACATATATGTATTTTATGTTAAAAGGAACTAAATCGCTAATATTTGGGATCTAGAAATTGACACAAGTGGGTAGAAACCATAGAGTTATATATAGAAACTTAACTCTATGGTCGAAACTCATATAATACAGTAATATGAATGTATATAAACTGATTTACATTTAATGGTTTCCGTTTTAACCCTAATTTGAAATCAGTTATGTTCCACGAAATAAGCCAACAGTCTCAATCGAACACATACTTCTAGCGTCTGGTAATTCCAGCCTACATACGCCGTTTGGTTTGGTACAATATGTCTAGCCTAGTTCCTCGAACTTGGGCTGAAACGCATTATGGTACACGATTCTTGTACCAATGGTAAAATGTTTATTTTGTCTTAAATGTTGTATATCAGAAGCCCACCCTTTTCCGGTAAGATCACAGCATCAATGTTGATTTAAATTGCATAATAATTTGTGTTTTCAATGTTGAATATTTTGGATGATATTGAGTTATAGAATTAGCTCCCTTAATACTTGAATTAGGGGACCACGAAAAACTATATAGGCGATGTTTGGATTTTCTCTTAAAAAATAAAATGGGCCCTATTTTGAATTCGGCTCCGCTGCGGAATTTGCCGGTACATTTGGGGTTGGTCGGGGACAAATGGATAAAAACAAGCGACATTAAGGATCTCAGCGACTCAATGTTTGACAGCCATTTTGTGCTTGTACTGTGGAAGTGCATTGAGTGTTGTATGGACAGGGCCGACACCGATTTTCACCTTTTTGGACTGAAGTTACTATCTGTTCACCTATGTTCTAGACCCACTATAAAGTAATGCTTTTGTAAACACCACAGTGGGTACTTTTAACATTATCGCAAAAGTTGGTGTCAAAATAAAAATCTGGGGGCTTTTTTGGCCAAATGTCAAAATTAATCAGCCCCACCCATTCACCCTTTGATGCACTACTTTTCCACTAAAAGACCTATTGGCGGTTGAAATTCGATATACGAGTAGGCTGTTGCGCCATTGCAGTGTGAATTTTCCCTTATATCACACTAATTGAGTCAAATCGGAGCAGAACAATAAAATGTATAACCTCCTTTCATTCCATTTCTTCAACAATTGCAACGAATCCGTGTTGATGCAGCTACTCTAATAGTATCACCTATCGGCGGAAGAGTGGCTATTTCTCCGTGAATGTAACACACTGTTCTTCTTGATCAACCCAACAGAATGGGCATGTACTCTTTCCTGCATCAGCATTCGTTTCTGCTGCTAAGATGTGCAAATGGACTACTTTTGGACGTAACGTGACTCCTTATATGCCGTTGTGACGTCACGGAAACGTCATGACGTCGTAGAGACATAACGTCGTAATTTTTGGACTCGCTGATACCAACTTCCTATCTGTCCGCTGTTCTCCTTTTAAAATGTTACTAACCTCATCGTGGCACATCCGACCAGTATAAATTTAAAAAAAAATACCCCCTAATGATGCCTCGGCAGTCTCAGAACATCAAAACTTTGACAGTCTCAAAAAAATAGTCCGCCATTTTGAAAAAATCAAACCCAATCCGCATCGGTGCAGTAGATTCATACCCATAACATGAGACTAACAAAATGACTTTATCTTGTCGTTTGCAATTTCAAAATTCTAAAAAACTTTTTTAGTCTCAAAATCGGCGAAAAAAGCCGTAAAATCGTTTTTTTGACCATAACTATTGTTTTTTTTCATCGGAATTAGATGGGACAAGTACTCAAAATTTGGGCTAGTAAATGGTCACATCGTGCCAAAAACCAGGTTAATCGAAGAATTTTTGGGGCTACTAGGGCAAAAAACACTTTTTTCCCTTACGGAGTGTGGGAATTTACTTTAAAAAAAAACGAGAAAAAAATCCGCCATCTCACATGTAAACGACTTGAAGGAATGCAGGTATCGATCTGAACTTTTCAGGACTTTTAGGTACCAACGTGACAAGTAGGGGGCCGGAGTTTGGTAGTCATCATACATTTGGTTCTAGCGTAGCGCATGCGCGAAGTCAAAACCGCTAACCTCGAAAACAACCTTGTCGGCACAGAAAACGTCAAAGGAGAAATTCGAATTTTTGAAATATTAGAATACCAAACACTCGACCATGAGCCAGGCTATCCTGAAATGTATTAATTTCGTTAATAGGAGACACACTCTCTAAGCCACGACCAATTGTGTATGTTTTCAAGCCCAATAATGAGGATTTTTTTTTACTATAGGTCATTTTCAATTCAAAATGGCGTCCATGACTTGCCAGAAATCAAAAATGTTTTCGCTACCGTTTTTTGGCCTTCCTACAAGGATTCGGAAAATATAATTGCCATGTCTGTAAGTAAAATACCCAAAAAGCCTTATTTATTTTTCACATTTCAAGATGGAAGCCTTTCCGGTTTGGGTTTTAAACCCCATTTTTTGTGTACGAATCAGTAGTGTCGTAGCTAGTACAAATTTTTTTTTTCAAGGCAATCTGACGTATATTTCGTCAATTTTTTTGAAAACTTTGATCCTTAATATCACCAAGGGGAGATAATTTAGAAACTTTCTAACAACATTTTTAAAGTCGCATGAGCGAGATCTACTTACATACTAAATTCCATGAAAATCATGCAACTATAAAAGAAGTTGTTATTTTGATTTTTACTTCCGGCTCGAAATCACAGCGACGAATTTTCGAAATTCGAAAATCCGAAATTGCAGATTTGAAGAAAAGGAGTCAAGGTATTCAAAGAAAAAAGAATTAGTAAAATAGGTGAAATAGTCACAAAGTTACAGCAAAGTAGGTCAAATGCATTTGTTCGTGAAATTCGGTGATTTCGGATGCGAAAAACGTTTTGAAAATATATTTACCCAACAGCCACCACCCATTTTTTTTTGGGGGGGGGGTAGGTAAAAGTTTCAGAAAGATCCTATGAGTAGATTCTGAGAAATCCGATTTGTGGATAAAACACACACAAAAAAAAAAAAAAATTATAGGAAGAATTATTATCTTAACAGAAACAATAAGCTTTCATATGAAAGCTTAATAATCTGGGTAATAAGACTGAACGGCTTTCACCTTGACCACAAGATTGACGAGTTGACAGTTATCGCATCCGTAATATCCCAAGCTGTACAAAAATATAACTTTTTTGAAAATCGGTTGGGAATTGACATACTTAGGGATGTTTTCAATTTTCGTGTACGTTAAAGATTTACATCACTTCCGGTCTCAATTTTATCGTTATGGCATTCGCAATATCCCCAGTTGTACAAAAATATAACTTTTTACAAAATCGGTTTGGAATTGACATACTTAGGGATGTTTTCAATTTTAGTGCACGTTAAAGATTTACACACTTTCGGTCTCAATTTGGTCTTTATGGCATTCGCAATATCCCCAGCTGTACAAAAATATAACTTTTTCCAAAATCGGTTGGGAATTGACATACTTAGGGCCGGTTTTCAATTTTCGTGCACGTTAAAGATTTACACCACTTCCTTTTTCAATTCGGTCCTTATGACATCCGCAATATCCCTAGCTGTACAAAAATATAACTTTCTCCAAAAGGGGTTAGGAATTGACATAATTATGGCCGGTTTTCAATTTCCGTGCACGTTAAAGATTTACACCACTTCCGGTCTCAATTCAGTCGTTATGACATCCACAATATGATATCCCAAGCTGTACAAAAATATAACCTTTTCAAAAATCCGTTGGAAATTGACATAATAAGAGCCTGTTTCAATTTCCGTGCACGTTAAAGATTTACACCACTTCCTGTCTCAATTTGGTCGTTATGGCATTCGGAATATCCCCAGCTGTACAAAAATATAACTTTTTCAAAAATCCGTTGTTAATTGACATTATTAGGGCCTGATTTTAATTTTAGTGCACGTTAAAGATTTACCCCACTTCCCGTCTCTTCGCAAGTTTCGCAATTGTAATAATTACTTACTGTTTAAAACATGAAAAAATAGTAAACAGAACTCTATCTGTTATAGTTTCGGAGATATACACAAATTGTAAATGGAATAAAAAAAAACAATTCTCCGAATGGGACAAATAAACCCCAGACTTTTTATTCGCAGATAACAACCAAAACGCCGAACAAATGACCAGCTTGAAATTTGAATTATTCATGAAGACAGGCGACTTCTATATAAAAAGCATTAGCGGGGAGCTTTATTTTAACTGGTTAAAAGGGATGACACAATAATAAACATAAAGCATAGGATATTAATTCCAGGAGTTACTGTTGCTTACTTATATGAATTATTTTCACAAAAGACACACCAGTAACAGATATTGGTTCACAGTAAAACACCTTTATTTCAAAAATTGACACTTTGAAAAATAGCTCTCTCTGTATGCTCTATACGTTTGTTATACGTTGGTTATACGTACAGATTGTATCCACTCTTCCTGCAATGAAAGATGCCGTTTTCAATTTTCGATCCCTGTGTTTTCCCACTCCTGATATTTAGGACTGTGGCGCAATGGTTTCATATATCAAACTACAGATAGGACTCTCCGTAAAACAAGTTTGATCATAAATATTACGATGATTTTCGAGAAAAATACCTCTAAAAATGGTCTAAATCGTAAAAATACGACGTTTTTGGTTTTCAATCTCGTTTTTCGACTACTCATGACGTTTAGAGAAATTGTACAATGATTTCACACAAAATACCATCTATTAGACTGTCGATTGACAAAGTTTTAAAAAAATCGTACGCGGCGTTTCCGAGAAACATGCGTCCAAAGTTGCCCGATATCGTAAAAAACGTCACACTTCAAAGTCCAATAATTTTTTCAATTTTTGATAGAAACTTTTCGCTTTAGTATCATCTGGTAGACAATTTGATTTGCAGATAGGACTCTCCGTAAAACAAGTTTGATCATAAATATTACGATGATTTTCGAGAAAAATACCTCTAAAAATGGTCTAAATCGTAAAAATACGACGTTTTGGGTTTTTAATCTCGTTTTTCGACTACTCATGACGTTTAGAGAAATTGTACAATGATTTCACAGAAAATACCATCTATTAGACTGTCGATTGACAAAGTTTTAAAAAAAATCGTAGGCGGCGTTTCCGAGAAACATGCGTCCAAAGTTGCCCGAAATCGTAAAAAACGTCACACTTCAAAGTCCAATAACTTTTTCAATTTTTGATAGAAACGTTTCGCTTTAGTATCATCTGGTATACAATTGGATTTGCTATCAAACAACATAATAATTGAACTACTCGGTAAACAAACAATGAATACATCGCATTTTACGCACAAGCACCAATTTTTCTGAATTTTGTCAAAGTTCATATACCTTTCTTGACCACTTCCGGTAATTCGAGGATTTTAATTTAACTACTCTGGATACAACCAATGAATACGTCGCATTTTCCGCACAGTCACCCATTTTTTGGAATTTTATCAAAGTTCGGATACCTTTCTTGACTACTTCCGGTGATTAGAGGATTTTCATTTATATTTTAAGGACTGGAGAAAACCTTCAACTGTATAGTCTTGAAGTTTTAGAAAAATCGTTGGAGCCGTTTTAAAAATATAAGAACTCTACGATTTGACCAAAATGCGAAAAAAAGTGAAAAATCAAAGTTAATATTTTAGAACAAAACTTATTTTGTTGGAATCGGATTGATGTCAGCTATCCCAAAAAATAACTCAAATTTCAAACTTCCAAGAAATACCAATTTTAGAAAAAAATTAAAAATTTCCAATTTTCACCGAAAAAATGAGAGCGACAAAGTTTCTAAACTCCACGCTTTTGAACTTCTATAAACTCAGAAATGTCACCAGCTATTCAAAAATATAAATATCTGAAAAAGTTATTGAGAATTGACGAAGTTATGGTCGATTTTTAATTTGCGTGCACGTTAAAGAATTGACGTATATCCGCTATGCTCAGGAATTTCGTTTTACATTTAAGCACTAGCCACCACCCAGTTTCCCGACAGAAAACCAAACTTTAGACCTCCATCTCTTATAGTTGCTGAGAAATAGGCAAAACGGAGAAAAAAAAGAATAATAACTAGATCTGCTACTGCCAAAGCAGATATGAAAGCTTTCATATTCACAGTCCTATCCGGTCACATGTCAAGGGTCATATGTCATCAGGTATCTTAAAAAAAGTACACTTACCTTATAAACAAGGTGGGGAAAATACAAAACAAAATTTAGTCGGATCAAAATAGGAGTAATGCACAGCAAAAAAGCGGAACTTCTATCATGGGCTCAATTTGAATTCAAATCGTCTAAAAAATTGATACAACCTGCGCTAGGGTGCTGCGCAGGTTGTATTAAACTTTCAAATGGCTGGGGTAAAAAAATGAACCGCCGCGACGCGATGCCGTGAAATGCACAAAAAACGGGAAATGCACAAAACACGGGATTGATCGCTCAGGCTAGTAGAGGTCAGGGATGGATATACCTTTTGAATACCAAGCCTCGAGACCCGCCCGGGCACCCTTCGGGACGTTTACAGGTGGGGGTGCGGGTACATCGGTGAAAAATGCTTGTCCAGTGAGTCTCAAATGTAAACGACTAGAAGGAATGCAGTTATCAAGCTGAAAGTTAAAGGACACCTAGGCACCAGCGAGAGCAGGGTGGGACCAGAGTTTGGTACCGCTGGTGCTATTGGTTCCAGCTGTGCGCATGCGCAAATGTCGAAAAACGCCTAAGTTTTAAATATCGCGCTGCTTGCATGGCATTCGGGTGAGAGCTGCCAATTTTTTAAACAATGGAGAAAATTGTCAAGGCTATTATTCCCAGCCAACACATTTTGATTCAAACCCATAGGGGCCGAGCTATAAGGCAGCAAACATGGCCCTTCGTTTTGAGAAACCATGTTTGACACCCTGCACGTGACCGTAGTTAGGGTCCGGGGTCCCAACTTTTGATACTATGGATCCCGACCAAAACATCTCGATTCAAACCCATAGCGGCCGAGATATAGGGCCTCAAACGTAGCGCACAAAAAAGTGACTTGTTAGTCTAAAAAAGATCGGAAAATAGGCAAAAAATAGGCCTATTTGCGCGAGCGTGTTTTAGCAGAGTTAGTGTTGTCGGAATTTCTTGAAATTTTTCAGAGATTGTGCCTTGGGATGTTAGCTAGCTCAAATCAAAAATTCAAGTGATTTCTAATACGGGCACATGGCCTAAAAAATTCGAACCCAAGCCGACCCAGCAACTTTTGTTTTTCGTGAAAAATGGCCATATTTTTTCGAATTTTTATTCGATCATGTTCTCCTTTTGATATGTTACTAACCTCATCGCGGCGCATCCGACCAGTATAAATTTTAAAAAAAAATACCCCCAATGATGCCTCGACAGTCTCAGAACATCAAAACTTTGACGGTCTCAAAAATAAAGTCCGCCATTTTGAAAAAATCAAACCCAATACGCATCGGTGCAGAAAACTCATACCCATCACATGAGACTAACAAAATGACTTTATCTTGTCGTATGCAATTTCAAAATTCTAAAAAACTTTTTTAGTCACAAAATCGGCGAAAAAAGCCGTAAAATCGGTTTTTTGGCCATAACTTTTGTTTTTTCATCGGAATCAGATGGGACCAGTACTCAAAATTCGGGCTAGTAAATGGGCACATCGTGCCAAAAAAAACCCCAGGTTAATCGAAGAATTTGTGGCGCTACTAGGGCAAAAAAGCCCTTTTTTCCCCCTGTGGAGTACGGTAAAATCGAGATGAACTTTCTCGGCCAATGCAGGGATCGAACACCCGACCTCTAGGCTATGGCCCATTGTATCATATATAATACACTAAATCTCGACATTGATTTTCAGAAAAAATATTGTTTATTTTTAAACTTGAATTAGACTAGTAAAACAAATATTTTCTGGCAATAGAAAGTGTAAAATGGTCGCAGGGTTCTTGAAGTTGTGTAGCACCCGGTGACCTATTTTTATTTAACTGGGGAATAAGTGATATTTCATATTATAGCAGTAAATGATTTAAATATTTCATACGGATTTTAATACTATGTATATCATGTATGTGTCAAGGTCATAAAACGTCCGATCATAGTATCATCCATCGAGGTTTCCCGAATGCAGATTTTTGCGACCGGGATAGATTTGCACTGCCCAGGCAACGTTCCAGTGCTCCGTTTGCCTTCAAATTTGCAAAGATTGTACTTTGAGATTCTAGCTATCGCATATAAAAAAATGAAAATGAGTGAGATTCCGGGAACAATGAAAAAAATTATAAACCCACCCCCACCCATCAAACTTTTTTTCGTTCTTGATATCTGAATATTCTCTCCTTTTAATATGTGATAAATATCATCGCGGCACAGGCAACCGCTAGAAATTCCAGAGATTTAACCTTTGAATACCAAGCCTCGAGACCCGCCCGGGCACTCTTAAATATCGTAGCGCGTGCATGGCATTCGGTGAGATCTACCAACTTTTAATACAATGGAGAGAATTGTCAAGGCTATTATTCCCAGCCAACACATTTTGATTCGAGCCCATAGGGGCCGAGCTATAAGGCAGCAAACATGGCCCTTCGTTTTGGGAAGCCATGTTTGACACCCTGTCATGTGACCGTGGTTAGGGTCAGGGGTCCCAACTTTTTATACGACGGTGGAAAAAGTGACTTGTTAGTCTAAAAACATTCGAAAAATAGGCAAAAAATAGGCCTAATTGCGCGAGCGTGTTTTAGCAGGCGTTACGGTTGTCAGAATTTATTGAAATTTTCAGAGATTGTGCCTTGGAATGTTAGCTAGCACATATAAAAAATTTAAGTGATTTCTAATACTATATAAAAAGCTTTAGCGGGAAGCTTTATTTTAACTGGTTAAAAGGGATGACACAATAAACATAAAGCATAGGCTATTAATTCCAGGAGTTACTGTTGCTTACTTATATGAATTATTTTCACAAAAGACACACCAGTAACAGATATTGGTTCACAGTTAAACACCTTTATTTCAAAAATTGACACTTTGAAAAATAGCTCTCTCTGTATGCTCTATACGTTTATTATACTTTGGTTATACGTACAGATTGTATCCACTCTTCCTGCAATGAAAGATGCCGTTTTCAATTTTCGATCCCTGTGTTTTCCCACTCCTGATATTTAGGACTGTGGCGCAATGGTTTCATATATCAGACTACAGATAGGACTCTCCGTAAAACAAGTTTGATCATAAATATTACGATGATTTTCGAGAAAAATACCTCTAAAAATGGTCTAAATCGTAAAAATACGACGTTTTTGGGTTTTCAATCTCGTTTTTCGACTACTCATGACGTTTAGAGAAATTGTACAATGATTTCACACAAAATACCAAGTATTAGACTGTCGATTGACGAAGTTTAAAAAAAATCGTAGGCGGCGTTTCCGAGAAACATGCGTCCAAAGTTGCCCGATATCGTAAAAAACGTCACACTTCAAAGTCCAATAACTCTTTCAATTTTTGATAGAAACTTTTCGCTTTAGTATCATCTGGTAGACAATTTGATTTGCAGATAGGACTCTCCGTAAAACAAGTTTGATCATAAATATTACGATGATTTTCGAGAAAAATACCTCTAAAAATGGTCTAAATCGTAAAAATACGACGTTTTGGGTTTTTAATCTCGTTTTTCGACTACTCATGACGTTTAGAGAAATTGTACAATGATTTCACACAAAATACCATCTATTAGACTGTCGATTGACAAAGTTTTAAAAAAAATCGTAGGCGGCGTTTCCGAGAAACATGCGTCCAAAGTTGCCCGAAATCGTAAAAAACGTCACACTTCAAAGTCCAATAACTTTTTCAATTTTTGATAGAAACTTTTCGCTTTAGTATCATCTGGTAGACAATTTGATTTGCTATCAAACAACATAATAATTTTGAACTACTCGGTAAACAAACAATGAATACATCGCATTTTACGCACAAGCACCAATTTTTCTGAATTTTGTCAAAGTTCATATACCTTTCTTGACCACTTCCGGTAATTAGAGGATTTTAATTTAACTACTCTGGATACAACCAATGAATACGTCGCATTTTCCGCACAGTCACCCATTTTTTGGAATTTTATCAAAGTTCGGATACCTTTCTTGACTACTTCCGGTGATTAGAGGATTTTCATTTATAGTTTAAGGACTGGAGAAAACCTTCAACTGTATAGTCTTGAAGTTTTAGAAAAATCGTTGGAGCCGTTTTAAAAATATAAGAACTCTACGATTTGACGAAAATGCGAAAAAAAGTGAAAAATTAAAGTTAACATTTTAGAACAAAACTTATATTGTTGGAATCGGATTGATGTCAGCTATCCAAAAAAATAACTCAAATTTCAAACTTCCAAGAAATACCAATTTTAGAAAAAAATTAAAAATTTCCAATTTTCACCGAAAAAATGAGAGCGACAAAGTTTCTAAACTCCACGCTTTTGAACTTCTATCAACTCAGAAATGTCACCAGCTATTCAAAAATATAAATATCTGAAAAAGTTATTGAGAATTGACGAAGTTATGGTCGATTTTTAATTTGCGTGCACGTTAAAGAATTGACGTATATCCGCTATGCTCAGGAATTTCGTTTTACATTTAAGCACTAGCCACCACCCAGTTTCCCGACAGAAAAACAAACTTTAGACCTCCATCTCTTATAGTTGCTGAGAAATAGGCAAAACTGAACAAAAAAGAATAATAACTAGATCTGCTACTGCCAAAGCAGATATGAAAGCTTTCATATTCACAGTCATTTCCGGTCATATGTCAAGGGTCATATGTCATCAGGTATCTAAAAAAAAGTACACTTACCTTATAAACAAGGTGGGGAAAATACAAAACAAAATTTAGTCGGATCAAAATAGGAGTAATGCACAGCAAAAAAGCGGAACTTCTATCATGGGCTCAATTTGTATTCAAATCGTCTAAAAAATTGATACAACCTGCGCTATGGTGCTGCGCAGGTTGTATTAAACTTTCAAATGGCTGGGGTAAAAAAATGAGCCGCCGCGACGCGATGCCGTGAAATGCACAAAAAACGGGAAATGCACAAAACACGGGATTGATCTCTCAGGCTAGTAGAGGTCAGCCAAGGTCATGACCTTGACCTCAGGGACGGCCCCGTCGACGGGTTTGTGGGTCGTGACCTTATCCTTGACCTTGACCTTGATGCAGATTTTCGGGACGGTACCTAAGTTTTGGGAATTTTTCGACCCCAAGGTCAAAGGTCAGGTCAAAGGTCAAGCTCTCTCATGAAAGGACATTGATGATTTCATCTAGGCTCATGACCCTTTCCATGCTACGAGGCCCTCGAAGGTCAAAGTAGGGTCAAAACTTCATGGGCCCGTTTCGCCCACTTCTGGTCCCCGGGCGGGCATTTTGACGTGACGCAGCGACTCGGCGGGATGGATATACCTTTTGAATACCAAGCCTCGAGACCCGCCCGGGCACCCTTCGGGACGTTTACAGGTGGGGGTGCGGGTACATCGGTGAAAAATGCTTGTCCAGTGAGTCTCAGATGTAAACGACTAGAAGGAATGCAGTTATCAAGCTGAAAAGTTAAAGGACACCTAGGCACCAGCGAGAGCAGGGTGGGACCAGAGTTTGGTACCGCTGGTGCTATTGGTTCCAGCTGTGCGCATGCGCAAATGTCGAAAAACGCCTAAGTTTTAAATATCGCGCCGCGTGCATGGCATTCGGGGTGAGAGCTGCCAATTTTTTAAACAATGGAGAGAATTGTCAAGGCTATTATTCCCAGCCAACACATTTTGATTCGAACCCATAGGGGCCGAGCTATAAGGCAGCAAACATGGCCCTTCGTTTTGAGAAACCATGTTTGACACCCTGCACGTGACCGTAGTTAGGGTCCGGGGTCCCAACTTTTGATACTATGGATCCCGACCAAAACATCTCGATTCAAACCCATAGCGGCCGAGATATAGGGCCTCAAACGTAGCGCACAAAAAAAGTGACTTGTTAGTCTAAAAAAAAATCGGAAAATAGGCAAAAAATAGGCCTATTTGCGCGAGCGTGTTTTAGCAGAGTTAGTGTTGTCGGAATTTCTTGAAATTTTTCAGAGATTGTGCCTTGGGATGTTAGCTAGCACAAATCAAAAATTCAAGTGATTTCTAATACGGGCACATGGCCTAAAAAATTCGAACCCAAGCCGACCCAGCAACTTTTGTTTTTCGTGAAAAATGTCCATATTTTTTCGAATTTTTATTCGATCATGTTCTCCTTTTGATATGTTACTAACCTCATCGCGGCGCACCCGACCAGTATAAATTTTAAAAAAAATTACCCCCAATGATGCCTCGACAGTCTCAGAACATCAAAACTTTGACGGTCTCAAAAATAAAGTCCACCATTTTGAAAAAATCAAACCCAATACGCATCAGTGCAGAAGACTCATACCCATCACATGAGACTAACAAAATGACTTTATCTTGTCGTTTGCAATTTCAAAATTCTAAAAAACGTTTTTAGTCTCAAAATCGGCGAAAAAAGCCGTAAAATCGTTTTTTTGGCCATAACTTTTGTTTTTTCATCGGAATCAGATGGGACCAGTACTCAAAATTCGGGCTAGTAAATGGGCACATCGTGCCAAAAAAACAACAACAGGTTAATCGAAGAATTTGTGGCGCTACTAGGGCAAAAAAGCCCTTTTTTCCCCCTGTGGAGTACGATAACATCGAGATGAACTTTCTCGGCCAATGCAGGGATCGAACACCCGACCTCTAGGCTATGGCCCATTGTATCATATATAATACACTAAATCTCGACATTGATTTTCAGAAAAAATATTGTTCATTTTTAAACTTGAATTAGACTAGTAAAACAAATATTTTCTGGCAATAGAAAGTGTAAAATGGTCGCAGGGTTCTTGAAGTTGTGTAGCACCCGGTGACCTATTTTTATTTAACTGGGGAATAAGTGATATTTCATATTATAGCAGTAAATGATTTAAATATTTCATACGGATTTTAATACTATGTATATCATGTATGTGTCAAGGTCATAAAACGTCCGGTCATAGTATCATCCATCGAGGTTTCCCGAATGCAGATTTTTGCGACCGGGATAGATTTGCACTGCCCAGGCAACGTTCCAGTGCTCCGTTTGCCTTCAAATTTGCAAAGATTGTACTTTGAGATTCTAGCTATCGCATATAAAAAAATGAAAATGAGTGAGATTCCGGGAACAATGAAAATAAATTATAAACCCACCCCCACCCATCAAACGTTTTTTGCTTGAAAAATTGCCGTATTTTATCGATTTATTTTCGTTCTTGATATGTGAATATTCTCTCCTTTTAATATGTGATAAATATCATCGCGGCACAGGCAACCGCTAGAAATTCCAGAGATTTAACCTTTGAATACCAAGCCTCGAGACCCGCCCGGGCACTCTTAAATATCGTAGCGCGGGCATGGCATTCGGTGAGATCTACCAACTTTTCATACAATGGAGAGAATTGTCAAGGCTATTATTCCCAGCCAACACATTTTGATTCGAGCCCATAGGGGCCGAGCTATAAGTCAGCAAACATGGCCCTTCGTTTTGGGAAGCCATGTTTGACACCCTGTCATGTGACCGTGGTTAGGGTCAGGGGTCCCAACTTTTTATACGACGGAGGGAAGTGTCCAAGCTATCGATCCCGATCAAAACATATGGATTCAAACCCATAGCGGCCGAGATATGGATCCTCAAACGTAGCGCACGAAAAAGTGACTTGTTAGTCTAAAAACATTCGAAAAATAGGCAAAAAATAGGCCTAATTGCGCGAGCGTGTTTTAGCAGGGGTTACGGTTGTCAGAATTTATTGAAATTTTCAGAGATTGTGCCTTGGAATGTTAGCTAGCACATATAAAAAAATTAAGTGATTTCTAATACGGGAACATGGCCTAAAAAATTCGAACCCAAGCCGACCCAGCAACTTTTTTTTATTGTAAAACATGGCCATATTTTTTCAAATTTTTAATTCGATCATGTTCTCCTTTAATATGTTACTAACCTCATCGTGGCGCACCCGACCAGTATGAATTTTTAAAAAAATACCTCCTAATGATGCCTCGGCAGTCTCAGAACATCAAAACTTTGACAGTCTCAAAAATATAGTCCGCCATTTTGAAAAATCAAACCCAATCCGCATCGGTGCAGAAGACTCATACCCATCACATGAGACTAACAAAATGACTTTATCTTGTCGTTTGCAATTTCAAAATTCTAAAAAACTTTTTTAGTCTCAAAATCGGCAAAAAAAGCCGTAAAATTGGTTTTTTGACCATAACATTTGTTTTTTTTCATCGGAATCAGATGGGACAAGTACTCAAAATTCGGGCTAGTAACAAAAAACCAGGTTAATCGAAGAATTTTTGGCGCTGCTAGGACAAAAAACACTTTTTCTCCCTTACGGAGTGCGGGAATTTACTTTAAAAAGAATTAGTAAAATAGGTGAAATAGTCACAAAGTTACAGCAAAGTAGGTCAAATGCATTTGTTCGTAAAATTCGGTAATTTCGGATGCGAAAAACGTTTTGAAAATATATTTACCCAACAGCCACCACCCATTTTTTGGGGGGGGGGGTATGTAAAAGTTTCAGAAAGATCTTATTGGTAGATTCTGAGAAATCCGATTTGTGGATAAAACACACACAAAAAAAAAAAAAATAGGAAGAATAATAATCTTAACAGAAACAATAAGCTTTCATATGTAAAGCTTAATAATCTGAGTAATAACAGTCTGGGGTGTAGGGGGTGATAAGAATATACCCTTCGTATTTCCTGCGTGTCGTAAAAGGCGACTAAAAGGATCCCTGTAATGGGGCAACGTGTTTGCCGTGCGTTGCGACCCGTGTCGGTGGAGAGTGGAATCCTGGTGATTGAGTGGAGATTTGGCTTGCGAGCCCCTTCTCTGCAACACATTGCTTTGGCCCATGGTTCACCTAGACGGGAGGTCAGAGTGGCCCACTCTGATCAATCGGCTTTGGTCGTTTTAGCTCTGTAGAATGTACCCCTTCCAAGTTTAATGCTCTGTTGTTTAACCACTCAGCATAATACATACCTTTGTGTCCTTAGTACATTCTGCAGAGCGGCGGCTTGGGTCAATCCGGTTGGAAGAGTTTTTTACTTCTGGCTTGAGTATACCCCTCGTCGAGCCCTGAGGCCACGCACAGGTTATCCGTGCTAGTCCTCCCCTTAGTAGGCAGGGAAGTAACCTGGGGGACGACGAGGGGTGAATCAAACAAAATTTTGTTCATGGATTCCCCAATTCCCCCAAAACCACATAATAAGCAATCAAAAACAAACAGAAACGTCATAGCACCGATGACGTTTCTGAATTATTTACAAACAAATCAAAAATATCTAAGGCATGGCCGAGGTTCCTCTTGATTGAGAGTTCCTCTACCGACCTATCTAAAGTTTCTCCATTTTTGATAGCCAAGGGCATTGCTGGATTAGCCGGTGAGCCCAAGGCTATCAAAAAACTTAAAAATGGCACACTTCTGATAGAATGTGCTAAGGAACAGCATGCAACCATGCTGCTTAAATCCACATCCTTAGCCGACATTCCTATCAAGGTGTCGCCGCATAGGTCATTAAATTCGAGTAGAGGAGTTATTCGCTGTCGGGATCTTGAAGGCAGCAGTGAGGATGAAATGGTTGAATACCTTTCACCCCACGGCGTATCGCATGTTAAAAGGATTAGCGTACGTCTAGGGGATAAGGTGATTGCTACAAGCACCTATATCCTCACTTTCAATCGTCCCGAAATACCAAAGACTCTCAAGGCAGGTTATCTTAACATACCTGTTGATTCGTATATTTCTAACCCCCTTCGCTGCTACAAATGCCAAAAAATTTGAACACAGCAAAACCGTCTGTAGAGGTAAGGACACCTGCGCTCGCTGTGGTCATGATGACCACGAGAGCGCTACCTGCCAGGCGGATTTCTGTTGTGTTAATTGCAAGGGTAAGCACTTTGCTTACTCTCGCGAATGTCAAATTTGGCAAAAGGAGAAACGAATCCAACAGGTTATGTCTGAACGGAAAATGTCATACTTCGATGCTAAAAAGCAAGTAGAACTTTCTACACAATTTCCCATTGCACCACAAGGGAAATCTTACTCCAGTGTAGCCAAAGTTTCTGCTAGAACAATTTCTGTTCAGACAGATTTCACCTGGCATGAAAAAGAGGACATGCCTAAAATGTTACCATCAGATCAAAATGAAGGTGTATCGAGCTCCTCTCAAACCAAAGAGAGCTCGATCGAAACTATAATTTCTTTGACTGGCGAGGGTTCATCTTCCTTGCCTCAATCTGAAGTTGTTGGGATCATTCCTGACACCCCCTCCCAAAACGGCAAGGAGTCATCTCCCTCGCCTCCCCTTGAAGCTGTTATCCCTGAACCCAGTTCTTCTGGGTCAGGATCGCAGTCAAAGGGTAATTCGTCATCAAGAAAAGAAAAATTATTTAAGTTTCGAGAGAGAGGGAAAAGGGTTCAAAAGACCCTGTCTCCCTCTATAATAGATTTGGGGATGATCTGATGGACGGTATTGCCATCGAGGGGGTCTATATGGGCCCACATGGTAAGCCGCCAAAAAATAAAATTCCCTGACAATGGCTAATTCCATTATTCAATGGAATTGTCGTGGTTTAAAACCAAATTTTAATGAAGTCCAATTATTAATTCAAAAGCACAATCCTTTAGCTATTTGTTTGCAAGAAACATTTTTACGGAATTCTGACACTCTGTCTTTTAGGCATTTTGTCGGTTACCATCATCATTCAGTTGGTGATGGTCGAGCTCATGGGGGTGTTTCTATTATTCTTAATGGAGATATCCCTCAAAGTAAAGTCACTCTCAACTCGCCTTTACAGGCAGTTGCTGTTAGGGTGACTTTACATATTCCTATAACACTCTGCTCTGTATATCTTCCACCAAGTTTACACCTTAATCCTAGAGATCTTGATGACCTTGTTACACAACTCCCTCTCCCGTTTATAATTACGGGAGATTTCAATGGTCACCATTCACTCTGGGACAGTCCAGATGATAACAACAGAGGTAACAAATAGCGGACTTCATTAACATTAATAATTTGTGTTTATTAAATGACGACTCGCCTACTTATCTACATCCTGCCACAGCTTCTTTTTCTTCCCTCGATCTCACCATTTGCTCTCCGGTCCTATTTCAGGATTTTACATGGAGAGTAAATGAAGATCTATGTGGCAGTGACCACTTTCCAATCTTGATTGAAAATAATGGTCCCTCTCCGGTCGAAAGACCTGAGGTGGAAGTTGCATAAGGCTGATTGGGCTCTGTTTGAATCTTTGTGTCTCTTCTCTTTTGATGCAAAAGAGTTAGAAGATGCAGATGAACCCATGGCTTTATTCACTTCAATTCTTCAAGATGTAGCTGAGCAGGCGATTCCAAAAACCACGACAGAGCCAAAACGTTTCAACAAACCATGGTTTAACGACGATTGCAAATCTGCTCTAAAAGAGCGTGATCGTATTTTGAGACGACTAAAGAACCATCCTTCCATGGAGAATATTGCGGCATACCAGATGGTCCGGGCGAAGGCCCGTAGAACCATACGTCAAGCAAAGAAGTCTTCATGGCAAGGTTACGTCTCTAGGATCAATTCCCGTACCACTTCCAAATCGGTATGGGACAGGATTCGTAGGATTAAAGGTAAAAGTAGTGCATTATCAGTTAATCATCTAAATGTTGATAATACCACCTTAACAACATTTCCTGATATTGCTAATTCACTGGCCAGCACATTTTCATTTAATTCATCATCCAATTTCTCCTCTGATGCCTTTCGGCGTATTAAAAATCAACAGGAGAAAAGGCGACTTAATTTCAAGTCCCGTAATGATGAATGCTATAATGATCGTTTTTCCATTGCAGAGCTCCGGGATTCGTAAAAGCGAGCCCGGGACACTGCAAATGGTCCAGATGAAATACACTACCAGATTTTAAAACATTTACCTTTTTCAACACTACTAATCTTACTAGATCTTTTTAACCGGATTTGGGTTGATGGAAATTTCCCCCCGTCGTGGCATGAAGCCACAATAATTCCCATCCCTAAACCGGGAAAAGATCATACGAATCCTACCAACTATCGTCCGATCGCTTTAACTAGCTGTATTTGCAAAACCATGGAGAGATTGATCAATCGAAGGCTTGTTTGGTACCTTGAGTCCAACAATCTCATTACAGACCTCCAGTGTGGATTTCGGTCCCAAAGGAGCACTCTTGATCATCTCGTTCGATTTGAAACGTTCGTCAGGGACGCTTTCATCCAGAAACAACATTTAGTTGCAATATTTTTTGATCTGGAGAAAGCTTATGATACTACATGGAAACATGGTATCATGCGTGACCTCCATAACCTCGGCCTACGAGGTCGCTTACCTATCTTTATTAAAAATTTCCTGGAAGATAGGTCATTTAAGGTACGACTGGGATCAGTCTTCTCTGACCCATTTCCTCAGGAAATGGGAGTTCCCCAGGGAAGCATATTATCTCCTACACTTTTTGCGATAAAAATTAATACAATCCCAGCGTGCCTTAAACCAGGTATAAACGGGGCTCTCTATGTTGATGACTTTCAGATGTGCTATGGTTCTACAGACATGCGGATAATCGAACGTAAGTTGCAGCTTTGTTTGAATTCACTTCAAAAATGGGCAACCGAAAATGGATTTCGTTTTTCGAAATCCAAGACTGTCTGCATGCATTTTTGTCAGAAACGAGGTTTACATCCAGATCCAGAACTCTTCTTGGATGGCAATCGCCTACCAGTTGTGGATGAAACCAAATTTCTGGGGCTGATATTTGATAAGAAATTATCATTTATTCCCCACATTAAAAACCTTAAAAAGAAATGTCTGAAAGCCCTCAACATATTGAGAGTCTTATCAAATACTGACTGGGGAGCAGACCGTAAGGTCTTGCTCAGATTATATCGAGCTTTAATAAAATCAAAACTCGATTATGGGTGTATTATGTATGGGTCTGCCCGCGAGTCTTATCTCAAAGAGCTCGACACCATACACAACCAAGGACTTAGAATCAGTTTAGGAGCATTTCGTACATCTCCAGTGGACAGTTTATACGTCGAGGCGCATGAGCCCTCATTGCACAACAGACGTGATAAACTGGCCCTGCAGTATGCTACGAAAATAGCATCACTTCCAAATCACATTTCATTTAACACCATATTTAGACCTCTTCATGAGCATTTATATCTCGTGAGGACTAAAGTCATTCCATCATTTGGTATTCGCATACAACCCCTTTTGTCTGAGGCTGGTATCAGCCTTGACAGTATTGCGAATACCCCTTTCTTTGAGACTCCACCGTGGGCTATATCTCCTCCAAAGATCGAATTCGATCTTACTCAACATAAAAAGCGAGATACTAGCTCTACGGTATTCCAATCTCTCTTTAGAGAGTTAAGGTCTAAATATGGTGATTATGCTCCTATTTATACAGATGGTTCTAAAGATGGTGATCGGGTAGCTTCTGCTACTGTGACACCAACTGAGACCATCTCTATCCGTCTTCCACCTGCTGCTTCTATCTTTACAGCTGAACTCCAGGCCATTCTTCAGGCTTTAGAGTTCATTCAATCATCATCTAATTTAAAATATATAATTTTTACTGATTCTTTGTCCTCATTACAAGCAATAAATAATCAACAGCTTGATCACCCATTAGTAGCAGATATTTATGGTCTGCTACTATCATACGAGTTGAGCAGCAAGAACATTGTCCTTTGCTGGCTCCCCAGTCACATGGATATAAAAGGGAATGATCAAGCAGATTTGGCTGTCAAATCTGCCTTAGATCTTCCCTTATCCCAATTTTTATTACCATATGCAGATTTTAAATCTTGCATTAATCATTTCATTTATGACCGCTGGCAACGGTCTTGGGATCTTGCAGACACTAACAAACTTCATCACATTAAGCCTTTCTTAGGAGATTGGCCAAGCTCCTATAGAACCAACAGGAGAGATGAAGTTATTTTGTGTCGCTCTCGCATAGGTCATACTTTTTTAACACATATTTTCATCTTAAAGCGAGAGCCTCAACCAGAATGTGAACACTGTCATGTTCCTTTGACAGTTAAGCACATTTTGATTGAGTGCAAGTATCTCAAAGATACAAGATTACGGCACTACCGTTGCCAATCACTTTATCAGTTGTTTGCCCAACCGGGGCTATATTGTAAAGCTTTAGATTTTTTAAAAGAGACAAATTTTTATAGAAAATTTTAATTGTTTATATCTAATTTTCATTTTCATGTTTTAAATATATATGCATAAAGTTTATATTTATTTTTATTTTGACATTTACTGTGATATTTGTTTTTATTTATGTATATATATGATAATACTGTGATAATTTGATTATAGTTTGTCTCAAAATTCACCATATGTTTGGCGCAATATAGCCCGGTTGGAGCGCATGTGCCATTAAACAACATTTCTATTCTATTCTATTCTATTAATAATATTAATCTCAGTAATAACAATAGCCTTTCAACATTTTCAATGGTGAAAGCCTAATAATAATAATAATATTAATCTGAGTAATAACAATAGCCTTTCACCATTTTCAATGGTGAAAGCCTAATAATAATATTAATCTTAGCAATAACAATAGTCTTTCACCATTTTCAATGGTGAAACCCTAATAACAATAGCCTTTCACCATTTTCAATGGTGAAAGCCTAATAATTTAGAATAGTTTCGTTAAATTGAAATATGTATGAACTGTTGTAAATATACGATTATTATTTAGTTTGTCTCAGCCATGTAGTCCGCGGAGTAGAGTTTTGTTATTCTTTCTTGTTTAATAGTATTGAGGTTTGCACAGGGTAAAAGACTTTTTCACTACCTTTTAAAGGGTGGCCACAATTGCAAGCCGGATTTTTAGAGCTGTATCGAAAAACATGTGACCATTTAAGTTGCTGCATTTAAGTTGTAGTTTGCTGTGGATAATTTCAATATTTTTAAAGCCAATGTAGTATGTGGCAATTCATGTGGTGCATAAGGAAAATTCCTAGGATATTCAGGGATCACTGGCTATGTGGGTAAGAGACGCTGGCTCGCTAGCCTGGAGGTTTGGTAGTCGTTCCCTGCATTGGCCGAGAAATTTCATCCAGATTTTCCGGCGTGGTTTCATTTGTCAGTGATGCAGGACGGAGGGCCTGACAAGGACAGCTGTCTAGTTGTTTGGGTGGGACAAAAAAAACCGAGGTACCGTGTTCACATTAGTGTGCATGTAAAAGGTACCTTGGCATTTGGAATTCGATATAAGAGTTGGCCGTAGCGCCGCTGCCCGGGCAAAATGTCCCTCGAAGCACACTGTATGATGTATGCCCGTCTTCATTTGCCCAACTTAGGAGCAGAACAGTAGGACGTTAAATCCCATTTCATGTCCTAGGATATTCACTGATCGTAAAATTGAACCAGAAAATTCTACCCGTTTATGCACGGATTGTTATTAGTAGGGGAAAAGCATGAAAATATAGACATAAGCCCCTGAATAGTAACCATGGGTATAGAAACGGTCTCTAATACTAAAGTTAAAGATTCCCAGGAAATAACCGAACTGCTAAATACCTTGAAATTGTCAAGTGAACTAGAAAGCAAATAATTCTAGAGTCTAAATTGTGTCATTTGTGGCGATGTAAAATTGCCGATTTGGCCAAGTTTAATGGTAAACACCGTACGAATCAATAATGCTGTTACTCCTGCTTGTTTCATTCTAGAAACAGACCAGTAGAGCCAGGTCGGTACAAAGAAAGCTACATAAATACAGAGCTATTCTTAGTTATTGATGAAATTGAAATGAAACATAAATGTTTGTCTTCATAGATTATTGCTGTAAGGTATGATAAGAATTTTCTTCAATATAACTATTATACTTCTCGATATTTGCATCTCTTAAAATGACCTTCGTTACTATAGATATCTCGCCGTCATGCTATACTCACCGACTGATATTCTCCAGATCCATTTTGTTGTGAACGTCAAGCATGACCTTCGTTAAAACATAATTAATTAATATACTTTTGGATAAAATACTAATTTTCAACTGATCTATCTCGGTGTTTAGAATTTTGTATCTGAATTTACCAGCTTTTGAAACTTACAGAACACATACAATGACCATAACAAATTTATATGTACTTACTAATGGTTATTATATACATTTACAGCAATCAATTGAGAAGTCTTCGGATCACCCCGAGCCGCAAAATAGACCTCCCCTAAAACGGCTTTGCCAATTAACTATAGAAAACATGACAATATCCTTAGTTGCCTAGCGAGAATGTTATACATTGTCAGCTACTCAATGTCGGGTATTATGCTGTAAATAGAATGGACACGAGGCAGTGGCAGCATTCATCATTTGACAAGAAACTACGAGTATTACATTACCGTACACAATGGGCCTTGTGGAGCCCCCTCCCCATTCCTTTCATTTTTTTCTGGTTAAAAGTGTCTAATCTATTCTGCACTCGGTGCTAGCTTTGTATTTGTATCAGTCTTACTTTACTGATGGTGTTGTTTTGCAAATTACAATATTGTCTAATATCAGTTCAGTATTTACAAAGATTTGTGGAATTGAAATTCAATCGATGTAGCTCAACGTCATTTTATTGATCTTGAAAATCGATTAATAGGCCAAGGGGTGGGTGGCCGAATGGATTAAAGCGTGTGCGTTAAACCACAAGGTATGTCATTAAGTCAAAAGGCGTGGTGTCGACTGCTCGCTTGTACATGACTAGGAGTCGGGTCCTCTGCCCATGGCCTCCGGTTTCCTTACCGAAGACCCCTACGCGCAAGTGAATTATTGAAAAACTTCAACTTGATGCTTTAAGAATTATAAGTGGACTTATTCGTGGAACATCACACATGATCTTTTATGAAGAAAATGGGTTTATCCCATTGACAGAAAGGCGACCCAGACGCAAACTGATCTCCTATTCTAGAAAATGATACATAAACAAACTCCGATCTTGTTCTAGAAATTGATACACAAACAAACTCATTACTCGTGGCTGTAAATCCCCATACTACACTAAACCAACTGAAATACCGAAACAAATTCGCAACAACAGCAACATATAAAACTGTCTTTTCTCCCTTACACCCTTTCTCCCAGGAATAATCTTACATGCGATCTTAAACAAAGCCAACCCCGCAACAATTCAAATGTCAGTTAAGCAAAACCACAACTATCAAGGGTAAAGAAATATACAAATAGTTCAAACCAGACTAAGGTGGCAAAAAAGTGATCGCCACTACCACAATGTTTTAATGGATATATAAAAAAAAAACACATCATGTACATGTGTTCACGTTATGGGGGACAGCGAGCACTAGTTATTATACTGCTCTAATTTTACTACAGCGGAACAATTTTACTATTACCATACATTAAAGTTGCTATGTATAGGACATTAACCTAGTTATGCAAAACCACAACTATCAAGGGTAAAGAAATATACAAATAGTTCACACCAGGCTAAGGTGGCAAAAAAGTGATCTCCACTACCACAATGTTTTAATGGATATATAAAAAAACACATCATGTACATGTGTTCACGTTATGGGGGACAGCGAGCACTAGTTATTATACTGCTCTAATTTTACTACAGCGGAACAATTTTACTATTACCATACATTAAACTTGCTATGTATAGGACATTAACCTACCCGAAGTTGGTATGTTATAGAACCCGCGGGCGAAGCCCAATGGCTCTATAACATATTAATCTGAGGGAGAGTTGGTTTATATCTGACATATTCAACGCCCACCCTTAAATTAAATGGACTCTTCCATTAAAGGCCAACAATGATTGAATACCTACTCGGTAGTTTTCGTCTAATAACGAACATTACCGAATTAATCACGTGCAATTACTTGGTTGTTGTTGTTTACACGTCGCCATTTTAAAGAATCGACTAGCTAGCAAAAACAAAATGGTTAGGAATACGAAGTCAGATGAATAATCATTCCCTTTTAGCCAACACATTGACGATTGAATTGATGTGAATGTAACTCTCGATGAGGATCTATTCAACTCTGAAATTTGGATCAAAAGGCGTTCTTTTCCGACAATTCTGACAGTCAGTGAAAGTTTAGAGAAGGATTTTACCGACTGTTTTTAGTGGACTGTACCCAAAAATACTTCATAAAGGAACTCTTGGGTGATAAATACTTTCAATTCTTGGAGTGTGTAATGGAAGGAAAATATATCTTAGACATGGTGTATGGATAACCGATTTAAATATGCCGATAAGTCCGCCGTCTATTCCAGCCCTGAATGTTTCAACTGTCCATAACAATATTAAATTGTCAAAAGAATAAAAAATATTTCTGTGTTTTTTGTTTTATTTCGATCATCTACGTCATCAGCGGTTCATAATATGAATCGAATATATGAGGTGACGTATTTAGCGGTTGATATAAAATATATTAACCCGTCCTCAGCGGTTGATATGAACGAATATCAACCTATGATGACGTCATGACAGGTTGTTTTGAGATATAAATGCCATGGACATCAAAGAAAAAACTACCACCAATTAGTTGTATATATTGAAATAACTTATTGACCCACCCAACAAGCATGGAACTATTTACAACAGATTTAATTAAAGCAGGGTCCGATTTACTTGACTAGTGGTATTTATCGTGTATATTTTGGTTTAATCTACGTCTTGATTGTTGATACTACTTATCCTGTATATTTAAATTCTTGATTATTATTATTATTGGCAACGAAGTTTAGCATTTACATGTAGTTACTGTTTCCCGTGCCTGTCCAGCCGCGTGGGTTTTCTCCGGGTCCTCCGGTTTCTTCCCACTCCCGAAATGACCCAATTTGTATCGAGTAGACGTTTTGAAGATACTGGTTCTACTTACTGCATCTTGATTGACGACATGTATCTTAATTATTATTATTATTGACTATGAGTATGCTTTGCTCTTTGTTTTTCTTTTAATTGACGATATGTACCGTCTCTTGACTGATGATAGTTATCGTTTTTTTTACTTGATCTGGATTGAAGTTTAAGTCTTGTTCTTTTTGTTTTACTTGCCGTTTGCATGATCGATGATTGTCGTCGTTATCTGCTAATTATACATACATCTATATCTTGTTTCTTAACTGATGATACTTATCGTGTCCTTATGGTGGTCCCACTTACCGCCATATACATACATCTATATCTTGTTTCTTAACTGATGATACTTATCGTGTCCTTATGGTGGTCCCACTTACCGCCTTCGTTCGCTCCTTTCTGGAGTTTGGGGGTCACGTGGCTAAATGGGGAAGACGCTGGCTCGCTAGCATGGAGGTCGGTTGTTCGATCCCTATATTGGCCGAAAAAGATCATCTAGATTTTCCGGCGTGGTTTCCTCTTTTCAGGGGAGCTGTCTAGTCGTTCAGATGGGACGAAAAATCAAGGTCCCGTGTACGTAAAAGACCCCTTTGCAGTTGGAATTCGATTTAAGAGTAGGTCGTAGCCCCGCTGTCCGGAAAAAATGTCCTCCTAGCATACTGTATGGCGTTTGTCCGTCTTCATTAGCCGCTGTCGTGAGAGGAGAGGGCGGGTCATCGTCTCCCCTTGTCATGATAAAAAACATGTTAAAACAGTATGTCCAGCCGACAGATGTTTGGCGCCATCAATGCGGATAGAAAAAAAACCCGGGGGGGGGGGGCGATTGCGTTATGTGGAAACGCGGCGGCTTTGTGTACTAAACGTTAAAAAAACATAAATTCGTGTTTATAATATCCTTATAAACATTGGCATTTGATCAGATTTTTGGCCAAAGACGACGCGTGGACGCAATACAGTAGTAAACTTCTGCCAAATCTATATGCTTACTATAGAGCCCAGTGAGCGTGTTGAACCAACTATGTCACTTCCGGTTTAAATAAAAATTAATTTCTCACTTACAGAACCCTTTTGACTGTGTGTTACAGAGGGGATTATTTATAAATATATATTTAAGATTTATGGAAACCTTGTTTAAAAATCGTTGGTCTTCCCCTTTAATTACGGGCGTACTCGATTGAACGTTCCGAAAATAGTGTCAATCGAGTGAAAAGGGGAATTTGGGAGTACAACGCATGTGCCGACTGCATAAAAATGATCTCAACCAATCATGATAGCTGAAACATGTTTGTTACTTAAAAAACGTCACATTTCTACTCACACCACCTCAGCGGTCGGGACTGACAGAACTGTGACAGGACTGAATTCCGTGTCACTCGATTGCAATTCTGTGAATTCGGGACGTTCTGGACTGTCTATCGAGCATCCCCTATAATGTGTAAACTGTGTATGAACAATTTAACATAACTGTCTTATTATTGGTTATTAGCTTTTAGTATATATGACATATCAGATAATATGTTTTGTATCTTTTAGTTATTAAAATATAACTGTCACTTGCAACTCATTAATAGCTGCACGGGTTTCAAATTATGACACCAAATTGAAAATTCCCGGTAATTTTGTAACTCTACCTATAATGATGTTTACAGCGTCGATCGTTTGTTTCTGGAGTTTAACGTCCACTTACAACGGGGGTTGATATCAATTAAAAGTTAAGGGCATTCCATCAGAATATTTCTTGTGTATGACTCCCAAGATAAACGTTATCTAAAAAGAGAAAGAAGTGCCAGCCGAAACACAGAACAAAACAAGTAAAGCAAATTAAACCATTTATAGAAGACACAATACGTGGTATTTGATATTTAGACATAAATTAAATTGATGGATATGCACTGCCATTGTTAGTATTGGTTATGTTAGTCTCTATTATTTTATATTGCCATTTTTTTTATATTGTCATTATATTATTATATTAAATAGTGCAGCAGGCTGATCCGCCATACAACAATAGTTCCTTCATTTGTAGTGGCTCTCTTAGCGCCACTAAATTAACAGTTAATTCCCGATTCTGCTATGAAGTTTGAGATGGCTTCATAGATTTTGTATAAAATATTTCGAGGGGGGGGGGGGGCATTTTGAAGGGTATATTGAAGTTTGGCATCTTCCATTAAACTTTGTGCAGGGAGTCTTTTCTCTTCCAATTTATTGCACGCAATGATGGCATGATTAACGGTCAAATTGTGGCCGCATTCGCACTTCGCTCGGTCTGTATTTAAAACTTTCTCTTTTTGTGTCAAATGAAGTCTTTGTAGCTATCTTTATTTGCCCCCTAAGAGCTTCCCGTCAGATATCTCATTACACCCAGGACATGTTGTCCGCCATCCCATCCTACAACAACAGTTCCTTCTTTTGTAACTAGATAATAATATGTAGTTCCCTATCTTAAAGGGGCCAGCCCGAATTTCAAAGAATCTGAAAATTACACGTTCATAAACGTATGAAATTTAAACGCCAAAATATAGAGGAATAGTGTATTTACCTTGTCTGAAAATTTCAGTTCAAAATATTGAGTGGTTTGGACGTGAATGCAAATAAAGCTAAACTGGACACTAGCTCTTTTAAGTTTTTCTTTTAAATTGTTATGGTCGTTTTACTTGTTAAGCGCGACTATATTTGATACCAATGTTAAATTAATCAATAGAGAGCTTTAAAAGTGAGTCAATAGGGTTAGATTGAAAGCTGCACATATATAGACTCGTTTTTTCCAGACATTTCTGTGTAATGCAAACAGAACACAAGTCTTCGGCCACCGAGCCATACCGGCGATTGGAAGTTGTTTGATACGTATCACATAGCTTGAAGAAGTTGTTCGGATCTAAGTTAGAGGCTATTAAGGGCTTTTCATACAAAATTAAGCAGTTTTAACCCCCAAAATGTTATCGGGATGGACCCTTTAACGTTCATTTTTCTGATATCATTAAAGCATCCAGGTGGCTTAGGGGCTAACCTCGCCTGCACAACCAGTTATCATTCTTTGACTAG
The DNA here is from genome assembly GCA_917208275.1 of Patella pellucida. Classification (NCBI taxonomy): domain Eukaryota; kingdom Metazoa; phylum Mollusca; class Gastropoda; family Patellidae; genus Patella; species Patella pellucida. The sequence continues at coordinate 39,452,712 of OU795037.1, read as the reverse complement.
TGCTCTTTTAGCGCCACTAAATTAACAGTTAATTCCCGATTCTGCTATAACGTTTGGGGTGGCTTTATAGATATTTGTATGAAATATTTCGAGGGGGTGTGTATATTTTGAAGGGCATATTCTATTAAATTTCGTACAGGGAGTCTTTTCTCTTACAATATATTGCACGCAATGATGACATTCGCCCTTCGCTGGGTTAAATGTATGGTCTGTAATTAAAATTTTAGTTTCCAGTTTTGTGATTAAGCTACAGATTTTGCGAGATGGGTGATTGACAACCAGATCGTTATTTAATTTGAATCTAAAAGTATTGCTCTGGTAAACTAAGTTTTCTTTTCAGATTTAATCTTAAACAATGCTGTTAAATTCATGAACGCTATATTTTAAGTCTTCGGTCTCGTAGTCTCATTGCCTACTATGCCAACATAGAATGGTAACCATGTAAATTTTACGGTTTTATTTTTCTTTAGGAGGGAACAGACAATGCTCGAATATTCTGCCCAATTTGTGGTCTAGATGTTGTTTTAAGGGAGTCTGACAAAGTGATTGCTCTTTGAATGGTGGATGACATAAGCCACTCAATAGCTATGGATATTGCCTTTAGTTCTGCGGTATGGATGGATCTTCCATCTGGTAGCCTTTTTTGATATACTAGTATTGATATTTAATTCGGGAGTTTTGGTTGTGTTTGGATCGCATAATCCGTCCGTGTATATTTTCACATGCGATGGCCATTTTTGGTTCAAGAATTCTTTAGATAACATTTGAGCGTGTTGTGGGTTTTCTTTCTTATTAAAAACACTGCTTAGGCGTATGTCATAGTTAGGGCTGGGTAAAATATCGATAAAGATATCGATAGGACGGCCAAGAAAAGTACTATCGATAGCGGTGGGTTCCTATAGGCCATTTTACACGATCCTACTTTTGTTCATGAACATCATCCATCATTTGTAGGATGGAGTTCAAGGACATGAGGCGTCCATGAACATGCCAATTCACCATACAACATTTAGTGAACATGTTCAAGATTATTGATGGATATTTTATGGATTTTGCAGGGTAACCTCTCTTTTCCATCATGGATTCCCACAGATTATTATTAATTAGTAACCAAGCAATCAATCAGTTAGATTTAAAAGACAATTAGATTGCCCAATTATATGTTAATCTTAATGTCAAGGTGACAAGTGTCAACCAAACAGTTATTTATGATGACCTTCAAGTATCTCATCATTTTATGGTATTGGTTACTTAATAGTTTTAAAGTCATGCTGAATAATTTCCTAGTCATACATTGTTTTTTGACAAACTATTTATATTAATTACGAATTTTATCAAATTACTTGAAATTAAATGTAGTTACAGGTACAAAAAATTTTTTTTTCGCCACCGCCCTTGATGTTATATTTTATAAAAATGACGATTGATTCTGAACAATCTATTGTTATGAATTAATTAAGACTTTTATCAAATTACTTGAAATAAAATGTAGTTACTATAGTAACAGTATTTGTCACCAGTAGTGCCCGTCTCTTTGAACTTTTTTTTTGCCTATTATAGAAATCATAATTCAAACAGAAAATCTATTTTTGTGAATCGAAGATTGTTTTGAGCCCAATTTTCTTGGTGCTTCATGGTAGAAAACATTATGTTGTCTTTTTAATGTATGTAAAAAAAGTGTTTTCTTTATACAGCCAAAATGTAATGGTAATTAATTACTTTCAATGTAAAGGCAGTTAATAACATTGCTAAAAATGCGAACGTAATTGATTACATTTGTAATCGGAATGGTAATTCAATTACATTGGCATTGTAAATCGCCCCAGCCTTGCAGTATAGCCTACATGACTTTCCTGCTGTAGAAAAAACGGCTGCAATATCATCACGGTTTTTGTAGTCCTCAATTTTTGTATTATAGAGACAACGATTCTCTTCATAAATATGAATCAAATCAGTGATTTCTTGAAGGGTCCACTTCTTTTTAACGGTTGTATTTGGTTTTTGGATATGGTGGTATTGACTGTGTAGGCTGCCATTTCGCCTGAGTGGCATGTGACCCAATAAACCACATGACCTAGAGAAGCATTCTCATTGGTCCAAGGCCTTGAACATGTTCAAATTAATGGACATGCTCGAACACCATCCAACATGCCCAAGGTTGTCCAAGCTTGTTCATAGTTGTTCAAATTCCCATACACACGATAGGACATTTCCCTGCGAGCATCATCCTACAAATGTTGGATGATGTTCTTGAACAAAAGTAGGATCGTGTAAAATGGCCTTATCGATTATTGCTCTTCGTCTATTTTTCTTGCGTCTGAAATGTCAATGTTTTCTTTCAGTTAATCATAATACGCTGCACACTTTAATTACTATCAAGTATCAATGTAACACATAACAAAACTGTGACTGCTTTTTGAACAGCCGTTTTCATAAATCCGCTCTCATTGAAACGTTACTTTAGTTTTGAAGAAATTATTGTTGAATATCGCTAAATATTTCCCTTGCAAGCTTCAGAATTCGTCTGTACTCTGTACTACAATAAATAGCACAGTAAACACATGGACGGCAATTTCGACAAAACACTTGTTGATTTTCCCGTCAAAGCTAAAAGTGCTGTGTGGAAGCACTTTGGGTTTTATCTAAAGGACAATTCTCATGAAATTGATAAAGCATGTGCTGTATGCAAGAAATGCTTTGTTAAGATTCCGTACAAATCAAGTACGACCAACCTACAATATCACTTAGACAAATCTAACTCTGATGAATTGAGAGCTCACGCGTCGTCAAGTTCAAGCTCTAATCAACCTACAATTAGCCAATGCATTAACAAGCTGAATTCAAAACACCCCAAATCTATTCAACTAACAACAGCAATCGGTGAATATATAATTAAAGATTTAAAGCCGTTCAGCACTGTTGAATCGAAATTTTTTCGAAATATTTTGCATATTGCAGAGCCCAAATATCAGGTTCCAACTAGAAAAACACTCAGTACAGAAATTATTCCTAAAATGTACCATGACACTCGCGAAAAGGTGGCAACTGAACTCAAGAATGCCTTTTCTACTTCCATCACAACTGACTGTTGGACATCCCTTTCCACCCAAGCCTATATGACAGTCACCGTTCATTTTATCAACCAAGAGTGGGAGATGGGTTCATTTGTTCTTCAAACTCGCGAATTACCGGGATCACACACGGGAAAAACATTGAAAGGATGCTTTAGACACGTGTATGACAGAATGGGGAATAGCACCTGATTTCGTTGTGTCGGATAATGCATACAATGTAGTCAAAGCCATTAATTTATTTAGGGACAAAATACATATACCTTGTTTCGCGCACACACTGAATTTAATGGCCAAGGATGGGCTAATAGCCAATAAAACTGTACAGAATGTCTTGCTACTTACTTCAGACGTAGTTCGCTTGGCACTGGTATTCTCAAGCAAAAACAAAACATGTTCGGTTTTCCGCAACTCAAGCTCTTATTAGATGTTGAGACCAGTTGGAATAGCTCTTATGACATGCTCTGCCGCATATTGGAACAAACAGTACCTATCCACGCTGCGTTCAACGATCCATTAATTAAAAAGGACTGCAGAAACATGATATTAGAAGGACACAAACAAACGCTCGCTGAAGATCTAGTAAAACTATATAAAGTAATTAAAGATGCCACGGAGATCGAATCTACGGAACAAAATCCCAGTATTTCATTGATACTTCCGATTATTTCAAAACTAAACAAACTTTTGTCTATTTCTGACGAAGATAGTGAACCCGTACAACAAATTAAAACAGCAATGGTTAATAATCTTAACAAAAGATATCAAAATACGGAACTGCGAAAGGTTCTCTCATTAGCCACGTTGCTAGATGTAAAATATAGGTCTTTCAAAGACCGTCTTTGAAATACTTACCTACGGCAGAACTAAATGAAAGCAAAACACATTTGAGGGGTACAGTCGTGGAAATGAGCATGTATGAACAGAATGATGAAGTATTGTTGGATGACCCAGAACAAATTTCCTCAGACATCTCAACCCCAACACTGGCCAAAAGACTGCGACCTGATTGGTTTTCGGACATCGTGGATTTAGAGGAGGATGATATGAATGACTTTAGGCAACCTTCTTCTCGTCGACAACTTGCTCGGCAAGAAGTAGCTAGATTTTTGTCAGAGAGTAGACAAGAAGATTTATCCACTTTGGAATGGTATAGGCGGTATGGAAATATGTATCCAAATATTTCTAACTTAGCGAAGAAATATCTTTCAATACCTGGAACCTCTTTGCCTAGCCAAAGGGTATTTAGTGTTGCCGGTTTAGTGGTCAATAAGCAGAGAAGTTGTTTGTTGCCCGAAAAAATGTTGACAAAGTTATATTTTTAAATAAAAATTATTAACTGTTGCCCTTGAGAACTTTGTTGAAATTATTTGCATAGGCCTATGGTCAGTTTTAGATTCCGGTTTTCGAGTTTTTATTTTGTTTCGAGTGTTTACCTTCCTACTCTTTTAATTATTAAGGATTAATTTGTAAGCTTACATTTAATGAGAACATTTGTCAGTTTAAAATTGTTAGTTGTAAGAAATTGTTTTTGTTTGATTTGGACTTGAGAATAAGTCCAGCATTTTTCTGCATGTGTAAACGTGGTTATCGTTTATTAATATATTTTTGAAATAAATTTATCATTTCACAGGTAGTTATGTTGGGTTTTTTTATTTTACCTTTTGTACAAGTTTCCCTATTGGCGCACGAATCGATACTGAATTGACCGCCATATTGATATTATTGCGCGCATGTACGCAATGTTTTGAATCAGAACATGAATCGACATGATCTTTTGACCCCTTTACATAATTATTTATACAATTTCTTCATTCGGAATCACGACTGCACGATTTTAATAATAAACAACATCAATTTACTTATATATTATACGAATAATGGTTTTTATTGGCACACGAAACGACACAGAATTGTCCGCCATATTGATATTTTCTCGCGCACGTACGCAATGTTTTGAATCGGAACAAGTTCATTTTGGTCCAGTAACATAATTTTGTACGATATTTCTTCATTCGGAACCAAGGCTGCATTATTTTAATAATAAACAATATCAATTTACCTATATATACGTGATATAACAAGTTTTATCGGTGTTTTCCAAATACATCTCCTTAGACGGGAGCAAACGATCTTTCGCAACTTGTATGGTTTTGAACTTTGAACTTACACTGTATCCGGTCTTGATGACGACCGTGAAAATAAGTTTGTTTCGATACTATCGATTATCGACCGACATTTCATTGCCGATTATCGATAGTAAAAATCACTATCGATACCAAGCCCTAGTCATAGTGTGGGTTGAATACAATCCATCGGGCTTGTTACGAAAATGCCTTGTTAGTAATCTGATAGTAATCTAGTCTTAGGTCTTTTAATAGATCATTTGCGCTGTGACCAAACGGTTGAGTCTCTGATTTAGCATTTCTTTTGTACACTTAAATGTTGAACAGCTGCCCCAAAGATATTGCTACACTTAGCCCAGTATCTCAGTATCAGTTCGTTGGGCTACAGTTCGAAGAACATTTCACCTACTTCTATCAACAAACTTTCTCTTTTTTGTGCCAAATGAAGCCTTTATGACTATCTTTATTGCCTGATATTGTATACTGTCTAGTTTAACAAGAGCAAACGCAACACAGCCATAGTCACATATTGATCTTATTAATATAATAATCAGTCTCTATCAGGGCTGAACGGAGTTAACTGTTTAACATGTTAACTAGTTAAAATATTTTAACATGTTAAAAATCATTTAACAAGTTAAAATTATGTTAATATTAGTTATATGAATTCGGAGTTGTAATGGCCTTTTCAGTTTCCTAAATTCACCGCTGGTGGCACTGCGCTCGCTGTTGGTCAGCTAGAGGTCAACAGGAGTCAGTGGTGAGATTTTGCGCACGCTAAATGATTCTTCAATCTGCCACTCATGGGGATTTTATACACAAATAAGAAGATTTTCAGTTACAGTCTTAATTGTCATGCATATGCATGGCTACTGTTGAACTTAAGCCAAACTCCTATAAACACTCGTAGCCAATTTTTCTCCAAAGTTAAGTACCGGTAAAGCGGTAACAGTTTTCCGAAACTATTGGATGGTCACCTTGCTAGTCCGTGAATGTCAAGGCCAATCATTCATTTATGACCAGTGCGTCAGTCAGTGCAGTGAATTCTTATAACATCTGTAGTATTTTTGACCGCTTTTTTATGAAATGGCACCCAAATCTTGGGTTTGGAATCATTTTAAGAAACAAGAGGACGGAAAACAGTATAAATGTAACCATTGTGGTAAAAAGCTGTGCTTTACAGGTGGACTCACAACCTTGAAGTATCATGTTGAAAAAATTCATGGAATTAAGGATGAAACACCGAAGCCGAAGGTTGTACTTTCGACTATTCCTGTCCCATCAACCTCGGGCAGTGATAAAGCTGAAACAGTACGTGAAATCGACGTATCTTGCCGCGATGCTTCTGGCCGGCTGGTAACTGACAGTAGGGTAAAACTTAAAGGTGTAGCTAATATTGCCGCACAGGGGCAGGGTGCCATCACGCAGTGGGTGACCACTTCCAGGCCATGCTCTTCGAAACGCGCTGAAGAATTGACAAAAATGGCAGTGAATTGCGTAGTGCAGGACTTACTACCGCTTTCTTTCTGTGAAGATCCCGGCATGAGGACCATGATGGTATTTATGGAACCTAACTTTCAGCCGCCTTCACATACGGCCATGCGTGTCCATCTTATGCGCATGTACGATGTAAAAAGAAAAATGCTGATGACCAAATTGAAGGGGAAAGAAGTTAGCATAACGGTAGATGGTTGGACAAACTCGCAAATGGTTGGATTCTTCTCAATTATGGTACATTACATCACAGAAGAATGGGAAGAAAAGTGTTATAACTTAGCAAGTCCCGAAAGTGAAGGGCGCCATACGGGAAAAAACCTCGCTGAAGTTCTAGACACCACACTAAACGAATGGGATGTCCGGTGTTTCTCATGCACACATGATACGGCTGCGAATATGAACTGCGCGCTTAATTTGGCGAAAAACGTCAAATATGACTTCGGTTTCCTAGCACACATAATACAGCTGGCCATCAACGATGCTCTAAAGGATCGTCAAGGAAAGGTCGCAAGTCTGATTCAAAAGGTAAAAGACATCATCAACTTTGCTGGAAAGTCTGAGATTTTCTCAAGGGAGCTCCGAAAATTTCGGGACCAGCTACTCACTAACGACAGGAAACGTGAACTACAAACTGACGTTGAAACACGATGGAATTCAACACTAATCATGTTAGAAAGCTTTTTGGTACTTCATACGACTGTAGACTTGGCCGTCAAAGGCGTATGTAACGTTGAAAATCGTAGAAAGTTCTTTGTTTCACCTCAAGAGTTAGAACTGCTGACTGACGTTGTTGGCTTGCTGCAAGATTTAAAGAAGACGACGGACACATGGCAGGGTCAAAAGTTTGTGACGTCATCGACTGTGTACCCTGTAATATTTGCGGTGGTTGAATCAATGAAGAAGTTTAGGAAGTTGGGGAAAGACGCGGATAAATTGCGGAAAGACCTCATACACAACCCAGAGGAGCGGCTATCTATGGATGACGAAGAATTTCTAGGAACGATGTGTATTCCGATGATCGCCAGCTACCTAGATCCTAGATTCAAGAAGCTCCAGTTTGTCAGTGAATATCTTCGTGGGTCAGTAAAACATACTGTGCAGGAACAAATGACCGTAATGAAAGAAACCACAGGCAATAATGAAGCGTCAGATCTCGTAGTGGATGCGGAGCCTCCCAGTAAGAAAAGTTTTCTCGAAGAGCTACTTGGAGATCACAGTGACGAAGTTAGTGAAGTTGATGAAGTATCTGAATACGATAGAATGAGGTCCGCTGGAATCAGTAAAAACCCTCTAAAATGGTGGAAAGAACACACAGCACTGTTACCTTCTCTATCTAAACTCGCACGGAGATACCTTGCCTGTACTGCAACGTCGGCTTCTTCAGAGCGATTATTCTCCGTCTTCGGACTCGTGTACCAACAGAGGCGGATGGCTCTTGCTAAAGAGACGGCATCGGCGATAGTATTCTTACACGAGAACGATGAACATCACGGTTTGAATAAAAATGAATGACTGTCATTAATAATCCTTACATCATGTCGTGAGTGGAATTCACCCGAATAAAGATTTGTGCTTGTATGTTCACTAGAAACATTTTGCGTTGTTTTTAAGTTTGTCACTTTGCTCCTAGTATGTTTGTATTCATTTCAACATTTTAACAGGTTTTAACCTGTTAACTGGTAATTTTTTAACCTGTTAACCTGTTAAGCTCAGAATTAACTCCGTTCAGCCCTGGTCTCTATACTATACGGGGCTGGACTAAAGAGTAGAAACAACTGGTAAGGCTCTGATAAGTTTATCATTAAATATAAGTAAAACAATTTACAACGTAAGACGTATAAAACATCAGATATAAATGAAAATGAGATAATTACTGAAATAATAATTATACGTTTGAACTATGAAAGAAAAAAAACTATGTACGTTTGAACAATGATATAAAACTATTAACGTTTGAACTATGAAATAAAAACTATTTGCTGGAATTATGTAAAGCTAGACTGCAACATGTAATGAAAAACAAAATATAAAATATCATATACAGTATAAAATGCACACACCTAAAGAGTAGGAACAACTGGTAAGGCTCTAATAATTTTATGGTTAGTAAACAAGTTTCTTTGATTTATATATCCCACGTTGCCAAGTTAAAACTATAGAAACTTGTTACCAACCAATAAACAACCTTCCCGGGTTGCTACCTACTCCAACTGTGCCAGTTTTTAACCCCTGGATTATCTTGGATTATCGGATTTTAATTAACAGCCTTAATTGGCTTAACCAAGTGTGCCAAGTTTATGGTGTAGAGAACTGTGTTCAACAGTTTATTCGTTCAGCATATGGCATGTAAACTGTGTTCATCTTATGTTATTCTTGATTATAAGTAATGTTTTGTTAAAACTTACATAAGTGGTGAACTCCGTTCAAAGGACACTATATATGGAACCACTGCATTTGTCAACAACATTGATCTGACACATATCACAAGATGGCAAACGTTCAAGTAGATGTTAGTTAGGGGATGCTGTCTCACACTTAGTTAGATTGTAAGATTATTTTGTTGAAGATGTATTATTAATAGGAAATCTTTGATTAAATAAAATGTTTAAATGATAAATTTTACATTATGTGCTAAAAACTTTAAATATTGTATTTTAGTATAATAATGTGTAAAAAAGCTAGATTTAAAATGGAATAAAGTATTAAATTAAACTGTTACTCCTCTGGTAAACCCTTAACCCTTAAACCTAACTAATACCCATTGTTGTATCGTTAATTATTTGATTAATCAATAAAACTGGCACAGTGGGAGTAAACCATGTATACTCTATATACCTCAAAGTGGTTAATCCTATTAATTAAACAATTCTAATTAACTCTATTGTTTATAGGATCAACACCATATCGGTATACGAACAATCTCTCTACATAAATATGTCGTGTTTGATGAAACAGTTGTATTTACAAAAAGTGAACAATATAACATTATCATGGACCTATATATCATTAGAAGGGTGGTTTTATTTGTTCCCTAAGATATGTCCGTCAGACATATCATTACATTCCGGTAATGTCCTCATTTAACAATTTTCAATAAAGTCATTTTGCGATACAAGGTCACCCCTAGAAGCTTTGCCTGGTCTTTGAATTTAATTCGGATGTTGTTCAATTCCAGTTTAATAGACGACATTTCCCAATGATCCCTACAGAAGACCATACCTACTGTTTTACTTTCAGATATTCAAAATTTTCTTTTTAGATAGTGATGTAACCTTACAATATGATCAATAGTGAAGCGCTGCTGTCTATATCCAATTTGGTTTGGGCTGATTAATACATTACTTTTAAAATAATATCTTAGCCTATTATTTACAATATTCTCAAGTGTTTTTCACAACGTAGAGGTTAATCTTATAGGCCTGTAAGAACGGTTTTATTCATATCTTTTAAAGGTTTAGTCAACAGGGTTATCGATGCTGTTTTCCAGCTTGTAGAAACTATTCCTTCTGACCATGATTTATTGAATAATTGTAGAAGTAAATTGCGCAATGACCCTTGGAGTTTCCTTAATGCCTCGTCAGACCGGGGTAGGACCCTTACTTCGCTGCTACGGCGATGGAAAGGATTTTAGAACGCATTAAGATCACCATAAGCGTGGTGGAAACGCCATCTATCGTGCTCTGGTCACCATTGTCGCCAATGATCGCCGAGTCACGGCGTTTATTTTGAGCATGTACAAAGCAAACGCCAAGGTTCTGCGATCTAATACCCCCGTCAGACTGTGGTGGCGTCCTTACTGCGACGAATATAGCCGCATTGTCCGTCAAGATCGCCATAAGAGCGGTAAAATCGTGGTGGAAAGGCCGGATACCGTGCCGTGGTCTCCATGGTCGTGAACGATCGCCTAGTCACCGCGTTTGTTTTAAGCATGTTTAAAACAAACGCCAAGGCTCTGCGACCTAACCTGTGTTTGGGGGTGCGTTTGGATTTTCCCTCCTGTCGTTTTGTGGAATGATTTTTCTGATTTCATATATCAATTTTTTGATTTGCTAACAAGGTGGTTCAATTCTGCCATACGTCGTCTAGGACCATTAGTTATTTTATTGAATATACCGATGTAAGATATTGGATTAGTTTGATGGGGGACATTTAAATCTTAAGCCAGTTAAGATTATTGTCAGTATTTGTCTATTTTATTTTCTCATTCGACTTTGAGTTCTTCAAATTTATATGCACGTGTCCTTTGTTCGAAGTCGCATCGGTTTGAACAGATACGACCGTTGTTCGTTACGCTAATTTCCGTTTCAGGGGGGGGGGGTGCTTTCAGCTTGGTCGGAGGTTGAGCGATTGTTATATATTTTCTTCCTTTTGGTCGCAGGTGATATGTGGTCGTCCGACTGACCAGCTGACATCTCATCTTCATAAGCCTCAATAGCTGATTCAGCCTTCTGAGTATTGTTAATCACGTGATTGGGGACCGTGCTATTTATTTCTAGATGATTGTCAATAATAAACCTTTTTACACTTTGTTAATTACAGAGTTCTTGTCCGATGAGTTATTAATACAAGCGATTACACCAAATTGTTTCTGATAAAAATAGGCCGGCGACTGCCATGCAGGATACGCCCACATTTTCGGATAGAGAATGGATAGAGAACAAGCAAAACAGAAAGTGAATTTCCCTGCACCCAAAGGCTTTAATTTATTAGGTTACAATTTGATGTGCGCAAATATCAAAAGGAATCAAGATCTTTGGGTTAAAAACATAAAGGCGATTTTTCAGAAGATACGATCCGATATGTGTAAATATCGAAAGGAACCAAGATCATTAGGTTATAAACATTTATTTCAAGTTTATTCAAAATCGAATTAAAATTGTGATATCTACAGGGTCCACAACCTTGATATACCATTTTTTTTACACTATTGGCGTACAAACGGCGGCCATTTTGTCCGGCAAAATCGGTTCAAAATTGTGACTTCTATGGAGACAACTAGCTATAAGTGTGATTTTGGGTACAACCAGGGGCCATAATCCACGAAGTTTCGATCTGATACATGCCAATATCGAAAGCCGCCAATATGTTTTTGGGATAAACCTATATTTTAAGTTTCGTCAAAATCGGATGTGACCTGTAGAGAGTCCACAAACAATTGTGGACGGACAGGGTCAACCGCATTATACATACACATGAAAATGTGGGCGTATAAAAACACATAAAAATAGTTAGCATTGTTGAAAATCTCAACGCCTTACATGACAAGTATGTCATTGTACCAGCTGACAAAGCGTCCAATAACCTAGTGTTTATATGTAAACGGTATTATTATGACTGTCTGTTCAAACAACTTAATTTCGGGAAACCAATTGACAGTCCTACGTATAAGCGCTCTATACTAAGTAAGCGTGAAATTTTATCCAATCACAGATCTGTGCTCACTTCGTTTGGTACGCCATGTGGTTGAAACCTATACATATCTGTCGCTGTTCTATTGGATACCTAAACTATATAAAAATCCCCACAAGCAACGTTTTACAGCAGGTTCACCCCGTTGTTCCACAAAACCACTTTTAAAAGTATTGACATCTATACAAATGGCAGTGAAAGAGGGTATTCAAAAATACTGTGACAAAATATACTCTCGTAGTGGTTTTAATCAAATGTGGATATTAAACAATTCCAAAGAATTACTTGATGGTTTGCAATCTAGATAACTTGGTTCAGTTTCAGCTATACAAACGTTTGACTTTTCAACCTTGTACACGAAAATTCCCCATAGTAAATTAAAAGCTCGGTTAAAAGACATTATTCACAGTATCTTCTCATCTAAACCGGGACATGCAATATATCAATATTTAGTAGTTAATTACAATTCCACATATTTTGTTAAGAACCATAGTGATTCCAAAAATAAATTAACGGCCATCAAGATAATTCAGATGTTGGATCTTTTAATTGATAATATCTTTGTTGAATTTGGAGGGGAAATTTATCAGCAAGTGGTAGGTATCCCCATGGGTACCAACTGTGCACCTTTGCTTGCTGATTTGTTTCTCTATTCATACGAAGCCGAGTACATGCAGTCACTCGTAAAATCGAATAAACGGTTAGTAAGACATTTTAATTTCACTTATCGATATATCGATGATGTTCTATCACTGAATAATTCAAAATTCAGTGATTATATAGGATGAGCTCGAAATTAAAAACACTACTGACAGTGACAATTACGCTTCCTACTTGGATCTGCATCTCGATTTGACAATTGCCATAAACTAAGTGTTAAACAGTACGATAAACGTGATGACTTGTATTTCTTGTAGCATATGGCACACCATGACTCATGCTGACATCACATAATGTTTTTTTCTGGTCATTTTCAATTTTGAGTGTGAAGTCTGTTGTGTTACTTCAGACCCGGGACTGTACAGCGCAGTGGACGCTTACGGCTAGCCACCGGATCCATTCACTCTTTTTTGAATTGTTTGTTTGTTGTTTCGGAGTATGATGTCTTGTCGTTATTTTTGTCCTTTATGTAAATCATATGTGGCGCAGCCCCCTTGCACTAACTTTTTGACTTTGCGATTGTTAACCTTCCATTTATTGATAGTAACATTCCAATATCACCAGCTTATGGAGTGTTTGTGACTCAGCTAATTTGTTACGCGAGATCTTGTTCATTCTCTTCTGATATTTTAAGTAGATCGAGGCATTTGTCATCCAAGCTTCAACTACAGGGATACTTCAACTAAACTGACTAAAACCTTAAAAAAGTTTTATGGCCGTCATATTGATTTGATTGGTAAATATAACATGTCTCTCTGGACTATTATTTTAGACATATTTAATTGACGGGTACACAATATCCCTGATAATATAGGTCTACTGCGTTGTTAACATTGTTCATCGCGTGCATTTTGCATACCGATGCTTCATTGGCCAATCACGCTATTTTACTGAAGTTTGACCTAATAGATTGGATGCAGCTATGGCGCGCCAGCAGGGTAAGCTTACTCTTCCGGACACCTGTTACGTCTGTCGTGTATTTTTTACACGGTGAGCAGTCCATATGCTGATTACACTATTTTGCCATATTACACTATTTGCCTATACTGTTTTTTTAGGACTTCGAATTTAGTCTAATGGTTTGGATTGTTCGTACTTGGTTTTATTTTATTTAAAAGTTGGGGTGTAGTAATTACCTGATTCTTTCGGTTTATCCTTATCTAAATTTGAATGATTAGTTAATATATTTTGCCTTTCAACGCTCCCTTCACGAATATCCCTTGATGACATAGAAATTAGTTTTGCTTCCTTAAACGAAATATTCTTGGTATATTTATTTCAATGAATTTAGTATAAGTTTTGTCAGTCGACTTTTAAATTTTGCGACAATTGACACATTTTAATATTTCAGATGTGCAGGTAAGTAACACCTTCCCACTTATAATCCTAAAGTGACAATTAGCGATTGAGCATATTCAAAGCTAGTTACGTTCGTTCGTTACTGGGGATTAACATCCACTTCCACCTTGGGTGATATCGTACAGAAGAAAGTTAGTTCGTTCGTTCGTATCTGGAGTTTAACGTCTACTTCCACCTAGGGTGATATCGAAGACAGAAGTTAGTTAACTTGAAGGTAATATTTATAGTCATATAACAAGGAGCCATATGACTTATGGTGTCACAATACAAAGTGATTGTTTCAAGAGGAAACATAACTTTTAACACATAAACCATTGGCGGGTAACTGATAGGGGGTTAACATATAATCTAGCGTGAGGATTCACATGAAGCTAATTAAACAATTAATATACACAAAATGGTGAAACCCTCTAAAGGAAGGATAGATGTACATTTTTTTAAAAATCTTTAGCTGTTGTTAGTTTAGCATGATAACAAAATGGTGAAACCCTCTAAATGAAGGATAGATGTACATTTTTTTTAAAATCTATAGCTGTTGTTAGTTTAGCATGATAACAATTTAAAAGCTGATTAATAAAGAGGAATATATATGGGTGTTGGTTATAGATAAGGGGTAATCACTGCGTTAATGAGATATTTTACACAAGTAACTGACATATGTTTCCATTGTTAACGAAGAGTCAATATGAATTCCGAGATTCTTAACAGATGAAGCAAAAATAATGTTAGATTCATTTATATTAAGGGACTGTACTTGACACTTTTTAAGTGGAGATTGGGAACCAATAAGAATTGCTTCAGTTTTATCAGAATTGAGTTTTAACATGTTCTCGCCCATCCATTTCTGGACATCATTTCATTTATACAATTTTCCAATTGGTGACAGGCAGAAACTTGACTTTTATGTGATGGAAGGAAGCTGTTAAACAGTTGAGTAACCTCAGCATAACAGTGATGTGTGATCAAGTACCGATTTAACAAGTCTACGAGAGGTTTGGTCTGAAGACAAAATAGGATTGGTCCAAGAACAGACTCCTGGGGTACACCACATGTTAGAGTTACGGAAGTTGACACCGATTGTCTAATATTAACAATAATAATATAATCATTATTCGGATTTCACAATGAGGCATATGAATACAATTTACAAAAATAGTTCATACCATCAATGGCAGATTTTGGACAATACGTTACATTCATCTATAAGTTATCTACATTAGACAGTTCATTTAAACTTATTTGTATATTTAGAAAGGTTTTTTACGGTGGACAGTTTATTTAAACTTATTTGTTTATTTATATAAGTTATCTACAGTGGACAGTTTATTTAAACTTATTTACAATAATCGATATCAATTAACATAGGTTTTCTAACTCGGCACCATAAAAATTTAAAAGTTCGTACATCTTTACATAGGAAGGATATTGGTGATAATAAGGTTTTAAATATTTTATTCGGTCATTCTGGAAAATGGAAATTTAAAAACTGCATGAAATTCATCGCCTAGTTCCTTATACGAACAAAGGTCACAGATTCGTTTTTCTCTGGGGGTTTGTAAAAACACTGCAGACTCCATCGGTAGTCTATGACTTCGACATCTAAATGTAGCAAAATAGCGTCCGTATTTTACAGGTAAAGCAGTTAGATCTTCTTCCTGCTCGCGAGTCGATTTAAACAGACAATAATTAGCACATTTATTCGAGGTATTAATAGAACTATGCCAATCCTGCAAAAATTGATCTCTTTGCTTTAATAACAAACATTGTTTTAACCATTTACCGTCAATATTATTAGCTTGAATATTCCAAATATTAGACAAACCAGTAGAATTTTAAGTATCTTTTATATAAGTTAACCACGTGTTAAGCTCGTCCGATTTATACAATGTATTATACATTATATATGACTACCTTGACTTTGGCCCAGTTACAATTTTATGCCAGAAACTAACCATTCTACACTTAATAATATTTTGCTGATGCCCGAATTCTTAGCACCATTTCGCAATATATCACCAATACACGAACAAATTCCATCGATCACTCATTGTTCAATGTTTTCACTTTCGACTTGGTTTAACATCTCGATTACTGTAGCAGCGTTTCTTTCATCAATTCCATCAGCGAAGACAGGAGCTAACTTTTGGTCCCCATGAGATCTTTATGACCTTTTTCGTAATTACAGGGTATTCCTGTTCTGTCCTTTGGCAAGCTATTTTTCCCAGAGTAAAGAGATCGGACTTTCCTTATCTGAGAATAGTGGATTGAAGTCTGTTATATCAACCATTGTTTTGGGAGTGCACGTTACATAGTCTACGACAGATATTCCAGCACATGTAGACGATCCTATTCCTTTATAAAAACCACACCGACCGTTGGCAATATATGAACCTGTATTTTGACACACAAGGAGGAAACGCTCGCCGTACTGGTTAACTGACTTGTCACTATTGGCCCAACAAAAACAGCTTTGTGACGTCTTTTTTGTAAATCATTTTAGTTAAGCCTGTACCAAAAAAGGCCCGGGACTGTACAGCGCAGTGGACGCTTACGGCTGGCCCCCGGATCCATTCACTTGATTTGATAATTGTTTATTGTTTGCAATGTCTATTTTCTGTCTTGTCCGCAGGTTTATCTTGTAGTAAATTTTTGTTTTGCGTGTAGTGCGGTCCTCCTGCACTTACTATTAGGAATTAACAATATACACCACTAATGACAATTAAAGAGGAAATATTAAAATATAAAGGACATTACAGTAAAATAAAACAATAAGATAATAATTAAACCCATTTTAATGTGTCAACTTAACATCTTATTGATATCGAAGGATTAATAGAAACATAAAAATAATAGAAATGTTTAAATCCATGAATAAACAACGAATTCAATTTTGAAAGAATGGAATGAAAACAATTCACAATTTTATCACCATGATACTATCAACATCAGATAATCGTGTGGCTAACCTATTTATATTAAAGGGACAATAACACTCTTGCTGGCTTGACAGGTCCAGAATTTTTTTTAGCCTTATTCTAACTAGAAGATGTTTATGTGTCCTGCCTGTTGTGTACATTATCCATTACAACCTATCTTACTTGTCCAGAGGGCTCGAAAATATGTTTGAATTCAAGTTGCATTTGAAAGTGCTTACGTAAGGCTTTTCAAACCATGTTACGGCATGTAGTTGAATTTTTCCAATTTTTAAAATAAGGTGTGTTAAGATGAAATTTGTATCATTTATTAATTGAAATATTGTAGAACAGCACAAATTGTTGACCAGAAAAAGATTGGGACATATTATTCAGTTACAACAAGAGTGGTATTGGGGCTTTAAGTATTTTGTACATCAAGTGAGAATAAATATGTTTTGCCTTTGTAATTATAAAAGTATGTAACTCGTGATTATAATTATAAACAATGTATTATATGCCTGTAAATACTTTATTACGAGAAATGAATTTATTTAAGCCCGGATCCCATAATTATATATTGCATCTTTATTCCCGTCTTCCATTAGCCCAGACTAGGTGCATAATAGTAGGACGTTAAATCCCATTTCATTTCATTCATTATAATATTATGTAAATATTGATCGAATAAATGTTGTTATAAGAAAAACAAAACTGAACTGTATGTTAGTCCAAAAATAACCCAGTTTTTTCGAGTTGGCGTTAAACCGTAGATTAAGCCGTGGGAATTTTGATATTTTAACTTAATTAGTTTTACTACGGAATAATTTGTTTTATATGACAACAAAAATTCGAGGATGCCTACAATACATCTACAATAATAGTCTTCGATTAATACACAAGATGCGAGTTAAATTGTTATTGTTATACATGTGATATATTATAATATCCTCTATAGCATAATTTCAAATCGCAGGGTTACATCCAGGTTTCATGAAAAAATCATTACCACTAAAATTCATCATAAGTTTCGGGCTTTTTTCTTCCTTTTTTTTTACAAAAATTGTGGTTGCTTACCAAACCCAACATGCAATTTGGTGCAAAACACTTCGAAATTACACTGGTATTAATAGTTTTTTCATTATTGATAAAAATAAACCTATAGTAGAGACTATAGATAAAATCAATAATAAAGATAATGCAAAAACAATAGAAACGTTCGATTTTTCTACTTTGTATACTATGCTCCAACATGCTGCAGATCTTAAAAATAATTTGGATTGGTTTGTAGATAAAGCCTTTAATGGAGCTTTCGGAAAAGGCAGAAACTTGATGGCCATTTACTCTCAAGATGCTAGATGGATTATAAAACCTCGCAATGCCGAAACTGTAATTTTTGATAAAGAAAAATTTCAAAACATAATACATTTTCTCATTGACAATGCCATATTTGAGGTTGGGGATCAGATAATACAGCAAACTATTGGTTTACCAATGGGAACTGACCCCGCCCCATTTATGGCAAATGCACATTTACATAAATATGAATTCTATTTTCAGGACCATAAAAGAAAAACAGATTACAAAGTAGCTAAAAGTCTCAACTACACCTTCCGTTACATTGATGACATAACACCCATCAATGATAATGGAAATTTCAATAAAAATAAAAGTGAAATATATCCCCCTGAACTAATATTAAATAAAAAAAATTCCGGCACCCAAATTGCATCTGTTTTTGACCTGGACATCAATATCATTAACAATAAATTTAATGTTGGTATTTTCGACAAAACGGACAAATTCGGTTTTGAAGTAGTAAAATATCCGTCAATTTATAGTAACATACCAGATACAACACTATATAATGTTTTCTATTCACAGGCATTACGATTTTTGACCGTATGTAACAACAACGAACTGTTTCTTTCCCGAATAAAATCCCTGTTTTTGAAATGCACTGCCAAAGGTGGTACACAGTTACGCATATTTAAAGAAATTTCGAAACTTCCGTTTCATCAATATACCATGTTTAACATTTCTTATAAGTATATAACCGAGTACATATTGGATTATTATCCAATTTAATTTAGTTTAATTTGTATAGTTACGTAGCCATGTTTGGATTATCACCGGTAGTGTATAATCCGAAGATCGAAGATCGCAGACCTGTATAATCCGAAGATCGCAGACCTCAACTATAATCCGCAGACCCCCTATACTATATTCCGCAGACCCCAACTATAATCCGCAGACCCCCTATACTATATTCCGCAGACCCTAACTATAATCCGCAGACCCCAACTATAATCCGCAGACCCCCTATACTATATTCCGCAGACCCAACTATATTCCGCAGACCCCCTATACTATATTCCGCAGACCCCAACTATAATCCGCAGACCCCAACTATAATCCGCAGACCCCCTATACTATATTCCGCAGACCCCAACTATAATCCGCAGACCCCCTATACTATATTCCGCAGACCCCAACTATAATCCGCAGACCCCCTATACTATATTCCGCAGACCCCAACTATAATCCGCAGACCCCCTATACTATATTCCGCAGACCCCAACTATAATCCACAGACCCCCTATACTATATTCCGCAGACCCAACTATAATCCGCAGACCCCCTATACTATATTCCGCAGACCCCCTTTAAAGCTTCAATTTTTTTAATTTTTCACACTTTCAGAATTCCTAATACAATGTTGCAAGGTCACAGTAATTTGACTTTATGTCCAAAGCTTTGAATTCGATTGATCTTTGACTTCAAAGGACTGACTCGGCTTTACTATAACGAACATTTCATCAGATGGTTCATATATTGCCCCTATTCACTGGGCTATATAGAATATTAGCCCCTTTCACACACTCTGTCCATGTATTACATAAATTAAATGATATATTCTTCAGTTGTAAATTTGATTCTCTTGAGAGAGGGTTTACAATATTTCTTCTTATGTTTAGAATACCTGCCCGAATTTCTGTAAAGGAGGATAAGAATCTTAGTAAATTTTCAAATTTTAAATGGAAAGACATTTCAAATTTAGAAGAAATTGGGAGTGGTGCCTTTGGCACAGTGTTTAAAGCATCGCATGAGGAGAACGTTGTTGTTGTAAAAAAAATTATCGGGGAAGGCGAATTCTACAAAAGTCGAGTTTTAAAAGAGTGTTCTTTGTTTGATTCCTTCAAACATCAGGTAGTGTATAATCCGAAGATCGAAGATCGCAGACCTGATGTTTGTAGAATTGGCCTTCCCCGATAAGTCAAATTACTGTGACCTTGCAACATCGTATACGGAATTCTGAAAGTGTGAAAAATTATAAAAAATTGAAGCTTTAAAGGGGGTCTGCGGAATATAGTATAGGGGGTCTGCGGATTATAGTTGGGGTCTGCGGAATATAGTATAGGGGGTCTGCGGATTATAGTTGGGGTCTGCGGAATATAGTATAGGGGGTCTGCGGATTATAGTTGGGGTCTGCGGAATATAGTATAGGGGGTCTGCGGATTATAGTTGGGGTCTGCGGAATATAGTATAGGGGGTCTGCGGAATATAGTTGGGTCTGCGGAATATAGTTGGGTCTGCGGAATATAGTATAGGGGGTCTGCGGATTATAGTTGGGGTCTGCGGAATATAGTATAGGGGGTCTGCGGATTATAGTTGGGGTCTGCGATCTTCGGATTATTCAGGTCTGCGATCTTCGATCTTCGGATTATACACTACCATTATCACCCTTATTGTTATTATTTTATTACTTCATAAATACACTTAAAATTGTATGCTTTCTTCTACATTCCTGTTTTGCATTGCTTGTATGGGGTATTTAGTATTATGTTTTGTGCAATTATACAACTTAAAAATTCTGATTGGTTGTTTAAACTTATAGCTTTTAGCATGATTAAATCTTGATTATCGCCCTTTTTGTTAAGAAATTCTATTGACGTCATTGATAACATTACGACGTATTTACGTCACACCATTCAGTTAGCAGACGACTGCCTCCCGAGGCGGTCTACATTTTCTTTGCTTCTTTGTGTTTGGTTGTTTGTGCGTTTTCTTGTACGAGTAAATATGTTCAATCTTGAGTAAAGTCTGTGTTGCTTCAGACCCGGGACTGTACAGCGCAGTGGACGCTTACGGCTAGCCCCCGGATCCATTCACTCTTTTTTGAATTGTTGTTTTATTGTTTGTTTTGTTTGCTGTTTCGGAGTATGATGTCTTGTCGTTGTATTTGTCCGTTTTGTAAATCATATGTGGCGCAGTCCCCCTGCACTAACTATTAGTTGCGACGTCATAATAGTTTGACGTCATTCTGGAATTAACGTCATTCTGGAATTAACGTCATTCTGGAAAAAGTAGTCCCTGTCTAAGCCATTGAATACAGCTTTAGGGTTATTCAATGGCTGAATTCAATGATATTTGCTTGTATTTGCATGTAGTTATAGAACAAAAACAAGGGAATGACATTCAATTACTTTATTGAATTGTCAGATATCCTCCACAGTCCCATATAACAACTTTTGGTCTTCGAAGTTGAAGCTTAGATGACAAATGCCTCGATCTACTAAAAAAATCAGAATAAAATGAACAAGCTCTCGCATAACGTTTTACCTGAGACACAAACACTCCATGTTACTACTAATAAATGGAAGGTTAACCATTTGAAAACCAAAGTCTTCACGTTTATCATACAATGTAACACTAAGTTTATGGCAATTGTCAAATTCGAGACGCAGATCCAAGTAGTTATTAATTTCGAGCTCATCAGAATATATTTTCTATGATAAAAACTTTTTCACAGCGGCGGGTTTATGAATGAATGAATGAAATGGGGTTTAACGTCCTACGCTTAAGCACCTAACCTGGGCCAATTGAAGACGGGAGGCGGGTTTATGGTGGCAGCGGGGTTTATGGTGGCAGCGGGGTTCTGTTACTTTCATCTCAGATCAAAGTAGCATTCACATCTACATATTTGACATGTAGCAATAATTTGATGTCATTTGACATAAATGATGATTATGTTAATATAAATGATGATTATGTTGAAATAAATGATGATTACGTTACATATAGACCAGAGAGAGAATGGGGTATTATCCGAAATGTGGGCAAAAAGTGGGAATTTACTTTTCTAGAAGCATTTTTCCTCAGGAATCCGAAAATGGTGGGTGATCAGTCAGGTGAGGGCGCGTGCAGGAGTTATCGATGTCAAAAGGTCACCAGAGGTTAAAGTAGACGGGGGTATTATCCGAAAGGGGGCAAAAATCGGGAATTGACTTTTCTAGAAGCATTTTTCCTCAGGAATACGAAAATTTATGGTGAGTGATCAGTCAAGTGATCGGCAGTGCCAGCTTACTATCTTCTTTTTCTCGAGTTTTTTTCTCCAGTCTTTCTTTCTGATTAGATGTATGTAAAACGAGAACACCCCAGAATTCCTGTAAGAAAACCTCATATTATTATGTTTCTTATGGAAAAACTACCCTGGAAGAATAACCCGATACAGGTTTAAAGAAAAACTTTTAGAAGAACAGCCCAAAATTGCTCTCTATATATTCAGAGAGCAGGTTATTCCGGGTATAGAATATTCCCCAAGATCAAAGAGATTTACCGTTACAGTTTTATGAGGGAATATATTACATGCATGACATTGGGTACCGCAGGACAAGGGTAAACACCTGCTGCACCAATGCTTCAGTTATTCAGTCTTCAAGTCGTAATTAAACGAATAGTAAAAACGTACACAATACCAGTAAAAGAGACCAGCCGATTTTCCTACCACGTGGCGGTTAGCAGTACGGTAGGACTAACAGGTGAATGCTTGAGTGTCTGATCGACCTGCAGAGAAACAAACACACTTGGGGATAACTTACCTTTTCTACAAACGTTTCTCCAAAGTCCAACCCTCACAGTATACGACTTTTCAGTCATATTCGGGCCAGTACTCCCAGGAATTCATTTGAGACATCGGCTACTCGGGAACATTTAAAGACCGTCAGCTGCCTGGTACCCATGTTTACAAACGAATCCGAGAAGTAGAACTCGAAATACCAATTAAGGAACTGAAATGCATACCCCAACTAATCATCCTAAAGGCACACTGCGGAGATGCGAAGGTGGGAGTAGTCACGCCGGGCCAACCGTCTCCATGCTTCAGATGTCAGAAGTTTGACCAACCACGAAAGAAGTGCTCTCTTCGGGCCCCAGAAAAGTAAATACAAAGCAAACGTTCCCTACAGTTCCACCAGTACAACCTACAGTAATGAAAACAGTCCAAGACAGCAAGTGAGCTCCAACGGCAATGATACCAAGACGTAAATCCGTCAGCCAGTCTCAGCCACGGAGGAGGCGCCAAGTCGAAGAAAGAAAGAGGAAAAAGACATTGTCTGCGATATCATCTAGGTGAAAGCCTGCGTAAAACTCTACCTCACACAATAACCACAAGCCCCATCTCCAACAGACCCCCCCCCCCCCCACACACACACACACACACCAGGTCAATGGGTTTCATTTCGGTAAAGGTTAGCAGTTCAAAATACACATATTTATGTTGTTGCATAATGTCCGATAATAGATACATGATTACTACCATTATTAAATATTGATAACTGATTTGTGACAACTGTAGTATTTGTAAATGTAATATAAATCAATACATTTATAATTGCCTATTAAATTCTTCCTTTTTATCTACCTATGTTACAAATGATTTTAAAAAGCGACTGTCTATACTACATGTGCATATATACTACATGTACATACATTGTACTACATACATTGTACAGGGTACTTAGTTCGACAAGTACTTTAATTTCTAAATAAGAAAAACAGAATGTTCCGAGGAACGTTGAAATGTAACGTCTATTAGTGTATGGTTATATACAAACGGCCTTGTTTCTGTATGGTCTAAAGCCAGACTGACACTTGCACGACTTTTGGCCACGATTTTGTCATGCCCATCAGTGTCCACATTGACACGAACTGGCACAACGAGTTTACGCATAGTTTGCGTTTTGTTTACGCACTTCCCGCATTGGCACGACGAGTTTGCGCAAATTGGGCGGTGTCGTGCCGATGCGTGCCACGGAATCGTGCAAGTGTCAGCCTGGCCTAAGGCGACGAAGCAAAGAAAAATAAGACCTGGAATTTCATTCATCTAGCAATGCTGTATGGCGGGGGAAAGCGGCAAAAACCTAATGTTATGTAGAAATGTCTAATTCAAAACACACATGTAACATAAGGCCATACCAAATACCTAGAACGTTTAATGCAAAAAAACAAATACAAGAAACATCTAATACAAAATACCTCATACGTCTAATGCAAAAGACAAAATACAAGAAACCTCTAATACAAAAAACATTTAACCTCTTATGCACAATTGATTTTACAATCTGAAACATCTACCATAAGCATTAGATGACATATCTCGTTGGTATTACTTACGTTTCTCCACTGAAATATCTTTATTTAGGTCAATGTCAAGGTCACCGAACACAATTTGGCGAGCTATTCGGCTAGCGAGCTATTCGATCAATCCAGCTGGCAACCTATTGGTAGGCAACCTATTCAGAATAAATTCAAAGGTCGCCCAAACTCATCTATTTTTATCAACCAATAAAATCCATCGTAACGTCTATCAAACGAAAGTAGAATATATTGTTATTTTAAAGTGAAAGAACGTTAATATTCCGAATCAAAATTCGGGTCATCGTACAAAATTCTGAGCATCAAGCTATATATATGCTGAATAAGCTTTCCAAATATTATTAGTAAAGTTAGCACAATCATATTAAAGGTGTGCGCTCTCATCCTAAAAATAGCCAATTTGTTCATTATTCTAATTGTAACTAACGATATGCCGGTAATTTTTTAAAAGTCCGAATTCAGACCATCGTACACAATTCTGAGCATCTAGCTATAAATATTCTGAAAAATTGGCAATGTTTAGGATGAGAGCGCACCCCTTTAATATGATTGTGCCAACTTTTACTAATAATATTTGGAAAGCTTATTGAATCACCTTTTACAATATATATACAGCCAGGTGCTCTGAATTTTGTACGATGGTCCGAATTTTGACTCGGAACATTACCGTTCTTTACAGTTAGAATATTGAAAATTGGCTATGTTTTCGATAAGCGCGCACCCCTTTAATATGATTGTGCCAACTTTTACTGCTAAGATTTGGAAAGCTTATTCAATTACCTTTCAGAATATTTATAGCTAGATGCTCAGAATTGTGTACGATTATTCAATTACCTTTCAGAATAAATAGGCCTATAGCTTGATGCTCAGAATTTTGTACGATGACCCGAATTTCGATTCGGAATATTAACGTTCTTTCACTTTAAAATAACAATATATTCTACTTTCGTTTGATAGACGTTACGATGGATTTTATTGGTTGATAAAAATAGATGAGTTTGGGCGACCTTTGAATTTATTCTGAATAGGTTGCCTACCAATAGGTTGCCAGCTGGATTGATCGAATAGCTCGCTAGCCGAATAGCTCGCCAAATTGTGTTCGGTGACCTTGACATTGACCAAAATAAAGATATTTCAGTGGAGAAACGTAAATAATACCAACGAGATATGTCATCTAATGCTTATGGTAGATGTTTCAGATTGTAAAATCAATTGTGCATAAGATGTTATATGTATTTTGTATTAGAGGTTTCTTGTAGTTTGTCTTTTGCATTAGACGTATGAGGTATTTTGTATTAGAGGTTTCTTGTATTTTGTTTTTTTGCATTAAACGTTTTAGGTATTTGGTATGGCATTATGTTACATGTGTGTTTTGAATTAGACATTTCTACATAACATTAGGTTTTTGCCGCTTTCCCCCGCCATAATGCTGGGGTTTTTCTTGGCTAAATTAAGACAGTGTCGTAAAACATAATTATACACATAACTGCCTAAATAGAAATAGATCAATCATTTATTTAGAGAAGCTTCATACTTATTTTGATACATGATGTCATGGCATGGGTGTAACAACAAATTATGAAGAAATTGAGATTTTTGCTTTACTTTTTTGTATGAGATAGTCATTGAAATGGTATTTATATTCCATGTTCGGCGTTCCTAAAATATCTAACATGTATATAATTTATGTAGAAGGGGAATACGTTTATTGTGAATGAGCGTTGCGACTTGATGTATTTATATTTTTAGATCATCTAATGATCAAGTTTTATGAGAGTATATTTAAAATGATTTCTTCGTGAAAAGAACTAGAACGAAGCTGTTAACATAGTTCGTTGTGGCCTTCTAGTTTTATTGCTGTTGGGATATAAGTTATTATTCGCGATAATGATATATGAATATTTCGGATATACAGAAAAGAAAAGATAAAGAAGGAAATTGCTCTGTGAAATCAAAGTGGTGAATTTTAATTATTCTCCCTTATTGTTACTCCAGTAAAGATAAAATTGAGATAGGTGGAATTCTTGTTCAACGAGTCGTGTCCGTATTTACGCTCTTATGACCTTTTTTCTCATCCTGACGGGGAAAAGGAACAAACAAGTGAAAACATAAATTCGTTTTGTTCAAATAGTGATAATACATCTATTATAAATTAGAATGTAAAATGATATGTGCGATGAACGTCAATGTGTATATTATACCAGAATGAGATGTAGACCCACAGGGTTGTTATATTGTTTGTTACAGATACTGTTAGTCGTAATGCCTGGTTTGATTCAAGCAAGATTGGACAGAAAGGAAAGTGTCAGAAGTAAAATATTAAGAGCCATTTTCCTGGAAGACAGGTAGGAATACTTTAATTATTACTTAAGTTTCTTATGAAATTGTCTCCATATAACCTTCATTGGCCCTTTTTGTTAGAATTTAACGATTGCAAATACAGCAAGCAGGCAAATGAATAATTCGACAATAATTTGTTTATATGACTTTCATTGACCCTTTTTGTTAAAATTGTATTTTTTGAAAAATACAGCAAGCAAATAAAGTTTAAATAATAATCCAATACTTTATAAGCATTGTATTTCTGATTTCGTGTGGAAACATGTATTATTCTGTGCTTAAATACGTATCACCAAGTTTTATTGAATTCATATCAATTTTATAATAGAGTGCAATAATTTTGATAACATCTGTTAAACTGGCTAATTATACGAAACATGTACGTTTATTACTAATTACAGCTTCATATTGGCTATTGGGTGGACTTATTAGAGGGAAAAAAATAATGCGAACAACTTGCAAGTGATGAAGGTGTAATCTAAAACCATCTAGAAACGACGGTAACGTTTCGCCGGTATTTTGTAACGACATCGATCAGAAATATCTGTTAAATATTTTATGCTCAGAACATATTTTGAGTTAGACTGGCTTATGTCAAGTTGTTCGGGTGGGTAGAAAAAAAAGAAATAGGTTAAATTAAGCCTTTTCAAAATATCGTGAACTTTAAAGTCTCAATATGCAATATTGACAGTGTATTTAATAACCTTAATTTAAAACTGTGGGACGGCAATATGACTCCATTGAGTAGTGGTAATAAACGTCACAAGTTTTCAGTAAGATAATGATGTTCACTTGATTTTGTCTGTTAAATGCGCGACCTTGAGATACTTGACTGTTGTTGTCAACATAACTAATGTGAAGTATATATCACCTTGCTTGTTAAATTTGAATTCAAGACAGAACCCTTTTGGGATTTTTTTTCAAGAATATTAATTAGTTTTCACGTCACATCGATAACAGCTTAATGATTCGTGTATTTACAAAGTTGACCAAGTTACCCCATTCAATCAGACGGTTTAGCAGCTATTTGCATAACCCCGCTCAGTCAGAGCTTCCATATTTCAATTAATTATATAGTGCATTAATTTAGATTTAGTAGACTCGATAATCGCTGCCAGATTTGTGTACGATTTTAAAGGTCATAATGTAGATTTTCGCATGTCTTACGATAGGCTGAGAGGAAGAATATTCCAAATATTTAGAATGCATTGTAAACTGGTGTAAAGATACAATTTCTATAACCATAATACGTTACCATAGTTCAGAAAGGATGCCATTTCGTCCTTACTAATGTTTGTTGTAGTCAAGGCGTAGACAATCTGCTCGAAAGTACGGATTTAGTAGCAACTTTTTTTATTAGTTTTGATTTGAAATCAACGTTCAGTTATGTAAGTGTGCCCGGCGAACTAAGTAACATATATTTACACAGGTGGAAGTATTTAAACATCTTTCTATGATCTAATATAGCCATCATTAGATCGAGATAAAACCTTCTAACAAACTTACTAGACCGAAACTTCGGTATCTGGGGGCCCATTATCATTTCTTGCCATCCCCATAGAGAGACAAACGACTTTCAGTATTTTGTCTTTGTGTATAGACCGACTAACAGTATAAAAATACAGATTGATGCCATATAACAAAACATTACAGCTGTATTAAACGATGCAATCAATTTGCGATGGAGACAAGATTGGGCATTGTGAACGGTCAATATGCTACCCGTTGAAACATGTATGTCATCTTTCAAAACAAAAAAAAACATTCCTCAATGTCAAAACACATGCTTTTGAATAAAAACATGCGTTGCCAGGTAAAGAAACATACAATTAAAAAGTGCATAAAATAAGTTTAGTAGGGAAATTTAAAGCAAACATGTTTAAAAAATCATACGTTGAAAAAGATTCTATACCAAATGACTGAGGGTTTTTTAATTTCACAATCAGGCCAAGAAACTAATGTATTTTGTTTTACCCGTAGCCCTTTCTTGTAAACTACCATCTTTGGGGAAGCAAATGTAAGACGCATCATATCATAAACACGTCTTCAACACCGATTTCTAAATTAATTGTTGTATTTGAAACCTCGAAGCAATGTTACTAATTATAAAGACAACGAGGCTATGATCTACATATTTATACTACTCGTGGGCCTGTGTTTCATTCCTTAACAACTTATGTTTTTTGAGTTTCAGTCGAATTCCTATGATAATCAGCCTGGAAAGACATTGTTAAAATAAGTTAATACGCTTATCTGATTTCCTATTTCCTCATATCGTATGATATTTCGTATAAATCCCAGATGATTGGTAATTCATGTTAATGCTACATTAATAGAAATGTTTTAAGGTTAGGGTGATGGTAGATGGTAAATCATTAGCCGTGAACACCATCGGGGAACTCATATTACGTAGACTTTGAAGTTTGAAATTATATATTTTAAAGGAGTAGCCTAAAATGATTCAGCCGTAATTAATACATGTAATTTTATTTAAAGATGAACACGCTATGGATTGTCAATAACGAAACAATAGCACGTCGAAACGTAAGATTTGTATGTCCTGGTATATCTTAACTGCCAGATTTCACTTAAATATACGTATTTTCATGTTTAAGGGGGGTAAGTGGTATTAAAAGGCAATGTTAAGTATTATTATTTTACCCTTAAAATTAAGCGGCCTTAACTCTAGTTTAAAACGTTAGTCTTTCAGAGATGTCCAAAGGAAACAAATGGTATACTAATGTGATATGAATGTATATAAACTGATTTGCATTCAATCATTTTCGTCTTCACGCTCATTTCAAATCAGTTATGTTCGGCGAAATACGCCTGATGTCTCCAACGAAAGAAAATCTCTAGCGTCTGGTTATTCCAGTCTACATAGTATATCCGTCTACAGATAAGTATATCCGTAACCATCTACTCTCGCTCTTCAAGTACCTTGTGGAAACTGGGCCTGCAACGAATTATGAT
Organism: Patella pellucida; assembly: GCA_917208275.1. NCBI lineage: Eukaryota > Metazoa > Mollusca > Gastropoda > Patellidae > Patella > Patella pellucida. The sequence goes on along the minus strand of OU795037.1, from coordinate 39,422,928 downwards.
ATACGATTCGTGTACCAATGGTATTTTTGTATTATTTTGACTTAAATATTTGATATCAGAAGCCCATCTTTTCCCGGTCAGATCACAACATCAATGTTGATTTAAATTGACAAATAATTCGTGTTTTCATTGTCGAAGATTTTGGATGATATTGAGTTAGAGACTTAGCTACTTTAACTTCAAGTGACCTCTGGGAGGTACCATAAAGTTAAAGGGGAATTAGGTAAGATTAGATAAAGAACTGATAGTTCTCTCTATAATATTTGAAACACAGATCATGAAAGCCAAATTGCTTCACTCTGAACAGAGATATTAGCGATTCAATTTTAGGCTTTACTAACTTTAGTGTGATAATAAACCAATCCTCAATGATCCCGTTTAGCGTTAAATTATCCATTACACAATGTTTTCAAATCCACTTAATATCGCAGGCTAACGATTACGTCGAGAGTTGATTATGGTCTGGATAAATAAATTAATGTCTAATTAATAATTTAGATAACATTTCAGCCTAATGGAAGACCTGCAATAGGCATATTTAGCTCCTGCATAATGTATATTTAAGTGAGATTATACTGGTTTCTTTCAACTTGAGTACACAATGTAGTAGCAGACCCGTAGTAACTGTTTTAAATGTCAGGGGATTGAAACAAAGACAATGTCGCCGGGCGTAGCAGGCTCCAAACTTGTTTTTCATCGTCAGCTTTGATGTTGTAGTGCCAAAATAGTGTATAAAGATCATTTATCATGTCCGTATTGCTTAATCATGTTTTCCACGAATGTTAAACTTTGGATTCGTAAAACTTGTTGAAAATATATATCTAATCCGCAGCCACCACCCATTCTTGGGGGGGGGGGGCAAAGTTTTAGAAAGATCCCCTGGTTAGATTCTGGGATGTAAGATTTATGGGAAAATAAACAAAAAAACCCTTAATAATAATAGTCCTAACAAGAAACAATTAGCTTTCACAATTACATGTAATATGAAACCTTAATAATCTTAACAGAAACAATAGGGTGTCTATAAACCGAAGACTGAAGATGGCAGACCTATAAAACGAAGACCCCCCAACTATAAAACGAAGATCTACTATAAAACGAAGACCCCCCGAACTATAAAGCGAAGACCTACTATAAAACGAAGACCCCCCAAACTATAAAGCGAAGATCTATAAAACGAAGACCCCCCCCCCCCCCCGAACTATAAAACGAAGACCCTATATTTATTTTTTCCCTTGCTTGTAGGCATCTGATTCTGTTGGTCATGACACCATGACAAGTCGCAACAAGAAAGAGACAGCCGACCTGGTGTACATGTAATGAAATAAAGCAATGCGAAATTTAATGTTATGTATGTATATGGTATTATTGATAATACGGGTTGTAACATGGGAAATGAACATTTGAGTTTTAACAGGACAATACCTGGTATATTTGGAATTGCAGGTAATTGATTCCGCCTTGTGTGTCCGATATCTTTACAACTGATCGTAAGTAATGGCAAATTTTTCGGCTTCTCAAAGCTAAAGACTAAAGAGTGCATTCTGAGATCGATAATGTGCGTTATGCTACTCCTTCTCGAAGGTATTCTAAAAGTAACGAAAGTTTGAAGGAGTAGCCAACACAGCATTGTATTTAGTAACAAATAACATGCCGTATATCTACATGTAGTATATGGAACGTAAAATTCTTAGTTCTCTGCTATATGACATATGAGTTATGCTAATCTTTCTCGAAAGTATTCTAAAATGTTTGAAAGTTTGAAGGAGTAACAAACACTTGCATTATATTTATGAGAAGTAACGTGTTAAATTGTATAATACAGGTAGTATCGACAGAGAAGTTACTTCTTCTATTAATAGTATAGCAAAGAAGTTATAAAACCAAATAATATCCCAGTATAACAGCAATTTGTTGAAAATCCTTCTTGAAAGTTGATGGAGTAACAAATATACTGCATTATGATAAAGAGCACATGAATAGAGCATAGTGTAGCCAATGCAACTGTTTTTAGAACAGGTGTAAAATGATCGTATTGTTTGGTTAGAGATACAATTCGAGCTGCTTTATTCTAAATGTTTTGTAGCTGACTTACAATAGTTTTAGGAAGAGAATACAATAATGAATTACAATACTCTAAAGATGACGAACATAAGCCTTTAATAACATTTTTGTGGCATCAATGTCAATATAGGATCGAATGTTGCCAATGTTATACAGGTGCAAGTTCACCATTTTGTACAGCCTGGATACGTGGGTTTTCATACCTAAGGATGAGTCAAAGAACACACCAAGATTTCTGACACAGTTGGATGGAGTTATTGCCAAAGACCGATTACGTAATTAGGAGATAAACATATGAAGTGTTTATCGACATTGTAGCATGATATTTAAGATTTTAAAAGAAAATACTAAAACAGAGGGGTGTTATTGTCCAATAGATGGTGTCTAATTGACCAATCAAAATGCGAGGTTCACTCTTAGCATGTTACAATATTAAATACATTTTAAACAATCTTATTTGCACAACAGTAGTAGCAGTTCGTGCTAGCTATAAAACCAATACTTTTAAATGAATCTAGCTTTGTAAGTTTCACTTATTCAAGTTGACGAAAAGCAATAGATAAGTTATGACCCAAATGACAATCACAGTCAGCTGTAACATATTTAATTAAACAAGTGCAGACTCTAAGGCCCTACTTATGACCCAAATGCCAATTCCAGTCAGTTGATACCCCTACCCAATTAAAGACAACACTGTAAAAAATAATTTCAGAGATTACACCAATTTAGGGTGAACTCCTGCTGCCTCCACAAAAGGTGTAAAGATATCGGACACACAAGGCGGAATCAATTACCTGCAATTCCAAATATACCAGGTATTGTCCTGTTAAAACTCAAATGTTCATTTCCCATGTTACAACCCGTATTATCAATAATACCATATACATACATAACATTAAATTTCGCATTGCTTTATTTCATTACATGTACACCAGGTCGGCTGTCTCTTTCTTGTTGCGACTTGTCATGGTGTCATGACCAACAGAGTCAGATGCCTACAAGCAAGGGAAAAAATAAATATAGGGTCTTCGTTTTATAGTTTTTTGGGGGGGGGCTTCGTTTTATAGATCTTCGTTTTATAGTTCGAGGGGTCTTCGTTTTATAGTTCGAGGGGTCTTCGTTTTATAGATCTTCGCTTTATAGTTGGGGGGGGGGGGTTCTTCGTTTTATAGTAGGTCAGCGCTTTATAGTTCGGGGGGTCTTCGTTTTATAGTAGATCAAGTAACCCGCGCGTTATGTGTGTTTCACCAAACAATTAAGTCATTTCACTTTCGATGCTCTATTCATGTGTTCTTTATCATAATGCAGTATATTTGTTACTCCATCAACTTTCGAGAAGGATTTTCAACAAATTGCTGTTATACTGGGATATTATTTGGTTTTATAACTTCTTTGCTATACTATTAATGGAAGAAGTAACTTCTCTGTCGATACTACCTATATTATACAATTTAACACGTTACTTCTCATAAATATAATGCAAGTGTTTGTTACTCCTTCAAACTTTCGAACATTTTAGAATACTTTCGAGGAAGATTAGCATAACTCATATGTCATATAGCAGAGAACTAAGAATTTTACGTTCCATATACTACATGTAGATGTACGGCATGTTATTTGTTACTAAATGCAATGCTGTGTTGGCTACTCCTTTAAACTTTCGTGACTTTTAGAATACCTTCGAGAAGGAGTAGCATAACGCACATTATCGATCTCAGAATGCACTCTTTAGCTTTGAGAAGCCGAGAAATGTGGCATTACTTACGATCAGTTGTAAAGATATCGGACACACAAGGCGGAATCAATTACCTGCAATTCCAAATATACCAGGTATTGTCCTGTTAAAACTCAAATGTTCATTTCCCATGTTACGACCCGTATTATCAATAATACCATATACATACATAACATTAAATTTCGCATTGCTTTATTTCATTACATGTACACCAGGTCGGCTGTCTCTTTCTTGTTGCGACTTGTCATGGTGTCATGACCAACAGAATCAGATGCCTACAAGCAAGGGAAAAAATAAATATAGGGTCTTCGTTTTATAGTTCGGGGGGTCTTCGTTTTATAGATCTTCGCTTTATAGTTTGGGGGGTCTTCGTTTTATAGTAGGTCTTCGCTTTATAGTTCGGGGGGTCTTCGTTTTATAGTAGATCTTCGTTTTATAGTTGAGGGGGGGGGTCTTCGTTTTATAGGTCTGCCATCTTCAGTCTTCGGTTTATAGACACCCGAAACAATACGCTTTCATATGATATCTTAATAATCTTAACAGAAACAATACGCTTTCATAAGAAATCATAATAATCTTAACAGAAATAATCCGTTTTCATATGAAATCTTAATAATTTTAACAGAAACAATACGCTTTCATATGATAATTGATAGCTTAATGACGTGACTATGTCATCAGGTTCGGGGTTTTATCGAACTACAATAACAATCTGCGGCCGCTTGAACCAGGGCACGGGTTGTTCAGGTTCTCTATATATGATAATGGCGTGTGGGAATTATCCCAGTACAGAGTTGTGCTGAAACACATAATAATAATAATCGTTTTCTATAGCGCTGAACATTCAGTCAGCCTGACTGCTCTGTGGCGCATTACAATGTAAGATATGATTATAAAAAACATACAAGCATATACAAATAAACAAAAGAATACAAAATAATAGTTACAATATACAAATTGAAATTGAAGCATTTAAATTATTGTTCAAAGGTTTGGGTAAAAAAAAACAGGGTTTTTAGACGTCGTTTAAATATAGCCAAGTTTGGACTATTTTTGGACTTCCAGAGGCAATTTGTTCCACGCTTTTGGTGCTGCGTACGCAAAAGATCTCTCACCAAATTTTGACTTCTGTACTGGGCATACAAGTTTTTTTTTTATGAGATAAACGAGAAGGAACATATTGTTTAATCAAATCGGATAAATAGGGAGGTGCCAAAGGATCGTTTAAACAGTTGAAAGTGATTGTGTTAATTTTGAAAATGATGCGTTGAATAACCGGTAGCCAAAGCAACTGTTTTTAGAACAGGTGTAAAATGATCGTATTGTTTGGTGAGAGATACAATTCGAGCTGCTTTATTCTAAATGTTTTGTAGCTGACTTACAAGAGTTTTAGGAAGAGAATACAATAATGAATTACAATACTCTAAAGATGACGAACATAAGCCTTTAATAACATTTTTGTGGCATCAATGTCAATATAGGATCGAATGTTGCCAATGTTATACAGGTGCAAGTTCACCATTTTGCACAGCCTGGATACGTGGGTTTTCATACCTAAGGATGAGTCAAAGAACACACTAAGATTTCTGACACAGTTGGATGGAGTTATTGCCAAAGACCGATTACGTAATTAGGAGATAAACATATGAAGTGTTTATCGACATTGTAGCATGATATTTAAGATTTTAAAAGAAAATACTAAAACAGAGGGGTGTTATTGTCCAATAGATGGTGTCTAATTGACCAATCAAAATGCGAGGTTCACTCTTAGCATGTTACAATATTAAATACATTTTAAACAATCTTATTTGCACAACAGTAGTAGCAGTTCGTGCTAGCTATAAAACCAATACTTTTAAATGAATCTAGCTTTGTAAGTTTCACTTATTCAAGTTGACGAAAAGCAATAGATAAGTTATGACCCAAATGACAATCACAGTCAGCTGTAACATATTTAATTAAACAAGTGCAGACTCTAAGGCCCTACTTATGACCCAAATGCCAATTCCAGTCAGTTGATACCCCTACCCAATTAAAGACAACACTGTAAAAAATAATTTCAGAGATTACACCAATTTAGGGTGAACTCCTGCTGCCTCCACAAAAGGTGTAACTAAAGTGTTACTGAGAGCTCGGTGTAAGGTTACACAAACATAATTACACTCGAGTGGTGGTTATATACACCTTTTAGGGTGCATCTTCAGTGCAACAATACATAGCATTAGGTGTAACTTTTCACTGGTACAGGTGATGCGAAGCTCCCGGTGTGGTGAAAACGTACACGATTAGGGCTACATTTTAGCTAGGGGCCCCTGTGCGCTCCTGTACGTGCGTTTTGCCATTGAATTTAAGCACCTGTACGTTTTTGGCGTGACCCCCCTCCCCCCTTCAAGCGTACGTACTTTATGGATGGCCCCCTACTATGACGACTACTGAGCTCTCAGTTCGGTGCAAACATGTACAACATAATATAGGGTAACCTTATTTAACAGATGGACACAAAGTAATTTATGATAAAATTGACATACAGAAGTATAATCTGGTTATGTCAAGTACGTCGCAGAATATGCATATTGATTATAATTGCATGCTATATATTCAAATTCAGCTATTTAAGTAAAGGGAGATGATAATATGAATACACTACCATTGGTGTAAATTAACACTGTAAATATAAATATGAATATTAAACACTTTCGTGTGGTATATGGTACGCTCGAGATAGTGTTAAAAACATACACGAATAGAAGGATGAATATTCACCGATCTCAGGATAATGATCTATACGATTTTAAGTGAAATTTTACACTTTTTATCGTGCTAATATTACATGCAAGCAAGTGAAATATGAATACACTACGTTTGGTGTAAATTAACACAATAAATATACTAAGCAATATATAAATGTTACACCTTCTATCGTGCTAAAATTATAAGCGTAATGTTTCACTACAAAAAGTGTACAAGAATACACCACGTTCAGTGTCATGCTACACTATTTACTGCTTTATTTGTTTCTGGTTACTCACCCCTCCTCGAGAAATAAATTACATTCAGTATACTTAACACCGACCAAGGGCGAACAGCTGTGTCACTTTTATTAGTGTAAACGTACACAATTTATCCGGTATATTGTTACACAAAATAGTGATACTGAGGGTTTACACTCCATTGGAGTAAGTTTGCACTTCAAATCGTCTAAAGCCACTCTTTCTTAGTGTAAACCACCAGTTACACCAAATATGGATTAAGATTTCACTTGAAAAAGAGTAACGTTACACACTTTTTTTACAGTGAAGCTTTAAGGTCAAAACACTTTCCTTTGGGGGGGGGGGGGGCTGATTTGCGATTATGAAATAAGCATGTCCACATTGACTACCGATCACATGCTTTAAAAGTCTACGATCGAAAAATACCGAATTTCTGTACACTAGTATTCAAATTCAAGTGTAACATATAACTTAAAGTAGCTAACTGTAATTGTTTTAGCCTAGCTCACAACCGGCCGGATGGCAGAGTTTGGTAGCTAATGTAAGACTATTGTATAATTTTTGTTATTTAAATTAATAATAGCATTATAATATTATATTATATCTTTATTATTGGGTTAACATAAATACAAGCATAAGAACAATTATTGTTTTTTTTTAGATAAATTGAAAATAACCGAAACCTATAACACTTTGATACATGAAATGTTCCATAGGTGGATAAGCATGATGTTTTGATGGGTTAAAATTATATCATGCCGTAACTTGTGTCCAAAATTACATTGCCTTTTTTGGCTTACCATCCAACCATATCAGTAACTGCATAGATCTGAGCGTGACTGACTTCAAGGCCAATTCCAATATGGGCCTTATAAAATTCGATATTCTTAGGTTCCGTACGGATACCATCCGAGTTTCTAGAGACAGCCTCTGATTTATCAGAGACGGTAGACATCACCTTGGTTCTTGAGACGACCATATTTTTATGATGTAGCTATTTCCTGAGCCTAGCCATGTGGCTTAGAATTTTACAAGAGTTGTGGTTGAGAGAAAGATGGTGTTAATTTTAAGTATGCTAACATAATTCATTATGCTTGTAATCTACGTAACTCAGTGCTTTTTAAAAAATGTAGAACTGGACTGGTGCATTGTTATTCCTGGTATACACGTCTTAACTAATAAGAAGATAACGTTACTACCGAGACAGTAAGAAGAAGAGAATACGCAACGCGAAGAGGAACCAAAGAAGACAAGTTAAAATACGAGACGATCAAAAGGCTACTAAGATAATATGTAGTAAGAATAACATACATAACTCGGAACGACTTTCTTCGAGACTGATACGTTGCGTCAATGCAGTTCAGAGTTTTGGCAGATTTTCCCGCCGCTTACGTATAAGTAGCTGAGCTGAGCTTAGTTTTATTCATCACGATGGCATTTATCTATCAAGATCACCAACAGCTATAGTTAAGTGCCTAGCCTAAAAGTACCGCGCTTCGATCTCTAGCTGGCCGACTACCTCAACTTCGAGCCCTGGTGTGAGCGTATGTGGCATGGAAATAGGGGCGCCTTCTCAACCTCGTAGGTTTCCTCCGGGCACTCCGGTTTCCTCCCACTGCTAAAGACCCCCTTTTCGAAAGCGAATTATTGAAATAAAATTAGAACCATATGTTAGTCCCGAAATGATCTAGTTGTGTTGAGTGGACGTTAAACCCCATTTCTCTCCCTATCTCTCTAAAAATATACACCTACACATATATTTATACAAACTATATAGTGCGACAATTCAGAGTCTAAAAGTAGGGAAAGGGACTGGAAAAAAAACAACGACGTTATGCGGACCTTCTCAGTATGATACGTAAGAGAAATACCCACACAGTGATGACGTTTAACGCAAATTCGATACGGGTACGCATTACGGACTAGAGTCCTGTTTTCGAAGACTTACTAAAGATAACATATAAATATTTTGATTGGCTAAGCACTAAAATCAATCTCTAATATTATTTAATCAAATTACTTAAATTGGAATTTCATCTGTTCTCGAAATCTTACTAAAGATGACATCTAAATATGTTGATTGGCTAAGCACTAAAATCAATCTCTAATATCATCCAATCAAATTACTTAAATTGGAATTTCATCTTAGTTAGAATTTCGCGAAACAGGCCCCGGGAATTTAAGCTTTCCAAAAGTCTTTACATACTCCCATCTCACGGACGGGTTTACTAAAATCCCCCCCGTAGACTTCCCGCATAGTAGCAGACTGGCCTTACCGACAACAGGACTTTAGTCTTAATGTAATAACTTACTTTCTTCGAAGGTTGTTTTATCTATGATAAGTCATTTTTGAGATATCTTTTGTTACCAAATCGGGTCCAATTTAGCTTGTGAAATTAGTCCATTTCACCGATGTGGTTACTTGAATAGTTATATTTTACTTCAATATACTTACGTTCATATTTCTTGTAACATGTATCATATAATGACTCATGCTGGCAATACACAATGATTTTTCTTGGTTGATTCCTGATTGTTTTCAAATTTGAGTGAAGTCTGTATCACTACAGGTGCGGGACTATACAGAACCTAGCGTTTGATTATGAAGCTGGCTAATAAAATAGATTTAGTAAATTTACATTCCGTTATAATTGATGTGATTTCTAGTTTCTGATTTAGTATTGAGTTTCGTAATGCGGCTTTGCCTATGCTCGAGGGTGTCTTTTTACAGAAACACAATTGATTTAAATCTAAGTTTGTAACAGACTTAATCTAAAAACGAACGCCTTATTCTTTGATTAACGAATAGAGATGAATACGATTTCGATTCTTTATCCGAAACACAAACTGAAATAAATCCCGAAGCTTCATATTCGGGATGAAGAAAACTTAAAAAGATCAGGTCAGTAAATGTTTTAGACAGGGCCATTGCCCAACAGGCAAGGTTAGTAATTTAATTTACTGCATTAAAAGGTTAAACAGTCGAGTGGGAGGCTTAATGCTATTTTAGAGAAGCTGATTTGATTTTATTAGCGGACAGAAATTGCCTCTTTTGTCTTCCAAACTGATTGCAGTAAACGGAAAGCACAAACCCACCATAGTATTGCTCTTATTATATATTCAACAAGATCATCTACTTGTCGGTTTGCCCTTTCGGCGTACAAACGCTAATTTCTCTATTTTTAAGCAGAGCACCCATATCAAGCACACATCCCTACTGTCAGAATGCAAATCCCAATAATGCAATTTGTAGAACTGACTGTCTCGTCTACATTTAACGAAATTATATTTTAGTAGATAACGTCTCATCGTTCAACCGCTTTCTACTCATTAATAACCATGTCACCTCATCTATTCAATTAAAAATCAGCACGGATGAGACAAGGCGTTTAATTGGCCCGACTGAGGAAGTATATGGATACCATTGTCTTATTACTAAGTAATAGAAATACAATGAATTACATCTTACCATGATTAAGGACTTTGAGCAGTCTAAAATGCACATTTTAAAGTTAGCAATGTAAGCTAGTATGACATTTTTTTGTTATTTGAAGTGATAAACAACATATTAATCACACCCCAAATACCAATTTTATTTACCAACTATGTTCCAAACTTGTCCTAAAAGCATTATAACAAAGGGTGCTTATAACAACAAACATCGAATCTTCGTGGAATTTCTATTAGTACATGCCAGAAAGAGATTTCGATACCCCCCCCCCCCCTCCCATCAAAAGTATATTAACATCTCGGTTCATTCTTTGCTTTCAAACAAGATTTTCGGTTTTCCTCTAAGTTCTTTGAAAACGCCCGCAACAAGTTTTAAAATACAACAATCCGGATGTAAAAAGTAAGGCTCTTTTCCGGTAATACAGGTACCAGGAGCATAACTGAAACTTTCTCACAGACCGTTGGCTTAAAGCGAGAATTTCATATTTTCTAAGAAAGTCAAAACATAATTATTTCTGCCTTTTGCTCATTAGGTTGTCAACTCACTATTATACGATCATAGGTGTCGTTTTCACACTTAAAATTCGTTCACACCGAAAATAATAACACAATTACCTCCCTTGTTTTTCTATTCATCACGATGGAATGGCTATCTTCAAACGTTTGAATTGATATCATTTTATACATTCAAAATTGGTAGTTTTCCACCATCAAAAAATGAAATTCAGCTATGTTCCAGTTGCGATAGATGGTAGACCTGGGTAATCGCGTCCCCGAAACAACTACTTATTGGGCCATCACCACTGTACATAAAGCAGTATGTATACTTAAAGGGCCATCAATTTTGCAGTTATAGTCCGATGGCTGAAGGGGGGGGGGGCATTGCCACCCGAGCTGTGAATTTATGAGACCAAGTTTTTCTAGACCAGTTTTTCGCGCAGATTCCGAATCTGGGTGGTGAACAGGCGTGTGAGGGGGCGTTTTCGAGATATGGGGGTCTAATGTCTATGTATGAGTGTGTTTAGGGGTTGGGGTGGGGATGTCATTATGTTGACATATTAATAAAACAAAAATTCCTAGGATTGCCCATCTGTAAATAAGTGTGTATGATACACCTGGACAACTGTTTGATGTTTGGGGTGGGGTAGCAGTCGTGCATGTGTGGATGGGGGGGGGGGGGAAATTGGAGTGAAATGATTTCACGTTGATTGAAATGATTCAAAATTGACATGAAAAGTGTTTTCTCTAGCTTTTCGTTCAGTACCAATATCGTCATTCAAAATATTAAATTATAATAGTAAATGCAGGGGGACTGCACTACACGCAAAACCCAAAAAAGTATACAAGATAAACCTGCGGACAAGACATAAAATGTATCGCAGCAAAAAACTACTCAGGCAAGATGGTAATAAGGAAAGAAGTTTTGTTATTTTCTCATCACAATTGAAATTCCCCCAGAAGTTCTTTTTTTCTAGAAAAACTTGGTCTCATAAATTCACAGCTCGGGTGGCAATGCCCCCACCCCCCCCCCCCTTCAGCCATCGGACTATTTTTCTTTGATTTTGATTTCCTTTCACCGGCATTTTGCCAAAACACATGGGAAGCAAATAAAAAAGGCCTTTTGGTGATACCTGAAGTTTCCCCCCTATAGAGGACGCAGGTCACCAAATATTCCTGGGCCGTCACCCGAGAATGTAGGGCCGAAGTTATTCGTCTCTCTCCCCCATTCCCCCTTTGCATTGCGATTTTTGTTGACTTTTTGGTGTAGAATAGAAACAAAAGTTTTGCAAAAAAATACATTTTCTGCCAGGTTTTAGTGAACATTCATGATTTTGAGGCGGAAGGATACAAGAGTTGTGAGGTTGGTTACGTTGAAATGTAGGGCCAGAAATTGCATGTTTACTTGTCCTTACTTCCAGCTTGTGTATCTGAAGTTTTTCATGGTCAACCTCATACATGCTTTTTAGCAAGAGCTTGCCACATGTTGCTCCATCTGTGCCAAACGCGTTCTACACAACGAAAATTTTGGAGACGAGAATTAACATTAAAGTCAATGGGGAAATAATTAGTGACCTGTGGCCATATATAGATAAACGTCAATGATCTAGTGTGAAATTGTAAACTGGAATACCTGGGGCCTGTTTCACGAAATTTTAACTTAAGATAAAATCCAAATTTTAGTGCATACTTAAATCTGATTGGCTAAGCGCTAAAATCAATCTAATACTATCCAATCGAATTACTAAAATCGGATTTTATCTTAGTTAAAATTTCGTGAAACAGGGCCCTGCTCTAATACGTCAAATTCTCCCCTACTACACTACTTTTTTTCTGATTTATATATTGGAGTCAGAATAGCGCGTAGGAACAAGTCTGGCATCATTTAGAGCGTTATTATTTATTCAAGAACTGATCTACACGTAGGTGGGGAAATCTTTTCGTTTGCTGTAAATATATTTTTTTTTTCTTTCCGCTTATATCTTTGCAAACGGTCGGGCTACTATGTGTCCTCTGGGTTATTTCACACATGTAACAAGTGTGCAGAGTCTTTAGATTGGTGTTGAAAAGTGAATGCGTATCTTAGACTACAAAATGCCCTTAACTAGGTAAATAATAAGGTCGGTACCTCTGTAGTTGCTGTAATCTTGGTGTAATGAGACTGCCCGTTGCATGTCGAAACAAACAACATTTTATTATTTCGTAAGACGTTAAATAAATGCCCTTAAGTAGGTAAATAATAAGCTCTATATAGTTGCTGTAATCTTGGTATTATAAGTCGAAAAAAAAGGATTTTGTTGTTTCGTAAGATGCTAATTCAATGTTTACTAAATGAAAGGGCGGTACATAGGCTACAATACAATTCAAGTTTTTCTAAGAAGAGTTACCACGTGACACAGAGTGTAGCGCGGTTTAATGCCAACTGTTATCGAATCAAGTATTTTTAAATCTTACGTGGAAGATTTATATCGGGGACATTAAAACGACGTTTTATATTTTTCATTTTAGAAAGTACATGTCCTAAGAATAAACTATAGTCACCATGTAATTAATTACCTTGAAAGTTAATATATAGGCACAACTTCCAACGATGGCATTAATCGTAATACTGAGATACATACTAGCACCGTCCTGATAACAGACTTTAATTACAGTCTCGTCCTGATTAAGACAAACTTAAGTTTTTCTTCTCGTCTTTGAAATTCTCGAGAAAAAAAAGCAACAATTAATTATGTCTCCCGGTGACGTATTGTGTGGATGTCCAATGAAGATGTATCTGATAGATCCAGAACACAAAAAAGGGTTAATTGGCTAAGTAGATTAATGAAGAGTAAAATGTCTGCGATTCTTTCTATGAATACGTGCAAATTTTATAAGACTTATGAGAGACTTGTGATAGAAATCACGACATCCACCTGACTCAAGTACAATACTCACTTCCATTAGAAAGGTTAAAATATACGATTCGTCATGTTTTCCCGCACGATATAATAACACTAGAATGAATTATTTATTTTACTATATGTACGTCGGCGCTCATATAAATAATAAGTAGCGCCTGCTTCTGGATTCCAATTCACCCGATATAGATACAACAAAAACCATGTGCCTACCGCACGCAATCTTGACGTTAATTTCTATTTCCGATTTAGAAAGGTGTAGGGGAGGTGAATTATTGGTTTTCTCTGCGATAGAATACATTGTCACTTTATTTCCCCTCAAATTAACCCCAAGAATATTCCGAAAGCTTTAGTGTTCCAGAGTGGATTGAAATATATAATAATGTTAGTTTTTAATGGGGCTTACCTCAAATCTTTGAACTGTGCGACAAATATAATTAATTTTTTAGAATAGTAAGAATGAAAATTGAATAGAGTGAAATAAAAGAAATAATCATATGTCATTGATATTGTCCTGTTAAACTAAAGCCACATTTTTAACATATTCTCGGAAAGCCCAGACTGTATAATATATATTATACGCCAAATGCCCGACAATTTATCACAATGAAGATGAACTCTTTCACGCTATCCGTAATTATACAGTCACATAGCCCTAATTATATAACTACACATTCAACATGTCAACATGCCGAGTGCCATTATATTTCAAATGGTTATGGGCCCATCGCTCTGCAATGATGTTTTAGACCTACTGCTTAATCAATCCATTGGTTTACTATCACCCCCTCTCACTTCTCAAGCGTTTAATCAAAACGCACTGATAACCATCTTCTGCAATTTGAAAAGTGAGGATTACCTTGGACCATAGGCGTACGGGACCAAACTTGTTTGGGGGGGCCATCAAATTTTCCCGACAAAATATATTTCTGTAGAATCCGCGGAGCAGCGGGCGGCGAAGCCGTCCGCCCGCGAGCGCCGCAGGCGCGAAGCACTCGACGGGGGGTTTGGGGGGCCTCCCCCAGAAAATTTTGAAAACCAGACGGCCGTAGACGCGTTTTCCAGCATTTCGAATACTTTCTAGTAATTTGGAGTGGGTAGTAAATTATGTCAGTTGCTGCATAAAAATTGGTGAAAAATCATCTTTAAAGTACAAACTCTATGACTACGAAAACATGAACAAGTCGAGCGCGAAGCACTCGATGGGGGGTTTGGGGGGCCTCCCAGAGAAAATTTTGAAAAACAGACGGCCGTAGACGCGTTTTCCAGGCATTTCGAATACTTTCTAGTACTTTGGAGTGGGTAGTAAATTATGTCAGTTGCGGCATAAAAACTGGTGAAAAATCATCTTTAGAATACAAACTCTATTACTACGAAAACATGAACAAGTCGAACGATTTACTTTTGCCACATTTTTCATTTTATGAGACTCAGATGTATAGAAGACTTGTATCTTCATCTACTTTTAATATATGAATGACCATTTTAAAAGAGTTCAAATTTACAATCTATATATATTTCGTATTACGATTTACTTTTGCCACGTTTTTCATTATATGACAGTTCACATTTTTTATCCATATCTAAGATAGTTAGATCTAGAATAAAGATAGAAGACTTTTTGAACTTGTGTAATATATATATACTTTTAATATGTAAATGACTATTTTAGTTCAAGTTTATTTACATCTAGTAATATTATACCAAAAGAAGAACAAGTCAGTAGATGCGCTATCAGTAGAATCGTTATCCGGATTTTGATGGTTCGTAGCAGAAAAAAAATGACGATAACGTTTTCTGATTACTCTCTAATTTCCTAGTGAATTTAATGTCAGATGTGTTGTGACCATGCTTTCTCTTGCAATGCAATTTAAAGTGTCCTTTGCCATTATCTGTTGGCAGGACGTGCATTTTATTTCACCGCCATGATCTTCCTTTCGGTTATTTGACTGTGACTCCATAGTAGATACGTTTCCTTCAATTTTCACGGCAGTATTGCGGCAGTATTGCAGAAATTTTTTAAATCTTCAATACTGATTTTAGTACTGCTAAAGCATTAGTAATCTTCTATATGCTAGCAGTATTTAAATCAGTATTTTTTTTATCGAATTGATATTGAATATCAGCAATAGAAAGTGTACACTCATACCATTTGAGTTCTATAAGCGGTGCGTCCGCCCTGACAACAAATTAAATATGGACTGTACTTCGATTCAATCCCAACAGTTTTGACAACAAACAGTTTTTACAAATTTTGACAGTTTTCTCACCAAGTGTCCCTTGGTTGTATAAACACGGTACCGCTACAACTAACTTGACAAAAACGCGCGAGAACTTAATTCATAGAAATTGGTTAGTTTAACAAAGTCATAGAAAATTGAAAATGAGATTAATGAGTTACTATAAGACGATGGGCAAAATTAACAATTATCTTGTACTGTAACCGAATCCATTAATCAATCGACGACACTTTTTTGAGTTTGTCATAATATACAGGAACACAGTACTCAAGAACCGAGAAAGGTCATGCGTGCGTGCTAGTTTTATTGAGATGGCGTACGTGTTCTTCATTGACTAGCCTGCTTTCTTTACGCTTCTATATTATTAAAAATATTCAAAACCCGACAGACGGCGCGACGCTTCCCGACAAACTCAGCATTCATTCCCGGCAAGACCATAGCCTTCCCCGACAAGGACATACCCCTACCCCACCTCATTTTCAAAAACTCCTCGAATAATGACCGATCTGACAATTCTGAGCTCTTTTCAGATTTCTAATTTTTTTTCATGAAAATATTTGGGGGGGCCAGGGCCCCCCCGGCCCCCCCGCCTCGTACGCCTATGCCTTGGACTGAATACTGTGATTATTACTGATGTTTGCTGTTTATGGAAAAAATCTAAGTTACCCTTTCATGTTCAATTTATCTTTTTGGCGTACCATGATAATATTATCAGACGCTGTTTCCCCTTACAGATGAGACATATTAACCGATATATATGGTGGGTAGGATGTACGGTTGCTGGTTAAATAATTCTTAGATAAGATTAGTTCAGGTGCAAAATGTTTGTGATCATAAAATTCACCAAAGCACGAATTATATCCTCTAAAACTAATTAATTCCTTACTTTTATAATCTTGCCTACATGCGAACTAAGTTGAACTTAAATATTATTCATGGGAATAAGGGGATTCTTGTAAATCTAAAAAGATAGATGACTTTATAACACCTGCTGAAAAACCAATTAACACAGGCCTTATTCCAACGCACCCATATCAATTTTATTAATTTTCTTTATACCGTTCTTAAAATATCTGTGTAGCACAAATTATAAATTTTCTTGATTCTGATTGGTCAAAAATTGTGGCCGAAGGGGCAATACCCCCTCCCCGTCTAAAGTATCAAGACGAATTACTGCGTATATAAATATTTCAGTGCACCTTTTTACATTTTTGTGCTCAATGATCTTCCTCAGCTCAAATCTTTATTGGCAAATGTCTTCAAAAAATTCTGCACACCTGACTTATCACAACATTTTTATTTTTAATCATCATCTTTTATGAAATTACATTTCTAAAATACATAAAACAGTAGGAAATCAGTCATAAATTAATTAAAACTGATTTCAGGTATCAAAACATATTCATAACTTGGTAGTGACAGTATGGACAAATTTGTTTTCTTTTTTTGGCAGACTAGCTTCACTCGCCAATTAGTCAGGTGAATATTTTACTTTAAATCACACTAATAATTCTGTTTGTAATCTATAGCAATTCTGCTGCCTTTTATAATGTTTGTTGATCTGTAGCGTAGGCAACTGATTATAACAGCCCAAACGTACCTGAATCGCGAATAAACATTAGTGTATATTGGTTATCGAATAAGTTTAATCAGATTGGTGTGAAATTGCTGTAAAGTGTATTTATGCCAACACAGTATCTTGCTCAGTGTGGTCAAAGCACGTTTAATATCTTATTAATAAATGACAAGGTACACACATATATAAATCTGATTGTAATGCTTATTGAACAATAATTTCTAATACAATTTGAAACAATGTATATTTGGTTATACTGTAATGATCAAAGATATGGATTTAAAAAAACGCCACATTGTGCTGTAACTTTGTTCAAACAATACCCCCTTATATGTGCTCTTAAAAACAATTAGGAATAAATACATGTATAGACAAGTGAAAAGTATTTGTATCATTTACTTGTATCATAGCACAAGATACTTGTCAAACTTGGTATTTTGAAGAATAGAAAAACGTAGCTGTGCGCCACCTTTGATATAGAAAAATATATTTGTTAAATTCGAAGTTGCTGTAAATATAATACATTATAAAACAGTGTAACGCCTGGTAAGTTTCTATTAATCAATAAACCAATTCAAATTGTCTCTTGAGATCGGAAAAATGAACGTTTCTAATTATATCTTTGGACAATAGTTTTTGTTTTCATGAATATAAACGCTGTTAATAGCCGTGTAATTCTGAAGTGTTCCAGACTAACTGGCTAATTTATATCCTTGGCTAAATGTTGTGTCTGGCAATCACCCGAGGATGTGATATATCGGAATTTCACAGGACTCTTTGGTAAACAATTTCGAAATTCCAAATATTTGATACCCTATTCTTCTTTTCACGTATTCATTTTATAAAATTTATTTAAATTCTTTCCCACAGATCATCTTTAATATATGTTTACAATGTTGATAACAATTGATATTATAATAAATATTAGTGTGAATTGAGTACAGATATCATAATTACAAGCGGTTTATTGCTTCTATTGATATCATCTAAGAGGTATAGAGTCATTAAAAACAGATTTATCTAAACGTCTATACTTCACTAATGTAGGTATACGCGATAAACAAATAACAACCAATTTCGTCCATTGCTTTATTTGCGTGACTTTAACTTTGTTTAATAATAAATCGTGTTTAATAATAAATCGAGTGTAAATCTATGGTATGTGAAACTGGAAAATCTGATTAGCTTTTACAAATAGACATCTACAAACGGGTAAAAATACAAGTCATTAATGTCAAGGCCAAAAATTCAAAGCTAAATCATACCAACGATTGTGTAATATGATCCATTATGCTGAATAGGATATTGATTGACCTAATGTGGAAGGTCTTGCATCCTTTGATCTATTTGGTATTGATGAAACTTTAATTTGATTCCACTTTAGCATCGATTACACTCGATTTCACTGCGTTTTCTTTTGCAAAATGGACGTGAAGTTCCCACTAATCACATGGAATCGAAATATTCATTTTGTTGCCAGAAGCTATCTAATTGCTGTTCAGGACGAATATGTCATGACATGGCACAAAACATGTAGGTTTTGTTATAATAATGATTAACGTAGACACGACTCTAGAAAAGTTATCTCTAATATACTGAACAGCAAAAGAAACGAAACCATCGGTGACGCTGGAAGAACAAATACTGATGCAGATACACATTATGACATGACAGATTGTAAACACACCCTTACAATACATGTCCCGACGCAAAGATACACAAGTCCTGGCTTATGTTATTCTGTTCACGGGCAAAACTTGTAATTTTCCTCTAGTTGGATTCCATTTATTAGCCCGTATTTAAAATTATTACCATATTACAAGAAATTGCATCAAGTAGCAGTCCAGAACAATGGTAGTTTGTGGGTGTGTATTTGCGTTTCATTTGCTGTTTGGTATACTTTGGTATAATTCATTTAGGTAATAACCTGTTTTCAGTCTAATGTCTTTTCATAAGGCTTTAAAGCTGTGTTATAATTTGTCAAAGCATTTTAATTTTCTATCAGAAACATTAATTATTAGAATTATCCCACGCGTGTCAGTAGTTTCTAACAACCCCGAAGACGTTTTAAAAAAATACTAATTCGCACCAATATTCACGTAGACGCTTAATCATGTTTTCTGTGGGCATAAAGGAATTATTTTTCACAGATTATAAAGACCTACATCGATTGATCCATAATATATTTGTTTAAGAAGCGGCGGGGGTGGTATCAAAGATCAAGCCGAAATTGGATTTTTACTTATTATACTTACGCGCTTGCTATGGACTATCGACCCGTGTTCTCGTGTTGAAAATGTTTGATTGTCGTTCCAAGTTGATCTTGTTAGTAGACAAAGAATTGGTTTTATTGGACATCATCGCGTATATCAGACGATGTCCGTCTTTGATAAGTGTTAGAAATGAGAAATTACATGTTAGAATTGTGTAACATGGAACTCAGCAGTTGCCTTTAAATGCCACAGTCGACACTAATGTTCACAGACTTTATTAATATGAATGTTACAGGTGTAGAATCGTTTATTATTGGAATTTCTTAGAGAGAAAAAATAGTAATGATATAAGTTCGAAAATAATACCAACATATTACTAGCAACCAAAGCCATACACCCCCGCTCCGCCTAGAGAACCCTCAATTCGTCGGACGCCATCCAACTATTGTAGAATTGCTTGTTTCTATATAGATGGTCGTTTATTATACATGTAAATTGGCCATATAAATGATTTGAGCGCAAATAACTATTCTTTGGGCCTTAAGTGTTATATAACTGTTAAATTAGACATTTATTAACATGACAAGACCATAATCAACTCTCGATGGCTGGCTCCGATTTTAAGTAGATTAGAACGGCTCAGACATTTAATGAGGCTAAGACTCGAATAACCAGCACCTTGTAGTTAAGATAATAAATTGTCAACACTAAAAAAATTGATGACTTCGCTTAGAATAAAGTAGTTTGAATGTAAATTATCAATATACCCATTTAACATTTTCTATTTTTGAACTATTATAGCAAGGTCGGCTAGATCTTTATCTAAATCTTACATAATGCATTTTTAAACTGTGAAAATTTTTCTTAGATATACACTTACCGACATTTGATAGACGTATATGAAATATAACGGTTAACTTTATATTTATTACTAATCATTAATCTCAAGCCCCACTCATTTCCTTCGATGTCAGTTTGTAAACTATGGAAGCCTATAACTACCATACATAATTTCTACTTTTCGCCCCTTCAAAACACGAAAGTCGAAAATAAGAAATTATGACAAAAAAGGGTTATTTCTTAATTTCCTATTTTCCACTTTTCGACTTTCGTCTCGAAAGTTCTTGTAGTCTCCGCCTTCCCGTCAACAAAAATGTCTGTGTGATAGACAAATTTAACAATACTTATATGTAATCCCCATATATACATTCAACATATTTATTTATTATTACATATAAGTATTGTTAAATATGTCTATCACACAGACATTTTTGTTAACGGGAATTGTGCGTATTCAAATGGAAGGCAGACTACAAGAACTTCCGAGACGAAAGTTACCTATTTTCGACTTTATTATTTAGAAAAAAATGACTAAGTCGAAAGTCGACAAGACGGTATACAAGCCAAAATGCTGTGTGTTATTTTTTAATTTTCGAGTTGATTTTGACTTGTATATCGCCTTGGCGCCTCACATTTTTTCCTAATTCCTTATTTTCGATTTTCGTGTTTTGGAGGGTCAAAAAGTAGAAATTATGAATGGTAGTTATAGGCTGCCATAGTAAACAAACTATTTCGAGAAGAGGTGAACGGAATGTATTGATTGTGTATTTTGTGAATTCGATTAAGAATTTTATTTTTAGTGAAAGCAGAATTCTTAGCAGATATAATTTTATTTTAAAGGGCTTTGTAGTGATTTTATATGGGCGACAACTAATCCACACAGGAGGTAATTCTTGTCTAATTTATCAGGTTCAACTAGTCTACCTCTACATTTTCACACTACATAAATTAGGCATATTCGTAATGCCACTCAACTATAAGAAAACATTTTATCTTGTAAGCTGCAATGTATGCCTTTAGGAAAATTAGTAAGACTTTTAAAAGAAAGACTATATTATAAGGGTGACCGGTTGTGAGACTCGTAATCAAGGGTTTAATTTATCCTTTGGGCCAATAAAACCAAAAATTAGTCTTTTTACAACGCCTTCGCCTGAAAAATTGTGATTATTACCAGGAATTGGCGCCAATTTTCAATTATTGTCTAGTTATTAATATCATCATAAAAAGACATTTTCTTAGACATCCGGAGGTTTGAAATTGAGTTAAAAGTGGTTAAGCTGGATACAATTAAATCACAAATTTAACACTTCCGTATTCGATGGCCATATTATATTTTTAAACTATATACGATCAGTAAAATGGTTCTAATTATCAAATTGTGAGAGCAAATAAAAAAATGCCTGTTGCGACAAGAAGGTTTCGTGTGTGTTTTTTTAGATACAGAAAGCACATGCACCGGTTCATTTTGGGACCAATGGGTGACTTTTACTTTATTTCATCAATTTGAAAGCGCAGGGCTTTATAGTAGTTGGACGAAAGCGGCCTCTCTGCCAATCCTCACTCTCATATAGTCTGCACTTGTCATTGGATATTTCAACGATTTTGTTTTGCTTCTTGATTACCGTATCCGTACCACAATTATTATTGCATTAGTATGAATATTTTAAAGCTTTTTTAGATTGGTAAATTTTAGACGCCTGTTTTTTTTTTGATAATTTGTAATTGATTATCTAATAAGTGTTTAGGTTATAAACAGAGAAGTCCACATAATGATACCGTTAACGGTTTCAGTTTAGATCGGATTTATCAAGAAAATTACAATGATTCGACATTTGAC
The DNA here is from genome assembly GCA_917208275.1 of Patella pellucida. Classification (NCBI taxonomy): domain Eukaryota; kingdom Metazoa; phylum Mollusca; class Gastropoda; family Patellidae; genus Patella; species Patella pellucida. Next base: position 39,400,585 of record OU795037.1, on the reverse strand, counting down.
CGAGGCAGCACAGTTCTTTGTACATGTTAAGGCTAAATTTCCAAATCGGTGGCGAGCGAGAGTGGTCTCATTTTTTTAAAAAAAAGATAAAAAAAAAATGCATTATTAACCTTTTCGTCCATGTCCTGGTTGAAATATATCAAAATTTTTATGTCAAAAAATTGAAGTAATATGTAGTTACCTCCATCCTATCCCTTTTCAAAAAACGTTTTGATAGAGGCTACATATTTGGTGTTAAGCATTAGAGCTGTGAAAGGGTGAATCCTATTGACCTTCAGATATTTTGTGAACCATTGGGATCGATGGGAATGAACCCTGTTGATTGTTCTAGATATTTCTGTTCCAGAGATATATTACGTATCCGGACAATCAAGTTTGTGAACACGATAGATATCAGATATCTTGAAGGCATAAAGGTTCCTTATAGAATTTTGTCATCTTTATTTTTCGAGACATAATTTATGTGTGGGCGTACCTCTACGCTGTGAAGGGCTATAATCCAACACACTATATCTCACGTAAATTTTCATTTTCTCCTCTATAATACTTGGGACATTCAATAAATTGTTCATTTTTTGGGGGGATAAATCGGAGTATTTTATTTGACCAATTTCACTTACATGAGATGATGATGTAGGTAACAAATTCACTTCATATGAGATGATTATATAGTTAACATATTCACTTTACCTGCCATGATCATGTAGCTAACAAATTCACTCTACCTGGGATGGTCTGATAGTTAAAAAATTCTCTTTACCTGGAATGGGTATATGTCTAACAAATTTCACTTTACCCGGGATTATTATAGCTAACATATTCACTTTAACTGGGATGGTCATATAACAAATTTCACTTTAACCGGGATTATCATATAGCTAACAAATTCACTTTACCCGGGATGATCATAAAGCTAACAAATTTACCGTAGCTGTAATGGTTATGTGGGGTGGCCATATAGCTAACAAAACGAACGTCCTACTGTTTTGCTCCAAGCTGAGCTAATGAAGACGGGCATACGCCATACTGTGTGCTACTTGCCAGACTCCCCGTCCAGTATCACTGACAAGGAAGAACTAAGTCTGAAAATATGGATGAACTTTCTCTGCCAATTCAGGGATCGAACACCTGACCTCCAGGCTAGCGAGCCTGCGTCTTACCCACTTAGCCACCATGACCCAATATAGATAACAAATTTGCTGTATTTAATATACAGCACAGGAAAAATGCATAACAAAATTAAAAAAATAGTCCAAATGTATACCTTTTATAATGGGACTATCAAGATGACAACTGGGGAAATCATCAATTTGAATGATCAAATAATGTCGGGATGTGACTGTCATGATGGGCAAAGAACAATGCCAATTATTTTACATCAGTATTTATAATATTAGCAAATATTTTCTTTTTAAAATCAATGCTTATATTCTTTTTTGATTTTCTTTTATTTTCAGGACTTATGACCGACCAGTCAGTTTTCAGGGCCCATTTGAATGTTGCCCTTCAAAAAGTGAGAAATTTCATCCCCGCGGTGGTCTTTCAAGAGACAATAAACTGCTAGAGTTATACAGGGACAGTAAAACGGTTCAAGGTTTTCATGAAACAAGATGTTTGTCGGGAGTGTCGAATAGAAACTGTAAATATTTAAGTCAAGAAGTTAAAAAGTTTTCCAGATGTGTTCAAAAATATACCTACACATATGCCATCGTGCGGGACTTCAATGTTTCGCAGCCATACCGTGTTGACTATATACGCATAAAATCGGGTTGTTCGTGCGAAATCTATGAACCTGTTATAGAAAATGATTTTTCTTAATATAGGTTGACAAATAATTACTGTAAAATATTGGTAAGCTGGTATTTTCGTCCGTGTGTAGGAAAGAAGCCCTTACGCGTTGAATCCTTTAAACACGTTCTAGTAATGGAAGTGAAACAAAAATGTCCACCAGAAAATGGTGGAAGAGAATAAAAAGATGAAAACCATGATAATGTTATATTTCTATGTTAGTATATTATCTAAAGAACAACAAGAAAGGTTCGTCCATCATAATATGTGTTTTGCGTTTTATTGTCATTATTGTAATTTTGTTGTGATATACCATAATTTTTAAAAAACAATGCATAGTACGAGGACTGGCTGGAAATTTCTAAGCCAATCTGTGAAGACCTGTACAAAGTCGATGGTTCCCATTTTTTTCTACATAGTCCGCTTCGAGGTGTAAAGGCTGTTGCCAACGTTTTGAGCTGACATGACGCCATTATTGCTAGGCAAATAACGAACGGTTAGTTCCTGTTTTCATTTTTGGAAACAGGTTGACATGTGGCCCAAAAATTATCAGAATCTGCTTTGAAACGTCCCAGAATATTGCAGGAATCAGGAATCTGTCATGTTTCTGATCCACTCACATCTTGTAGAATTTTTGTCATTCCCAACTCATTGGCGATAATGTGCTCAACCCGCTCATGTTAGTTGCCCACAACACTGAAAATAAGTCGAGTGGTCAATCGTTGGTCAGCCATCAACATATCATGCCCTAAAGTGGTGACCATGTCGGTATATAGTGTCGGCATACCTTTTATCTTTTCATCGTTTACCGTGAAAACAAAGTAGTCCAGCGTTACGCATGTGCTAATTTTTCTGGATATATATATATATATATATATATTATATATATATATATATATATCTGTGTTGGGGTTAGTCCTTTCAGTTGAAGGTACTTGATGACTATTGCCAGTTTTGTCCATTTCTGGTGATTTCATGCCCTAAAGCGGTGACCATGTCGGTATATATATCTGTGTTGGGGCTAGTCCTTTCAATTGAAGGTACTTGATGATCGCCCTATTGCCAGTTTTGTCCAGTGATTTCAATGTGTAGGTTCACAAGATGGTCGGGTACCAAGACAATATTAACGTGACAGATGCAGTTTTTATGTCTATGATTCAATCAATGATTGTACTTGTTGGTGTCAAAAGTGTTTTTCAACTCAATTGATTTATCCTTTTCAGACTTAGCACTTTACAGCTAGTCCTCGTAAGTCATTTCATTTGGATTGTGATTACATCATATAAAATGTTCGGACCGTATATTTGACCTTATTTGGTATGTCTTGCTACTATTTGAATTTTAGAATATTAAACATAAAAAATTGTCAATATGAGATATATCAACCCAATTAATTCATGCTTTTATAATATCCTATGTTCGTGTACATTGACATCTGGCATAAGTTTTTCTTTGAAACCGACTGCCAGATCATTTATACTGTATGACGACATTGTCTGTGTTCCTTGTAAATTTTGGACCTATGGTGGACTAAGGATAGAGTATGACGGGTTAATATACATAAAACTGTCACATGCAGAAGAGGGTTGTAATAACGATTAGAAACAGAATTGTATAATTTTGATAAGATTGTTGTACTGCAGAAATAAAAATGCCAGAAGCTTCTTAAAGTCGGTATTAATTTAGTTATAGAAAAAAAGCCATTACAATCAATGATGCATATTTGTCTACTAACTAAATACAGAAATTCGATACCAGGTTTATATTATTTATTTAAGAAATCCAGGCACCTGTGCAATTTGATTGTCTAAATTATGTTTAAATCAAAGTGGCAAGACAAATGCTATTGTGAATATAATATGTGCGATACAATTCGTTTTTGACGATGACAATTCAATTATTTTGTCAGGTCTCAATAAAAAATGTTATTGTTCTGAATTAATAGGACTTCTATCACCGTGCCTGGTGTTCAATACTCATTCATTAATAATAAATTCTTATGACCTCAAAAAGTGTCTGTACATACACCGACTTTCAAGCATTTAAAAGCATTTCCTGTTGTGGTCAAACACAATGATGTTTAAATTCCTCCATATTGATCATATTTTTTCAATAATGTGCCTCTGTAGTGGCTAAACAATTGTAATTCATATTACAATGAAATCAATTAATGCACGATAGAATACTCTTTAAATAACATTAAAGTGTAGTACGAGTGAAATCGGCTTGTTTGTCTGTGGGACAAAAGAGGGTGGATCTATTCTAATGACAGTCGTAATTATTCATTAGCGATCCCAAATGATTGACGTGTCCCCAGTGTTATAAATTTTCAGCACATGCGTAAAAGAGAATATTTCATCTTTGATAAAACTAAATCGGTATCTTCTCTTCAGTTTCCTTCTGGTCCAATTTGGAATCCATGCACGGATATTACACAATATCAATATTTTAACATAAAAATACAATACCTGTTCGCTCCCCAACCCCACCCCTTAAAATATAAATATCCTTGAGATTAAAATTCTCGTTTCGACATGTTGAATCATTTCAAGTTCTGCCTGTTGTATATGTAATTTTGTGTATATGGTTTATTTTTATCATTCAAATTATAAAAAAAGAGGAGCTGATTATAATTATTTGATGCAACATATTATATTGATATTATATCAGTTGTCAATAAACATATTTTCGAGTTAATTTTTATTTTCACTTATCTTTGCAATAATATAATACTTTCTGATATTTAGTTATTGACCGTATTTTGTACATGTGGTTTATACAGTTACAGTTACATGTCTGAGACTTATTTAGATTGAAAGTGGACGTTAAACCCCATTTCTCTCTCTCTTTCTCTTATTTAGACTTGGAATTGGATTGCACAGTTCTTCTGTAGTTTAAGTACTATCTTTCAAATCGTTAATAATATTTATGTCAATATCTGTGAATGTAATTACGCATTATTAGATTGTGGAATCCCTTAAGGATCGTTTTTTGTTTCCTTTCTACACTATACTACCGGGCCATATCATAGTTCATCGCACATTTTATACTGGTGACTAGCAGCTATCCGGCAAAGCCTTTCCGGGAAGGCATGGATGACCAAAACATGAAAAGAATGATGATAAAAATAGAATCCATTATCAGAGTTATTCAAAAAATGTCTCCAGAAAGTTAGGTGTGGCGGTCTAAAATTGGGTCAAATTAGAATATTTGTAGTATCCGCCACTTGTTGACACCGTCCGTTGCTGCGACCATAAACAGATCACCAATGATTTTCAGATTAGTTGTAATAGAAATGGCGGGAGTGTTGCCCTTATCCACTAAGACCCAATTAATGTTATGTGTTTTGCATTATCTACGTACTCCAGCTTTGAAGTTCTTCAAAATAATATTCAATTAAAGTTACAAAGTTGCGTTCTTCGGATAATTATTATATTTGTGAACATAATTTCTCAAAATCAAAACCAAAACGAACTTTAATTTCTTGACAATTTTAAAAATCGAAAACAAGTAATCTTTTAAATAGTGTTCAGGGAGTTCCCGGTGTTGATGATCATTATGATGATAACAAGAAACATGCACACACGCTCACGTTTAAACAAAACGTATTGATATACATTGTACATTACTGGTCAACAAAAACAAACCAGGCAACAAACTAAACAGGTAGATTCTTTACCGAGTGGTTATTTCTTGAAGTGAAATTCTAAAATTGAAAATAAATGGTTAAACAACAGGATTCATTGAAAAACAATATGATTTATCCTTTCGCCGAATGGAATGATAATATTGCCCGTATTATTTGAATGTTCACGGCGCAAACTGCATATGTCAGCAGTTCAAAACACGTATTTTAGTTTTAAATTTGCATTTTCCATTGCTCCACAATACCAATATCACAGTGTTAAAATAATACAGAATACTCTTTTCAATAATACGAAATACAGTATAATAGTTATTTTGCACATTACACTTCTCCATTCTGCATTTTGCATCATAGACAAAAAGCACATTAGAAAATATACCTTATGGGATCTACGACAAAAATTGTCGACAGAAATTAATAATTTATGCGATCAATCGACAACGTACTCATATGTACAGACCTTGGAAAACGATCAATAAAATGAAATGAAATGGGGGATTAACGTCCTGCTGCTCTGACCCGACCGGACTAATGAAAACAGGCATACACCATGCATCGTGCTATGAGGGGAAATTTTCCCGGACTACTCTTGTTTCAAATCCTAACTACCAAGGGATCTTTTACATGCACGCCAATGGTTACACGGAACCCCGTTGTCTCGTAGGTCCTCCGTTCTGCACCACTGAGAATGGGAAAGGAAAAAACGATTAAATTTTCTGGCACATATGAAATGAAATGGGGTTTAACGTACTGCTCCGACCAGGCTAATGAAATTGGGCATACGTCATACAGTGGGTCACGGGAGAAATTATGCCCGGGCAGCGGCACTCTGGTCTACTCTTCTATCGAATTCCAACTGTCAAGTGATCTTTTACGTGTATAAGTTCCCGTGGACTTTTTTCCGGCCAAGGCAGGGATCTAGAACGCGACCCCAGGCTAGCAAGCCACCATGATTCTCTACTCCAAAAAAATAGATAAAAAGATTGTAGTTATAGTGAAATGTATTGTAAGATAAATGGCAGCTACGTCTCGACAACAATTCATTGGAAAGAAAAATTTTGATGGTTGCCTAAAAGAGAGAAATGGGGTTAAATTGGATATATTTCAGTTTGATTCGATATAAACAAATACTTAATTAGTGTCTTTAATTAGCTAATTGGTGAATGTCAGTGTAATATATTCTTCCCGTAAAAGCTGAATTCGCGGATAATTTATTGTGCAGGAGATCACAGCTAGCTCCATGTGTTTTAGATTAAATTTTAGCTTACCGTGTAGACAAAATCGATCGCATCTTAACACTCACCTTGTCTATAGACGTAATATTTTCAACAATGACAAGCTGCCATAACACAATACAAATCAACGCATAAATTCATATGAAATCATTTAAAAATTGTGATATGAATTGGAAAGTATATTCCTTTTAACCCTATCGAAAACACTGATAAGATAGTATTAACAAGGACATACTTCCTGAAAAACAGGCCAAACTTACATTTAGCCAAATTTGCCGAACTCACCGGTATGAGCTGTGCTGTTTAACGTTTCTTTTTGCGACCATACCGTGTTGCCATAGAATGTAGTCGTCAAATAAGACACTTATTGTTATTTTTAGAACTATGGCTTCTCAAGGTGACGAGGCATAAGTTATGATTGTGTTTTATTTATTTTAATCCTACCATTATTTTGTGTACTTCGGTAATGAACATTTAGTAACTAATTATTTTATTCGGTGTAATCTATTGTCACTTGATTCGCATTTGCATTTGGTTGAGTGTCATAGCGAGTGTCGGTGCTGTCGGATATCTGAGAGACCGGACAATGATATCTATGAACTGGTTAGAACCCGCCATTGTTTTCAACATGTGCTGATTTTGTCTTGTTTGCCATATTGTTTGTATGTGAAACTTCACAGTGTTTTTACCACTTTGCCCATTAAATAAGCATCGTTCCAGGACAAGATCGTTTTACGATTTATTTGTGGGAGTGCGTTAAGCTGATCTGACGCGTCCGGTTTGTTGACATCTTCATCTTCGACTTTTCTGCAGGTAAAGCCAACGGTACTGTCAGGGTCAGGGTTAAAGAGTCGTGCAGCAAGCCGATAAAACAGTACATGAGCCATTCGCAGAGAAACGGGCATGATATAATTGTTCGCTTCATTGGAGACAGAACAAGGGTATATGGTTCTAAACGTAACTTAAAACAGAGAAACCTCACCCAAAATATTTATCAATGAAGCTCTCATTCGTAAACGCGCTGCACTTTACAAAAGATGTGATATGTTTAAATCAAAGGTGTTTAAAAACTGTTGGACGTACGATGGTCGAGTGTACGGTTTATACCCGCGAAGGCGCAGTTATTGACCGTAACGGATTAAAGAAGGTCTTTTTCGACGACTTTGCGGGAATCCAGCCCCTAAGGATTAAACAGGATTAATAATAAAAATAATAATAATAATACTTTATTACATATAGCATTAAGTTAAACAACTTATAGCTTTAAAATTATACAATAATACAATCAAGATGAAAAGACGTGTAAGTAAAAAGATAAAGAAAAATAAATAAAAAAAAATAATAGTTATTCACAAACAATAAATACTATATATACAATAAAAATTATCTTAAAGTTGAGGAATGTAATGATGTACGTTTAGCAAATGCGAAATATATAAATTTAGCTGTAGATTTGATGAGTTTTTGATCAGTTGACGTCATCAAAGAGACAGATTTAAAAATATTTGGACTAGCATAATACTTAGATGGTAAATACAATTCTCTTAAGGTGTCGGGATCACGGTGGCTAAGTGGATAAGGCGCTGGTTCGCTAGCCTGGAGGTTGAGTGTTCGATCCCTGCATTGGCCGAGAAAGTTCATCTCGATTTTCCGGCGTGATTTCCCCTTGTCAGTGATGCAGAAGGAGGGCCTGACAAGGACAGCTGCCTAGTCGTTCGGATGGGACGAAAAACCGAGGTCCCGTGTACAAATTGGAGTGCACGTAAAAGATCCCTTGGCAGTTGGAATTCGATATAAGAGTAGGCCGTAGCGCCGCTGCCCGGGCAAAATTTCCCTCATTGCACACTGTGGCGTATGCCCGTCTTCAATTAGCCCAGGTACGGTGCTTAAGCGTAGGACGTTAAACCCCATTTCATTCATTCATTCATTCTCTTAAGGTGTTATATACAGGACAAATTAACAAAAAATTTGTCCAGTAAAAGGATAAGCCAAGAATATCCAGTAAATTTTTAATATTGAACACCCATGTTTTATTACTGTATTTACTGTCAAAAGCCGAATTCCGTGAGTGGTTGTACACAATATATTTTAAACTACCCTTATCTGATAAAACATGTATCCAATATTTTAATATACAATTTAGTCTGGAGTAATATCGAGTTGTTCTTCCAAGCTCTCCATACACCGATGCACTATGCGTAGAGGATTTTAAAAGAAATACCCGTTTACAGAAATGGAGGTGCAATTTTTCAATGTCTGGAGAACTATGGAAGCCCCAACTTGCACAAGCATAATTAAGAATGGATCCTATATAAGAGTCAAATAGAAAAAAGTTGCTGTTTAACACCAAGATTTACTTAAAGAACATTATATAATTGATACAGGGCTTTAGATGCTTTAGATACAATAGTTTTCTGACATTTGTTAAAATTACCATTGTAAAAAAGTTCCACACCAAGATAATTAAACGATTTAACAATTTCTACATTTTCATTAGCATACGTAAAATGAAATTTACCAACATTTAAGGAACAGTTTCCATTTTATGCAATATTCATTTAATCTGATTAGTAGATGCTACAAGCCTTTGGCGGAAGTGGACATTAATGTCGTATCATCGGCATACATTAAGGATGTTAATATCAGAGAATCAATAATGACAGGATCAATAACATTATAATTCATAAATGAGTTAAAATCATTCAAATAAAATAAAAATAATAACGGTGATAAGTTATCTCCCTGCTTCACGCCTGCATAGGATGGGAAATAATCTGAATAATTATTATTAAATTTTACACATAAATTTACATTACTATACATAGACTTTATACAGTTTACCATTTTTAGATATACCTAGCAATTTTAATTTTATAAACATTATCAAAACATTTCGTGTAATCTACAAAACAACAAAATAATTTTTGACCCTTTGACAAATACTTATTAATATTCAGATGCAGAATAAAGATGCAATCTTCAGTGCTTTTATTTGCTTGAAAGCCAAATTGGTTTTGTATAAGGATATTGTTATTGATAGCCCAAGACATTAAACGTTTATAAACGATAAGTGAAAAAAGTTTACTAAATACATTCATTAAAGTTATGCCACGATAATTATTTACATTATTTACATCACCTTTTTAGGTACCGGAACTACTACACACTGTGACCAGTTTGATGGATATAAACTTGAGTTAAACAATAAATTATAAAAATTACATAAAGGAACAGTTAAACTATTACAATTTTTAACTATTTCAGGGATAATGCCATCCCTCCCAGCGCTTTATCAGTCTTCAGTTCTGAGATAGCTTGAGTAATCTCCTGCGTAGAAATAAATTTATCTTAATCAGATTCGTTATATTGCGACAGGAATGACTTTGTATAATCTTCTACTACACCTGTAGACTTATCTGTTTCATAGCAAACTGCGAACATACTTCTGAAGTGGTCATGAAATTCTCCTAAAGATATGTTTGGACATTGGTTAATCGCTGTGTTTTTTAGGGATTTGATGTGGAACCAGAACTGTTTAGGGTTTTGGTTTACTTTATCACAGAGTTCTTTCCCCCTGCGTACTTTATATTCTTACTTTGCATATTTTATCACATTATTGTATACTATTCTGTAATGCACAAAATTAGTATGATTTGTTTTGCTTTTAAGCTTATGGAATAAGTTTCTATGATGGATAAACATTTCGAGAGCATCTTGACATTTATAATCGAACCACACGTTTCCATTAGTTTGCTTTTTTATTCCGATTAATATTGCGATTACTTGTTCGGTTTTTAACCCCTATATTCTTGTAGCTCTCCTCAAAGATTTCATGACAAAGGTTGTCATTTAATTCGTCTATGACACGCTGGTTAACACTGTCAGCTTTAACATTATTGAGTACAGTTGTACTCTTAATGTTTGAGAGGACTCTGTTTAGGTCGTCACTTTTCAATCCATCCCATCGTAACTTTCTTATGCTTGTCTGAAGGTGAGTTATGCGTTGAGAACTAGCAGTAATTAAAAGTTCCTGTTGTTTGGCTGAGTGAATACCAAAGCACACTGGTGCGTGATCAGAAAAAAAAACATCGAAATGACCAATTTTGAACTCACTGATAATATGAATATTGTTCCAATTAATCAACAGGTAATCTATGACACAGATTAGGTAATGTTCTAACAAGCCTGTTCTGGAGTTTAAGTCACCACATACTATGAAATTTCCCTGATCCGAATATAAGGAATTAAATGTTTCGATTGATTCGAAAAAGTTTATATCATAAGTGTTATAGAATTTAGATCTTTCATGTGGTAGGTATACAAAACAGATGAAAACGTCTTGATGGTTACTAACGAGGGTTTTATCAATTTTCACGACAGCAAAACCATATTCATTAGAATCCACTATGGTAATTTCTTCATATAGTTCTTTCTTTATGAATATTACTATACCACCGATGTTCTTGTGTTTCTTTCGTTCTGGGACATGTTTAAAGTAGCCTGGAAGTTGGGCTTGAGTGGTATATTGACCAACATGTAAGAGCGCGATAACATCATAACTTGTTATAAAATTAACAAAATTGTCGTCATTTAACTTGCGTGTTAAACCGTTATAATTGTTCCAGCAAATAAATGAAAGATTACCTCCCTTTATGACCTATTGTTGACCAGCTCCATTATCTATGTATTCTATGTCATTAACGAATAGTTTATCTTTAATAAAGTAGACTTTGTTACCCCTTTCCTTCTCTATCTTGAAGGTTGGCATTAACATTTTCTCTTCATAACAATATCCCTCGGTAGTTGATCCGAAATTCCAAAGTTTGAATCTGTTAGAAGTTTGGATTTAGATTTTATTTCCTGTCTATCTTGATAGTAGTTAAATTTCACTACGATAGGTCTGGGTCTCACATTTGGTACACTGTCATCATGTTGTCTTACTGGTTTCCCGATCCGATAAGCTCTGTCGATTTTGATTCTCTCCCTGATCTGTAAGTGGTCTACTATGAAGTCATGTATTATGTCTCTACAATTTTCATCATTCCTTTCTGTTATTCCAAAAAACAGGAGGTTGTCTCGCATGCCTCGACATTTTAGGTCCATCACTTCTTCCTTTAATGCGGTACTTAGCTTTTCCATTTCTCTAAGCCTCTGAGAGGTATCAGATTTTTCTGCTATGAGTTGTTCCGTTGTCACAGACTGAAATTCCATATTTGTCTCTACGAGATTCAATTTATGTTCCACAGATCTTATTTTTTCGCTGTTTGTGGATACCTCTAGTTTCACCGATGCTATTTCTCTAACTACATTTGTCAATTTATCTTCTATTATGTCCAGTTTAGAAAGTCTTTTGTTTATAGTTTCAAGAGTTGAAGTCATCATTTGTAGTTGTCGTTCTATTGGGTGTGATGAGTTTGTACTCTTAGGTTCATCTTTTGGTGGATATATAGGAGTACTCGTTGAAGGCACGTCGTTATCATCTCTGTACAGTGTATTCATTGCAGAGGCAAATACTGAAGATATCTCACCATTACTACTCATGTTATCTGATGATGTGAGCGAGGAATCAACGTGTGATCTTTTTTTACCGCATCGTCCACCTTTAGGCATGAGTGTGAATGATATTTTTCTTTTCCGCCTCAGTGGCCACTATATTCCTTTATAAATTTAATAGTCAACGATTACCCTTTTGAAAATATTCCTAACATTCACACAAATACTTCATTAATCACACCAAATCCTCCTGGTTCATAATCCAAGATAGTAAGTTACTATCTATAAAGCATCAGTAATGTTCAACATCAGATATATTCAGCGTTATACAGGATTAAATCAGAGAGCACAAAAAACACGTCTTAACACCTTGACCATACTTTGTTAAAAACGTAACTTATTAACCAACATTTTAGCATCAGTTTTGGGATAAGAAATAAAGATAGTAAGCTGGCACTGCCAGGCAGGATACGCCCACATTTTCGAGAGATGGATAGAGAACAAGCAATACCGAAAGTGATTTTCCCTACAATCAAAGGCCATAATTCATTAAGTTACAATTTGATATGCGCAAATATCGAAAAGAATCAAGATCTTTAGGTTATAAACATGCATTTCAAGTTTCATCAAAATCGTGACCTCTTCAGGGTCCACAACTTTGATATATCATATTTTGACACTATTCGTGTACAAACGTCGGCCATTTTGTCTGGTAATTGTGGGTCAATTTTCTCGAAATTCAAACAGTGATAGAGTCAAACGTTTTTTTTAAATCGGATAATATTTATGACGTCCAGAGGGACCATATGGGATTTTTCGGACAACCAGGGGCCATAATTCAGGAAGTTACGATTCGATATGCACAAATAATGAAAGGAACCAATATGTTTGGGTTATAACCATGCATTTCAAGTTTCATCGAAATCGTATTAAAATTGTGCCTAATACAGGGTCAACAACCATGATATACCATTTTTTAACAATATTCGCGTAAAACGGCGGCCATTTTGTATATCAATTTTGGTCCGATTTTCCCAAAATTTGAACTCAAACTTTATTAGGGTGTAACGGTGATATAATCATACGATGTTTTAAATCAGATAATAATTGTGACCTCCAGAGGGACCATAAGCTAAACAAAGGCGATTTTGCGTATAATCAGGGGCCATAATTTAGGAAGTTATAATACGATATGTGCAAATATCGAAAGGAACCAAGATCTTTGGGTTATAACCAATCATTTTAAGTTTCATCAAAATCAAATTAAAATTGTGACCTCTACAGGGTCCACAACCTTGATATACCATTTTTTAACAGTATTTGCGTTCAAATGGCGGCCGTTTTGTATGGCAATTTTCGTCCGATTTTCCCGAAATTTGAACTTAACTTTACTTAGGGTGTACCGGTGATATATTCAAACGATTTCTTGGATCGGTTAATAATCGTGACCTCCAGATGGACCACAAGCTAAACAGAGGCGATTTTGCGTATAATCAGGGGCAATAATTTAGGAAGTTACGATCTGAAATGCGCAAATATCGAAAGGGAACCAAGATCTTTGGGTTATAACCATGCATTTCAAGTTATATAAAAATCAAATTAAAATTGGGACCTCTACAGGGTTCACAACCTTGATATACCATTTTTAACAGTATTCGCGTACAAACGGCGGCCATTTCGTATGGTAATTTTGGTCCCATTTTTCCGAAATTCGAACTCAGCCTTTCTTAGGGTGTAACGGTGATATAATCAAACGGTTTTCCAAATCGGATAATAATTGTGGCATCCAGAGGGACCACAAGCTAGAATGGGTGATTTTTCGGACAATCAGGCGCCATAAATCAGGAAATTACGTTCTGATAGGCGCAAATATCGAAAGGAACTTAGATCTTTGCGTTATAAACATGCATGTCAATTTTCATCAAAATCGATATAAAATTGTGACCTCTATAGGTCAATAACAAAAACAAAAATTAATTTAATTTCGCCCAAAAAATAAAAACTACTATAATGTAACACAAATCAGCTTCGTTTCGCCAAAAAAGACACCCTGTCTAAATACTCGGCTAAAGTCAATTCATCTTCCTCGTGTCTTCGTTTCAATTCCTGGAGCTTGCTTTGAAATTGAACATATTTATATCTTTTTTTTTGGTGGTTCCTGTCCCCAAGCATCCTGAACGATTCTAATCTCATTAATATGTTGTTCTTTTTTCAAAAATGTGACCAATTCAAAAACATTCGGATGGGCTTTTCCAACAAGCTTCTTGACGATTGGCCTTGAATGCCATCCTTCCAGAGTGTTGTTGGTTCTGTGCTCCTGTGTGTCGTAGTGGTTCCACTAGTAAGTTGCAAATTGTCCCTCGAACCATTGATTTGTAACATAATCGGCCAATTTGGTTATTTTTGGATTGGCTGGCATTTCTGCTATAATATGAACGTGTGCATTTTCAACTGGGGTGATTTGATAATATCCATCATTAGTTGCCAATTATTGGTGAATAAAATTCATAGTGATTATAAATTCATAAAATCTGTAATAACAACAACATGTCTCTCCTTAAACGAAAGTCGACATGTCGATATCTGTGCCTTCGCGGGAAGGATTATTTTGGTTGCGCTCTGTAACTGCGCCTTCGCGGGAATAAACCGCGTGTACATACGACAGATATATTGTCGTAACCTGTGAGCAAGACTTGGATAACTTTCATACATCAACAAACAGAGAAAACACACTAATCTCACTGTGCCCCCAATTAATTGGTGTTATAGGGTAGAGGTGAGAAAATTAAGTAAACAAAGCATTATTAGTACTGTTCACCTAGTTAAAGGCCCGGTCCAAGTGGCCGACGGACACAAAACGTATGCAAAAAGGACACAGCGGACGAGCAAACATTCGGGGGCGGCTCCATCCGCTCCAAAAATGGACAAAATTGAGGAACACAGAACGGAAAAAAAAGAACGTGGGAAGTATGGAGCGGGAATGTTAAATGGATGTTCATCGGAAGCCTAGCAGGGGGCACAGTACAGACGACGATAATCGAGCAGGTCCATCAAAACAACAATCCTTACCTCGACCCCACGGGGTGTTCTCATTGTTTTCCAGGTAAAATCATTTGGCCAGTACTAATTAGGGTACCAATGATGTTAAAACCATAGTCTTTTTCATATCAATATTAACCACTTTACATTAACAAATTTAGCATGTACATATATATTTTCATATCAATATTAAATACTTTACATATAAGTTATTTTATTAACAAAATTATTATTGTACATGTATATTTAAAATTCAACAAAAAGTGATATCGAATATCGAATATCCGTATTCATATAAAGTCGTCAAACAAGTTGATAAACTAGGCTTCGAGTTTGGAATGAATCTAACGTTTACCTGTGCATTAGCTATTTTGGAATGATATACAATTTGAACTTTCAACTATTTAATAAACTTTTATCATAAACAGTGTTCATCGTAACTAGGTATAAAATTAAACTGACATATGAACGAAAAATCAGACAGTGATTTATAGTTCGCACATATCAAAGGTTAAATTGTACTGTCCATGCAATAATTAAAACAGAGTATACCTAACTAATCTACAATAGTGATTGCAGGGGGACTGCACCACACATGATTTACACAAAAGACAAAATATATTGACAAGATATCATACTCAGAAACAACAAACAAACAAACAATTTTAAAAAATGAATGTATCCAGGGGCTAGCCGTAAGCGTCCACTGCTCTGTGCAGTCCCGGGTCTGTAGTGACACAGACTTCACTCAAAATTGAAAATGATCAGGAATAGAACCCGAAGAAGAAAATATTGTATAATGTCGGCATGAGTCATGCTCTGCCATATGCTACAAGAAAAACGAATGCAAGCATACTGTAGTGAAAATTACAACTATGCAAGTAACCATATCGGTGAAATGTATAACAAAAGACCGAGCGGAATCTCTCACCCGTATTCCAGCACCCGGATTCGAGATCAAGTTATCACACATATTCCTAGCGCCAAGAAAAACCTAGATAATTACCACGAAAATAATTGTTTCCTTTATAAAGTTTATATTAGAAAATAAAATTTTAAAACATTTTAATGAAAAATATATATGTAATATATCCCCCACACCTCACCCTAATATATACTATTACCGTAAAATATCGCACACTAGGCTAACTGAGCAAAAAGGGGCACATCAATTTTGCATTAAAAAGCCCCCAAACCAGATTTGGTGGGAATATTTTTTGTTTTACGGAATTAAGAGATGGATAAACTACTAGAATACAAATGTTCATAAGGTTTCTATGTTGGCGTTTTGAGATATATTACCGTAAACATACTAAACATATGGGGGGATCTGGTTAGGGTAGGTGCACTGTACACCCAATAACCTCTAAACTAGCTTTGATGGGTTCAGTAACTTTATTTCACTAAAACGATAAGGTGTACACTTTCAAAATTTCATTAACCTTCTATATTAGCGTATTGAGTTATACCACCGCTAAGTTCCTAGCACCCGGATTCGAGGTGGACTTTGTGGGTTGAATAATCAACGGGTACACCAATGCTGCATCAAAAAAAACCGGCCCAAACCAGCTTTGGTGGGAAAATGATTTTTATGTCACGGAATCAAGAGATGAATAAACTTCTAGAATACAAAATTTTAGATTGCCCCTATTTTGGCGTTTCGAGATATTTTACCGTAAACATACTAAACATATAGGGAAATCGGGTTAGGGTTGGCTCATTGCGCACCAAAAAACTTCTAAACTAACTTTAGTGGCTTCAATATTCTAATTTCACTAAATCGATCGATGCATAAGGTATACACATGCCAAATGTCATTAACTTGCTATGTTGGCGTATCGAGTTAAACCACCGCAAAGTTCCCAGCACCCGCATTCGAGGTGAAGTTTTTGGGTTCAATAAATAATGGGTACGCCCATGCTGCATCAAAAACGACACAAACTAGCTTTGGTGGGAGAATGATTTTATATCACGGAATCAAGAGATGAAAAAACTACTAAAATACAAAATTTCAGAATGCTCCTATGTTGGCGTTTCGAGATTTATTACCGTAAACACTACTTAACATATGTGGGTAATCGGGTTAGGGTAGGCTCACCATGTACCCAATAACTTCTAAACTAGCTTTGGTGAGTTCAATATCTTTATTTCACTACATTGACCGATTCTTAAGGTATGTACATGCCCAATGTCATTAACTTTCTATGTTGGCGTATCGAGTTATACCACTCATAAAATCCGCCTCGAATCCGGGTGCTAGGGATTTGCGGTGTTATAACTCGATACGCCAACATAGAAAGTAAATGACTCATGCACCTGTCCAGTTGGTGAAATAAAGATATCGAAGCCACCGAAGCTAGTTTAGAAGCTATGGCGTGCGCGGTGATCCTACCCTAACCGGACTCCCCATTATGTTTAGTATGTTAACGGTAATATATCTTAAAACGCCAAAATAGGATTCTTTTGAAATTTTGTATTCTTGTAGTTTATTCATCTCTTCATTCCGTAAATCAAAAATCATTTTTCAACAAAAGTTGGGTTGGGTCGTTTTTTTGATACAGCGTGGGCGTACCTGTTGTTTATTAAACCCACAAACTCCGCCTCGAATCCGGTTGCTAGGAACTTTGCGGTGGTATAATTCGATAGTATTTTTTTTACAGATAAAGGCAATATTATTACTGGCCTTATCGATAGGTGCGAGAACAAATCTCTCTTGGAGAGTGGCAAGACATTCAACTGCAGGTGTATTTTTTAGAACTTCGGGTGGCCGGTGTCTTGGTTTGATATATTTGATTCTCCTTGACAAGAGATCAAAAACAGTGTTTTTTTATTCTCCAAAATACTGTAGAGGTGCACGAAATTTATCAGACCAAGCTACAATGCATTTCCTAATTTGAGATTTGAGATCTTTGTGTAATTTTTGAAAAGTTTTATTTGGTTGTTTCCGAAATTATGGTCCCAATCTAAAAAAAGGTTTCTTCAAAATGGCGGACACGGTGAACAATACTCGATCGATTCGTTTGTGATTATTGGATTATGACTGCTGTTTGATATATTTCTTGGCGGTATCGTCAATAAATGAAGCCAGATATGCTGTTACAGTTTATAAATGCGTATATAATCTTGAGGTTGTCGAAAGTCAAGTATTATCGACAATATCAAATTTTCCTGTCAGTTTCATGGTAGTTAAATATTTTATTACGGATATGAGGTAAAAATTTGTATACGACTGTAGGTGAAATTTTAGGAATAGTACCTGATATTACGGTTGCCTTTTAGGGCAATTTATTGATTATATATTTTTCTTGAAATTTACCGCATATGAGAAATCAAAGTGAAAACGGCGATAAATATAAAAAACATGAAAAACATTTCCACCGCGGTGTAAATATTTTCTCCGCGGTGTTAATATTTTCTCCGCGGTGTTAATATTTTCTCCGCGGTGTAAATATTTTCTCCGCGGTGGAAAGGTTTTCTCCGCGGTGGAAAGGTTTTTCATGTTTTTTGATCAAAAGTACGGTGGCCTATTAGGGCCATACACTGATAGTTTGAATCCATATAAGTCCGGTGACTGAAGGGCGGGGATCGCCACCCAAGCTTTGAGTTTATAATTCCCCACCCCCGCCCACACACCCAATGGGAATCTTATATACATATTTCGAGATGTAATTAAATTAAAAGTAATTGTTTAACCAAGCTCATCATTTAAATTAACGTGAACTTATTGCCCGCCAATTTTACCCACACCCTTTTGCCCACACCCACACCTGCTACACCCACCACCTCTCCATAAATCAAAACAGTTGTCTAGGGACATCATATACACTTCTGAGAGATGGACAGTCCTAGAAACTTATTTCTGATTAATATATAACATAATCATCAATTATGTCAACATAATCAATAAGGTATCAATAAAATACCTATAATTTTTTGTCGCTTGATCAACTCAGATAAGTGTTGATAAGTATATATAGTAAGAGTAGTAATAAACTAATTAAGAGACAAAAGATTTAATTATTTGTTTTCAATAAGATTCGGTGGCTTTTTTATGGTTTCTATATCTTCAAAATGGCGGACACGGTGAAGAATACTCGATCGATTCGTTTGTGATTATTGGATTATGACTGCTGTTTGATATATTTCTTGGCGGTATCGTCAATAAATGATGCCAGATATGCTGTTACAGTTTATAAATCTTGAGGTTGTCAAAAGTCAAGTATTATCGAATCATATGCCATGGGTTGTAAACGAAAGATTTAACAGAGGACTTCAACGCCCATGAAGATTGTCAGATTTGTTTAGTATTCCACCACCAAAATGTTCCAAGACTACAGATTATACTGATTGGCCCCCAGTATATTTTAAATGGCCCCCTAAACGCCTAATCATCACCCAGATTCGGAATCTACGCAAAAAATTGGTCTAGAAAAACTTTGTCTTATAAATTCAAAGCTTGGGTGGCGATCCCCGCCCTTCAGTCACCGGACTTATATGGATTCAAACTATCAGTGTATGGCCCTAATAGGCCACCGTACTTTTGATCAAAAAAACATGAAAAACCTTTCCACCGCGGAGAAAATATTTACACCGCGGAGAAAATATTTACCCCGCGGTGGAAATGTTTTTCATATTTTTTATATTTATCGCCGTTTTCACTTTGGTTTCTCATATGCGGTAAATTTCAAGAAAAATGCATAAATCATTGAATGGCCCTAAAAGGCCACCGTATGATATACATTTTATTACTGGACGGTCTCCAAAGATTCTATTCAGTCCAATGTCTTGTATATGTTTATCCGTAAAAAGGATTTTACATAGCACATCAGGTTTTTTCTTATGCACTTTATGGGGCTGTATTGAATACTTAGGTGAAATTTACTATTAATTTTATCAAATCGGTTATAACATCGTAGTATTCAGGAAGAAAGCGTTCATTAAGTTGATTAGAATGGATGGATATCCTGTATGAAGACGCCGAGTTTTTAGCTGTAGATGTTTTCAAAGTGTGTACAATTTGTCGGGCTAAGTTCAGTACACAGGCAGCACAGGACAATTTATCGGAAGTATGACATTGGCATACAGAATACAATTCATTCAAAACAGTTTCCGGGTCTTTTTGAAATTTAGCCTTTTTTATGGAACGGTTTTTTTTATGGTCATTTTTTTTGTAACAATTTCTTGTAATCAAAGTGTTTTCATCACGATTGTTATAACCGATGTTTTTGTATCTATCATTGAGGCCATAAGGGAAAATGGTCTATAATTTTGTTATCTCTGTGTGAGTTCTTTTTTGTGTAACACCAGGGTGAACTTTACCATTAGTGAGGTGTCCCGAACCGGGAAGTTTTTCAATTATTTGTATACTGTATCCTAAATCCTTACAGGGACTATTTTTTAAAATGTTGATAAAATAGTTTATGTCCTTTTCAGAGATTCCTGCAGATCTCTGATTATTAAACCTCATTTTACAAGACCTACTTGTTTCCCCAACATACTCTAATTTGAAGTAATTACAGGTCACTAAATATACTATATTTTGCGTATAACAATTAATTCGAATTAGGTTGGTTACCCTTATGGGTACATTTTGGTGCTTAATTCATTTTTGTAATAACTATACTTTAGTAAATACTAATAAATTGGATATAAATAAAATAAATAATGATGATGAAATGAGGATGAGAAATGTGGTGAGCAAACAGGATCAAAATCTGACAACGAGATCATTCTACAGTATGAAGGGTTAAAACTCTCCTCTAATAGTAAGTACAGGGGGACTGCACCACACATGATTTACACAAAAGACAGAATGGAACACAACCCGAAGAAGAAAATATTGTATAATGTCAGCATGAGTCATGGTCTGCCATATGCTACAAGAACTGTGAATGCAAGCATACTGTAGTAGAAATTCCAACTGTACAAGCAACCATATCGGTGAAATGTATATAATAAAAAAAAAGGTAGTCAAGAAGTGTTTACGTATTCAATTGAATAGATGTATAGTGAATGCATTGGGGGAACCTATTACACCCGTAACAAAACACACACAACGAAAACCGAATACAAAGAAGCAAAGGAAATATAGACTGCTGACTGACTGGTTTGACGTAAATACGTCGCTGTGGCAGATAGCTAGCTTATAATTTAATGTATGTCATAATGAAGTAAAGTGGAAGATTATCTTACCTGGACGTATTTTTTATTTATTTATGCATTTATCTACCGTAAACAAAGAAGTACTTGTACTTTATCTACTTTAATATATATATATATATATATATATATATATACACACACAAATATAAAAGTTTTCGAAAAAAGAACTACATTATTAGTCGATTATTAGCACTTTCGCTTATTTTATTAAGCTCTTCAGATAATCTACATCTTGATAATACAACAATGACTATGACGTCATGGCGCCATAGTTACACAGTAGTACAAAAAAGGGACATAAATAAAATATCAAATCAGACAACAAAACTCGGCCTATATGCAATGAAACTATACTTATAATTTGCATTTAAAGCTGGCCGATATTTGTCAATAAAATATGCCTCTTTGGCTTCTAACAAATCATTATTATTGTTATTTAGCTTGTACATTGGAAAAACACTAAATTTGCAACCACCACAAACATCTATATGTCCACTAAGTGGGATCATCCTATATTGTGGATTGAGTATATGGTGCCGATGCAGGTTCATCCTTGTCTTTAACATACTGATTGTTTTCCCAATGTACCGTCTATTACAGCCAGAACAAACAATCACATATATGACATAACTGGATTTACAGTTTATGGGTTGCTTAATATGAAAAAGTTTATTATCGGTGATCTGGATTGAGGAGCCCGTAATTATTATTTTACATGTCTTACAATTTATTTCTCCACATTCACTTACCACCGGTGTATCTGGACTACATTCAAATTTAGAAGATATTAATAATTTAGCTAGATTTCGTGGCTGTTTAAGACTGTTAATAATCTTAGTTTTAGACACAATTTTGGACATAACTTCACTGTTCTTAAGGATGTGTAAGTTATTATTTATCAAAGACTTCCCATCTTCTTGTGATGGGTTAAATGTTGTGACTAAAGCAACATTTAGATTTCCGCATGCTGGGTGTATTTTTGGTAGTCTTAATTTTGTCTGATCTAAACTTAAGGCCCGAGTCGTTGCATCTTCTATAAGACCTAAAGGATATTCTTGTTTCAATAAGAATGTTTTTAATTCCTTTAGTCGCTTAACTTTGACAACCGGGTTCGAAACAATGGTACATACTCTTCTAGCTAAATTATATGGAATGTTTCGTTTAGTATGAGAAGGGTGACAAGAGTGAAAGTTTAGATATTGGTGGGTATCTGTTTGTTTGTAATACAGATCCGTTTCAATCACTCCATTTGGTGAAAGATTCACGGTTACGTCCAAAAAGTTTAATGGCACCGACCTTAGTAATGATGATCGAGGCTAGGCCAAAAGTTCAATCGCTGAATTCTCGGTTCAGAGTAGATCAATTTGATTGAATTAATTTTTGTTACCTACAGTATGATTTTTAGGCCACTGTTTAGAATATAATACATAGTTACATGCTGTAATAATTTATATTATTATACGACTAATTACGATATAAAGAGAATCGAATGTTTAAAACTATGCCCACATTAATCGTCCATTTAAAATGGGCGTATCTCTTACAAGTTCTCAATTATCGACTTAAAAGTTACATTCAAATATTAACTAATTTATTGGGTTAACATCTCAGTTTAAACTTTTGATTTCGTTTTTTTTTTCTTTTTAACTTATTGAAATGTAAACAGCCAATTATCTAAATATACAGGAACCGAACGAATTTGAAAGTGCGATACATACAAATATTATCTATAATATAACTCTTTTGGAAGATATAAACACTAATTTTTACAAAATATTTAAAACCGAATTTCACAACGTAGATTCAAAATATATTTATGATAGACGGATAGAAGCAAAGTTCAGAAGGCCAAAAGCCCAGAGTTAAGCGATCTAGTCGTAGAAAATACATTTAAAATAAAAAAGAAATATTGTATTTATTAGTACAAAACTGAGAAGCTTTGAATATAAATAACTCCATAGGATTATATTCACAAATGATAAATTATGCAAAATTAGAAAAGTAGATAACACACTCTGCACTTTCTGTGAATCTAATATAGAAATTGTAGAATACATCT
This sequence comes from Patella pellucida, assembly GCA_917208275.1. NCBI lineage: Eukaryota > Metazoa > Mollusca > Gastropoda > Patellidae > Patella > Patella pellucida. The sequence goes on along the minus strand of OU795037.1, from coordinate 39,377,163 downwards.
TTGTTTTATGCCCATTTTACCAATAATATGGAATCATTTTAATACCATCTTAGTTTGCAGCAATAAAGATAAATATAAACACATATCAAACATCTTGGTTTAACTAACAAACCAGACCATATGGATAATACTGAATGGATGATCATTAATCATGTAATTATTTTAACCCTTTAATACCCAGCGTATCAGATATGCACACCTACATGATATGCATATTATTATAATCCCTATCTAGTATTTTAATTATTTAATGTAATAATATGAAATATTTTTTATTCCCCGTTAAATAAAAATCGGTCCCCGGGTGCAACTGTACAACTTTCAGGACCCTGGCCTCAAGTGCCTGGGACCAACTCTACACTTTCGGAAATGTCAATAAAACCCATGTAATGATTCCAATTAAAAAAAATACATCGTTAGTAAATCTATTTTTACTTATATGCTATTTGTTGCCAGAAAATATATATTTTTACTAGTTTAATTCAAATTTAAAAATAAACAATATATTTTCTGAAAATCAATGTCGAAATTGAGTGTATCATATATGATACAATGGGTCTGAGGCATACTTTATTGATATATAGAAATGTGGGCATTGTTCTTATCATGTGTTAAAAGAGTGCCAGAAATGTCTTGAAATTCAGCTATTTGTGTATTTATATCAATTATATGTATGTATTAACCTGTTTTAGACCACAACCAATTAAATGATTTTTTTTTATCAAAATTTGGCTTTTTGGTGTGATTTTTTGTTATTGCGATTTTTCTATTTATGTTATGCATTTGTTTTAAAATTATCAAATATTGTAATGAAATGACAAACAATATGATAAATTCTTTGTTAATTCAAAAAAACTTTGTTTTGTTACGAAATTTTATGCTGGTTTAGAATTTTTTTTGTTGTGATTTGCCCACTGTATCATATATGATACACATTGAAAATCGAGGTCAAGGTCACCCGATTCTAAATTTTACCCTGGGATATTTTTTACTACATGTAAACCTTCAATAACCCAAAGTATCATAATTTTCCAAAACTTGGTTCATGGTGTGGGCATTACAGGGTTAACTTAGTTCTGTATATATGGGGCTAAACTACGAAAAGAAATACTCAATATTAATAAGTATGAAAGCTTTTTAGTAGAACATGCTACATTGGAGATTGAGATATCTCCGGAATTATACCTTAATAAATGGAAATATCTTTTTAAGACACCCTCCGTACCGATTCCCAATTGATGGATTTATGTACTTAGATATGTGTATAGTAGGAACCCTTGTGATGAACCGTTTATCCAGAACAATCTATTTCCTTTTTATGATATAAATGTAAGTAGCATGTGCTTGTAAATTTGAAATAAATGAAAGGGTTTTTTTGAAAATGAAAGGGTTTTTATGAAATCATTTGAAAAATTGTGTGTGATAGAATTGACAAGTATATTCCTTTTAACCCTTCTTATGGATTTTCTTCCTTCATTTAGTATTTACGTTTTAATTCCAAAATTTTCTCTACGATTATTTATAAGTTTTTTCTGTTCTAGCCTTGGTCAAAAACTTAAAACCTACAAATTGAAAACGTGTGAGCGCTAAATCCAGCATGTTCTTGAATTCAGGGCTCACACTGGCTTTCATTTTTTCCCCGCCAAAATGTATGATAATTTGTATATAAGAAAAGGGTTCATATTTTTTAACTCCGCCAACTGGAATATTTAGTCTGCCAGAAATGTGTAATAAAAAAGACAAGAATCGTCGCTATTCAACCCGCTCTTACGTTTCCGATCAGTGGTGATAATATTATTTGAAATAATAATAATATCCGATAGACATGCTTGTATATTTCACATGCCGTGTGAAGCCACAGTAAACGGAATTCAACTATCAAAATATTCCATTCTCTTCGAAAAGAACTGTCGTCTATTTTTATTAAAGACGAAATATAACATCAAATATCACCGCTTGTATTAATCATTACGAACGAACAATTAAAAAAATGATAATCAGGTAATCAGTCAAAATAATGTAATCAGCATATGGACTGTTCACCATGTACAAAATACACAACAAACAGTGGTAATAGGTGTTCGGAAGAGTAAGCTTACCCTGCCTGGCGCTCTACACCCGCCATAGCTGCATCCAAACTATTAGGCGAAATCTCGGTAAACTAGCGTGATTGGCCAATGGACTATCGGTATGCAAAATGCACGTGATGGAGAGTTTTAACAGACATTATCAGGGAGATAATATACGCTTCAATTAAATAAGCCTAGAATAAAAGTCGAGAGAGACAGGTTATATTTACTAATTAAGTCAATATGACGGACATAAAACTTTTTAAAGGTAAGTTTAGTCCGCAAGTATCCCTTCCAGGTAATTGAAATCAAAATTTAAAATAATATGATGATATAGAATGCCTTTAGCTGACTGACTAATATCTTCCTACAATTTTGTTTACAAATATCTAAAATTTTATTTCTTATAATAGGAAGATAGGATTTATTATAATTACATGTAAAACGCTCCCAAATATACCCTCCCATTCATCATTCTTTATTACCATTTCATTTAAACGCGACTTTAACAATTTATTTTTGGTACATAATAATTTTTAAAAATATTTAAAAATGTGTATTTTTCTTTGGATATATATTGAATATCGACCCAGTTCATAATAGACCATGCTATTGTTAGTTGCCTGTTTTACGCCCAATAACCGTTTACAAAAGTTTAAATGTACCTTTTCTATGTCATAAGCTTTATGAAAGCTCCAAATCTCAGATCCATAAGTCAAAATACTGTTTACATAAATATCAAAAACCTTTAATTTCGTTTCAACATTAAAATAATTTCCATTGCAGGCTTAAATAATACTGAATAAGGCTTTTCTCCCCTGCTCTATATATGTTTCTGTGTCTTAAGAAACTTCCCGTTAAAGTACAGTAATATTCCAAGATATTTAAATTCGTCTCCTATTTCTATTTTGTTATTGCCAAATTTCTATGTTTCATTTGCAGATATTTTACCCCCATTTCTAAATACAACAATATTTGTTTTAATAATATTTACTGACAAATTCTACTTCTCGGTATACGTATATAGAGAGAGTCTAAAATATTTTGTAGACCGTCGAGTGTTTCTGTAAATACAGCCTTATCATCTGCATAAAATAGCAAAAATAAACTAATCTTGTAAATCAAGGGGACCACAGTTATCTAATTCCAAATGAGTTTCGGCATCATTAATACAATAATATCGAAAATAATAATGGGGATAAAATTTCATTTTGAACGAGACCATAATCAAGATTGAAGGCTGGCGAAACCTTGCCATTTAGCTTGACACAACATTTATCTTTGTCACAAAGTGAGCGAATAAGTTTCAATATTCTTCCATCAATGCCTTCTTTAATTTATATTTATACCAAAGATTTGATCTTGAAATTAAGTCATGGGCACGTTTATAATCCACAAAACTAACATATAATCTTTTCTTAGACTTAAGTCAACGATTTATTAGCGTTTGTAAAACAAATACTGCATGAACTGTGGGTAAAGATTTCCTAAACTGGACATTAGATATAGTGCAATGTGTTTCAGTATATTTAACTAATCGATTATTCAGGACTGACGTAAATAGTGTACCCATACAAATCAAAATAGTAATACCTCTATAATTTTCCGGATTGGTTGGATCGCCCTTCTTAGAATGGGTACGATATTACCCACACACCATGAAGATGGAAACAACCACTATCTTATATATTATTAAATACAATTAAAAGATAAGGTAAATACTGATCTCCACATTCAATGAAGCATTAATTAAAAATTTCATCATTACCACAAGCTTTATTACGTGGAATTTTTTTGTTTGATATTTTAATTTCCAATTCAGTTATCCTTTGGTCTAATTCAGTGGGTTTTTTTTTTTAATCCCGCTTGTTTAAACCCTCTATACTGTTGTTATTATAGTGATGCGATATCTCTGACGATAAACTACTAAAATGATTATGAAATGTAGCAATGTTAACTGACTTACTTACACTTGTCTTTCGTTTTTTCAAGTAAGCTAACATATCGCCCTGTTGTGTTTTATTTAAGTTTTCTCTCATATTGTTTATAGTGGTTTTTTTAATATCGCTAACTTGGTATTATATGTGTTTCCATGGGATTGTTTCTGGTAGAAATTATACATGGCTTTTTTTTATAATTCCCTCACTTCTGTTTACACAAGTCCTCGAACCATGGCTTGTCTGACCGATTATCATGCCTTCTGTGACGTGTCTTCACATTTTTATACGCCCACATTTTCATGTGGACGTATTATTCCGTCGCCCCTGTCGTCCGTTTGTCGGGACACCCTGACGTCCGTCCGTTCTTCCACAATTGTTTGTGGACTCTCTACAGGCCACAATTTTTTTATCCGATTTTGACGAAACTTGAAATATAGCTTTATCCCCAAAATATCTCGACAGCTCTCGATATTGGCATGGATCTGATCGTAACTTCATGGATTATGGTCCCTGGTTGTACGACAAATCACGTTTTAGCTTGTGGATCCTATAGAGGTCACAATTTTGAAAAGATTTTGATGAAACTTGACACGCATGTTTTTAACCCAAAGATCTTGGTTCCTTTCGATCTTTGCGCCCATCCTTCCTGAATTCGTCGGTAGAATCACCCTTTTTAGCTTGTGGTCCCTTTGGAGATCAAAATTGTTATCCGATTTAAAAAAAAACAAAAAACCTTTGATTATATCACCGTTACATCATAAGGAAGGATGAGTTCGAATTCGGAGAAATCGGACCGAAATTGCCAGACAAAAAGGCCGCCGTTTGTACGCGAAAACTGTTAAAAATGGTATATCAAGGTTGTGGGCTCTGTAGAGGTCGCAGTTTTAATTCGATTTTGATAAAACGTGAAATGCATGTTTATAACCCAACGATCTTGGTTTCAATATTTGTGCATATCAAATTGTAACTTAATGAATTATGGCTTTTGGATGTAGGAAAAATCACTTTTATGTTTTGCTTGTTCTTTATCCATCTCTCGAAAATGTGGGCGTATCCTGCCTGGCAGCCGCCGGCCTATATTTTATATTTTAATACAAAAGGGCGATGTAATATTTGTTACAATCTTTGAAAAACGCCCAACGCTTTGATCAATACTTTCCTGATCCCTATTGTGAGTTTCACATACTCCTGACAAACATGAACTCACCTCGCTTAACTCTAATCTGACTTGGTCTGCTTTGGTTTCACCCCACCTAATAAAGGTAAGAAGAAGAAGCTTGTTTCATTAATGTGTCACACATTGTACAATAGCAATAAAAACATAATTTGAGAGAAAAAATTATAAGTGTACAATGACCGGCCTTTAAGTTAAGGCCTAGGAGACACAACAGGCATATTAAAACATCCACATTCGAAGATAATAAATACGTGTAAGTAAGAAAATAAAAACCAAGTAGGAACAATCCAAACCATAAGACAGAATTCGAAGTCTTAAAAAAAGTTATAGGCAAAATAGTGTATGCAAGCAAAATAGTGTAATAAGCATATGGACTGCTCCTCGTATACAAAATACACGACAAACAGTGGTAACATGTACCCGGAAGAGTAAGCTTACCCTGCCTGGCGCCACACCCGCCATTACTGCATCCAAACTATTAGGCGAAATGTCGGTAAAATAGCGTGATTGACCAATGAAATATCGGTATGCAAAATGCACGCCAAGAACTGTGTTAACGATGTAGTAGACATTATCAGGGAGTTAGTAATAGTATACGTGTCAATTAAATAAAAATAGAATAATAGCCGAGAGAGACACGTTATATTTCCCAATCAAATCAATATGATGACCAAAATCTTTTTTAAAGGTTTTAATAAGTTTAGTGCGCAAGAATCCTTGTAGTTGAAGCTTTGATGTCAAATGCCTCGAGCAACTTCAAAAAATCAGAATAAAAGGAAACAAGCTCTCGCGTAACGAATTAGCTGAGACACAAACACTCCATAAGCTGGTGATATTGAAATGTTACTACTAATAAATGGAAAGTTAACAATCGGAAAGTCAAAGTCATCACGTTTATCGTACAATCTAACACTCAGTTTATGGCAATTGTTCAAATCGAGACGCAGATCCAAGTAGGAAGCGTACTTTTCACTGTCAGTGGTCTCATCAGGTTATATTAATTCTACATAATCACCAAATTTAGGATTATTAATGGATAAAACGTCATCGATATATAGATAAGTGAAATTAAAGTCTGACTGATCGTTTATGTGTTTTTACGAGCATCTGTATGTAATCGGCTTCGTACGAATAGAGAAACAGATCAGCAAGCAAAAGTGCACAGTTGGTGTTCATGGGGATGCCAACCACTTGCTGATAAATTTCCCCTCCAAATTCAACGAAGATGTTATCAATTAAAAAGTCCAACATCTGAATTATCTTGATGGCCGTAAATTTGATTTTGGAATCACTGTGATTCTTAACGAAATATGTGGAATTGTAATTTACAACTAAATATTGATATCTAGCAGTTCCCAATTTAGACGAAAGGACACTGTGAATAATGTCTTTCAACCGGGTTTTTAATTTATAAAGTAGAAAAGTCAACCGTTTTTATAGATGAGACTGAAGCATGGGATCTAGATTGCAAACCATCAAGTCATTCTTGTCCCAGTATTTTTGAATACCCTCTTTAACAGCCTATAGTATAGATGTCAGTACTTTAGAACGTGGTTTTGTGGAACAACGAGATGAACCTGTTATAAAACGTTGCTTGTAGTGCTTTTTATGTGGTTTAGGTACCCAATATAACAAGGGCAAATCTGTATAGGTATCTCCACATGGAGTAACAAATGAGGTGAGTACTGATTTGTGATTGGATATAATGTCATCCTTACTAAGAGTAGATAGTTTATAAGTAGCACTGTCGATTGGTTTCCCGAAATTAAGTTCTTTGAATAGACAGTCAAAATAATGTCGTTTACATATAAACACTATGTTATTGGACGCCTTTTCAGCCGGAACAGTGACATACTTGTCACGCAACGCATTGAGATTTTCAACAATGCTAACATCATTGAAAATAGACTTAGGCCTAGTGAACAATTTACATGTTATGATCAGACCAGACTCCAAAGGATTAGCACTTAGCTAATCTATAACGACTTAATCTCTAGGATATCAGTTAGCAATGACGTATTGACTGGGTTATCTCTTTAACCCTTTCCATAGAATAAGCATACCTTCTTCTAAACGATTAATTAGTTTATATACATGGTAACCAAAACTAGTATATATACCCCAGTCATCCAGAACATGATATCACTTCTATTCTGGATGACCTCGCGCCTGGTACGTTCGTGCATTTTTTATGCGCGAACTCTTAGTTTTTCTATTACACAATATATTACATGATATATAATTCAATAATTACGTAGTGTTGAGCAATTGTATGTCCCAAATGATTAGCGGGAAACCACATTAGATGCTTACTTCGAATATACATAGTAAATAGAAAAAACTAATACATGAGAGTGACTCACCTAAAATAGTACAGGAACACAGTTAACTGATATGAAGTATTTAATATCCAGTAGACATGGTACAAGGGTTAGTCAGCGAAATGGATGTATGAGGTGTGTTGTTGACGTTTAGGAAAGTAGACGAGGGCAAATGTGTAGGGAGTGATAGCTAGATGTATTATGAATGGTAAGAGTGGCTGTGGTGTTACGGTGAAATACTATTCCGCCACCGTAACACCACAGCTTTATGATTTGTTAGACAGGAGTGATGTAATAAGAGAAAATTGGACCAAACCACACCTACTAATTGCGAGATTGTGATACCTTCAAAGTTAAAGCAGAGTTGATTAACCACAACCGACTCAAGGATTGTCATCAAAGACAAGATCGAGGATGGGACCAATCGTATCGGCCATCTGTATCACAAAAACCTGCTCTAAGACAGAATCCGTCTGCTTCACCAAGCCCTACTGCCCCCCCCTCCCTATTCCCCAAAACAGATCTAATAATGATGACGTCAAACAGGATGATTTCAGAATTCTTAGAAAGCGAACGAATAAAGGAATCATAGAATACTTAATCAAAAGACAACATCACCCACGAGCATGGGAGCCAGCATCTATAATTTCCAATAATATAAAGAGGGAATTTCACAACAAATATACCAAACAAGGAAAAAGCGGAACAGAAAATATTTTCAATAACATCTAAATAATTACACTACTTAATTTAGCTGAATTTTTCGTTATCGCAGATTTATGAAATCAGCACACATAGCACAATTTTATGGTTCAGACACCCTGCACTGTCCGTTCAGACTAACTTTTAATATTTCAGCATTTCCTTCATGTTTATTAGCATTATTCCACAACAATCGAAATTTAGTTGGTAAACTTTGTAAATTTAGGTATTTCCCTAAGGAAATTCCATCAAACATTTTCCGTATTTCAGACTCCCAAGTTGTTGTACACAATGCTAATTCCATGACACTAACATGTCCTTCTGGTCAAAAGATACTTAAAGGATGTTCCTATTGTGCGGTTACCTTACCATGTTTATGTTACTTATCCATATTAAAGTTATTCATTCCAGCCTCACTGGGCTCTTGTCAAAATAAAACAGTTTCTCGGGTCTCCAACCTACATCCTATCAATTTGGCTTTACTTCAATCCTTTTTTGATGATGCCTCCCTCGCTAACGTTACAGGGGATATTTTATTTGAAGATCGTTTAAAAATCTCAATTCCAAACACACAATTTATTCTCATGAATTCAAAAATGTTATTGCTAACGATGGGGAAAACGACCTCAGTCAAAAACATATTGCTGGAAGTGTCCAAAATAATCAAATAATTTTTCCTGCTCTAATCAATGCACCTTTAGAAAGACAAATTCCCTTGAAGTCTTCATGGCTTTACATCAGCAATCTTATCCCATCATTGGGATCATTTGAGTACCATTATCCTACCATTGAGTACCAGAGTCAGTCACCTTTGATTATGTAGTATGATTATTCCTTTCTTCTGGAGTATATTCCTATTTTTATTTCGTTATTGTGCTTTGTTGTATAACTATGTGTCTTAAATAAATTATTTAAAACAACAAAAAAAATAATCATACAATTATATATGTAGAACTTACCACTGGTTCATTAACCATAAACAAAGGTATCGTCTGCGATACCGGTAACTTATTCACCCCATGGTGTGTTAAATGTGCAGTCTTCTACTTTCTTCATCCAGTCGTACTTGCCAGTACCCATTACTGGCATCTAAGATACTAAAATAATTGGCTCACTTAACTTAAACCTCGTTCACACCAACCGCGCTTTGATGGCACATTGAAGCGGCGTGCAAAGCGGCACCAGAGCGTAACAAAGCTTGACTCAAGCGTCAGGGGCGTAATAGATCGTTTGAAAGCTTGGAGCAAAGTGGGACATTCGGCAAGAGCGCCAACAAATTTTACGATTGTTTCAAAAGTTTGGGCGCTTAGTCACGAAGTCTGATGGAATTTATGTCAGGTAAAAAACTACGTGATCCCTCCACCTTTGCCAGACATTTAGATGAGGGTCTAGCACACCTTCCCGGGGACATCAAACGGGCAACAGAGATCAAGCTCATGGAAGTGCTACACGAGGGACAGAGGCAGGCTGAGGAGTGTCATGGGATGTTCCAACAGCAACAGCAGCAACAGTTCGCCCCAATGCAGCCAATCCAGCCACGGCCGTACCAACCAAGCTCGACCAGAAGACATTATCCCCCAAGAATGGTGTCCCAGAGTCACCAGTGGCATCCTCCACCATCACAGTGGTCGACCAAGCAGATGCCAGGTCAACAGCGCACCAGTGTCTGGGGCTCCCAAGACTGTCATTATATGCCCTGTACCCACAACCATCTTCACATTCAGTGATCTCCACCAACATCCTGGACCTGGACATCGGGACAACTATAACCAGTATACCCATAGCAAGGGCTTCTACCAGCTCCCAAGGTTCTACTGCTGCTGCTGCTGCTGACAAGACCACGGACTCCCTGAACCTGAGTGACTTTGTGCGAACAGCCATAACTACTGCAGGGAAAACCACCACGCAATCATCTCCTGTGACCCCTCTGGGGACTTCTCAACCTCCACCTGAAGATGATGATACTACTTATATGTAAATGTGACATTGGCACTAGTGAATATTGTCATTCTGAAATTTTGATGCTATTGTTTTTGATATTATGATATTTGTATGTATGATTTGTAAACACTGATAATATTTTGTTTTGCTTGGTTAAGTTTGATGCTTTTTGTACAGAATCATTACATGTTTCTTAATAATAATAACTTTCGTTTCAAACAGACTAAGAAAACACTGTTTGTGATATTATGATATTTATATGTATGATTTGTAAACACTGATAACGTTTTGTTTTGTTTTGTTTGGTCAAGTTTGATGCTTTTTGTACATAGTCATAACATGTTTCTTAATAATAAAAGAGAATATGTTAAATTGAGCCTTTTATATTCAAGTAGACTAAAAAAAAACGTTTTTTAATAATAAAAGAGTAAATATGTTAAGTCTCAACTCAACAGTGTTCTGTCAAACTATTTGATCTTTTGCATTTTTCACCACATCATTCTAACTGTTATATTTCTAAATGTATGTCTAATAATTGTAAAACCTGTCCTTTTTTGCATAACAATACCATTTTTACTAGTTCTTTAACTAATAAAACTTATTTTACACGTGGGTTTGAGAAACTAAATTGCAAAATCTACGGTATAGAATGCATACTCTGTGGACTGATTTATGTTGGCGAAACAAAAGGCCCTTTACACTTACGTGTTAATGGTCATCGTCACAACATTAATAAGGGTAGTAACCAGATTCTCTATAGACATTTTAACCAACCGGACCACTCTATACTATCAATGAGAGTGTCGATATTAGAGAAAATTTACCACCATACTAACAGCCCTACTTTGAGTACTCCCTTTCGCAGAGACCGAGAGGAATATTGGATACGGACATTAGGTACTGCCACCCCTTATGGATGCAATGACAATGTAGCTAGTATTTGGAATTTATCTAGCCCTGCGTGTAGCGATGCTTATGTCATGACGTTATTCCCCAAGTTTCGTCGTCGTAAACGCAGTCACGGACATCATCGCTACACATCACCTAAGCTCAGCACTATATCATTGGATGCCCTTTTAGAATTTATCCAGGAACCACTAGGGCCACATCATATCCGCACTAAATTATATTCTATTCCACTTACTATTTTGAAATTACTAAAAGCTGAATGTTTGGATTCAAATTGTACTGACCCTGCATCCACCGAATACAGGGTTGTATCATTGTTCTTGACATTGCCCACCGTCGTCTGGACATTGCAACTGAGTCTGATGCGTCACACACCACAAATAGTTCATTTCTAAAATTGAAATTTGCTAATAAAGGCATTGATGCTATCGGATTAAGCCAAATATTACACCATAAGCAAGTCACAGCATACATCCCTCCTTACTTCAAAACTGTTACTGTTCCTAGAATTTCTTATACTTATACTAAACCCATTGCATCCAAAATATTTAATTACAGAAACGCATTATCTGACATCAATGCACAAGACTTATACAATAACCCTCTACCATGTTCTTGTTCTGCGTCGTCCTTCCTTTACCCGCCACCTGGACATGTGGTCACTGGTGATTTGAACATAGTCCAGAATAATAAGCTACGTGAAATTTTGTCCAAAGGACCTAAATACCGGGAACCGCAACCATTTTCATGGGATCAAAATTTCAAACTTATTATGGATGCCGTAGAGGACTACGCTAGATCATGGGCTAAGAGGGAAGATGTTATCTCGGATACTCTCTCTGATTGGACGACGTCTATCAGTCGTTTACTTAAACGAAGAATAAACATGCAACGTTTGTCAGTTGACACCAGGCCTAAGTCTATTTTCAATGATGTTAGCATTGTTGAAAATCTGAATGCCTTGCATGACAATTATGTCATTGTGCCAGCTGACAAAGCGTCCAAAAACATAGTGTTTATTTGTAAACGACATTATTTTGACTGTCTGTTCAAAGAACTTAATTTCGGGAAACCAATCGACAGTGCTACATATAAACGATCTACTTTTAGTAAGGATGAAATTATATCCAATCACAAATCTGTACTCACTTCATTTGGTACTCCATGTGGAAATACCTATACAGATTTGCCCTTGTTGTATTGGATACCTAAATTACATAAAAATCCTTACAAGCAACGTTTTATAGCAGGTTCATCCCGTTGTTCCACAAAACCACATTCAAAGGTATTGACATCTATACTAACAGCTGTTAAAGAGGGTATTCAAAAATACTGTGACAAAATATACTCTCGAAGTGGTATAAATCAAATGTGGATATTAAAAAATTCCAAAGAATTACTTGATGGTTTGCAATCTAGATTCCTTGCTTCAGTCTCATCTATTCAAACGTCTGTACACTAAAATTCCCCATAGTAAATTAAAAGCCCGATTGAAAGACATTATTCACAGTGTCTTTTCGTCTAATTTGGGTACTGCTCGATATCAATATTTAGTTGTAAATTATAATTCTACATATTTCGTTAAGTATCACAGTGATTCTAAAAACAAATACACAGCCATCAAGATAATTCAGATGTTGGATTTTTTAATTGATAACATCTTTGTTGAATTTGGAGGGGAAATATATCTGCAAGTGGTTGGCATCCCAATGGGCTCCAACTGTACACCCTTGCTTGCTGATCCGTGTCTCTATTCGTACGAAGCCGAGTACATACACATGCTCGTAAAAACAAACAAACGATCAGTCAGACTTTTTAATTTCACTTATCGATATATTGATGATGTTTTAGCCCTTAATAATCCTAAATTTAGTGATTATGTAGACTTCATATATCCTGATGAGCTCGAAATTACCGGTAAAAATACCACTGACAGTGACAATTACGCTTCCTACTTGGATCTGCGTCTCGAATATGACAATTGCCATAAACTGAGTGTTAAATTGTACGATAAACAGGATGACTTTGACTTTCCGATTGTTAACTTTCCATTTATTAGTAGTTACATTCCAATATCACCAGCTTATGGAGTGTTTGTGTCTCAGCTAATTCGTTACACGAGAGCTTGTTCCTTTTTTAAGTAGATCGAGGCATTTGTCATCTAAGCTTCAACCACAAGGATACTTGCGCACTAAACTTTTAAGGCCTTTTAAAAGTTTTATGGCCGTCATATTGATTTGATTGGTAAATATAACGTGTCTCTCTCGGCTATTATTCTAGATATTTTTAATTGACACGTATACTGTTACTATCACCCTGATAATGTCTACTACATCGTTAAGACAGTTCATCTCGTACATTTTGCATACTGTAGTTCATTGGCCAATCACGCTATTTGACTGACATTTCGCCTAATAGATTGGATGCAGCTATGGCGGATGTGGCGCCAGGCAGGGAAAGCTTACTCCTCCGGACACCTGTTACCACTGTTTGTCGTGTATTTTGTACACGGTGAACAGTCCATTTGCTGATTACACTATACCGTTTGCTTTGGGAACACAACCGGTTTAAGCGTTCATTGATAGTCAATTGGCCAATCACGCTATTTCGTTTAATAGTTTGGATGCAGGTGTGGCGCCAGGCAGGGTAAGCTTACTCTTCCGGACACCTGTTACCACTGCTTGTCGTGTATTTTTGTACACGAGGAGCAGTCCATTTGCTGATTACACTATTTTGCTTGAATACAATATTTTGCCTATAACGTTTTTAGGACTTCGAAATCTGTCTTGTGATTTGGATTGTTCGTACTTGGTTTTTATTTTATTGAAAAGACCTGCCTTTTATTTTCAAATAGACTAAAAAACCCAAGATAGTTATTAATTGAAAAATAAGTGAACAATACAAAATACACAAATACTGTAAAAACCTGTAATGTCCCAAAGAGTGTCCTGTCATCACAGGTTTTACTGTAATAACAACAGCAATAACATGAATAATAATCATAGCATCTCCCAAAGTACATATAATAACATAATAATTTCAAATTTCAGTATTACAAAATAATGTTCATACATTCTCTTCCCCCCTCTCTCTGTCTTCAGTCTTCGCCATCAGCCTCGGATCCACTCCTTTCGCCAACTGCACCAGCAAGTACAACACCAGCCATTCTTTGCTGCCAGTCAACAGCACCCATTGGAGAGAGAAAGTAGTCTTTGGGGTGTTCTCTCTGACGTCTGGCATCCACAGTGGCGCGGCCCCTTGAAGGTGGCTGCGGAACATCTTCCCAGTGAGGTTCATGTCTCCAGGCCCCTGGTATGATATTGTGCTCTTCATCCTCATGATCCACCTCATTGGCTGCCATTACCACCCTCTGTCTCAGCAGGTTGTGCAGCACCACAGCAGTCTCCACCAAATGTCTGACAGTCTCTACCTTCTGTTCCAGTGTTCCCAGCAGGCACCTGAACCTGTTAGCAAGAATGCCAAACTCCACCACTCTTCTACCCCTTGAGATCCTGTAGTTGCAGATTCTCTGCTCATCTGTCACCCCTCTTCTACTGTATGGCTTCATCATGTAACTCTTCAAGGCAAAGGCATCATCAGCCAGGATGAAGTATGGGGTATCTGTCTCAGTTTCCCCAGGGAGAGGGCATGGTGGGGGAAGCCCTATGGACCCATCTACTAGGCATTCAAAGAGCTCAGAGTCCATGAATATCTGGGAGTTAGACATGTGTCCTTTACCTCCTAACTCAATCCATATGAACTTGTACTCTGCATCTACCAAGGCCAGCATTGGTATGGAGAAGAACCCCTTGTAGTTTTGGTAGAGACTTCCTGTATTTGCTGGCTTCTTGATGGCTATATGTTTTCCATCCAAGGCACCAACTGCATGAGGGACCTGCCACCTTTGTTCAAATTGCTGGGCAAGGTTTCTCCATGCTTCAATGGAGGTAGCTGGATTGAAGACCTTATCTTTATACGTCTGTACAATGGCCTTACACACTTCCGGAATCAGCTCTGATATGGTGGAGATACCACATCGGAATCCATATGCCAGTGACCTGTAGTTGTCCCCAGTGGCCAAATGTCTCAAGGTGATTGCCAGCTTGAGGCCAGCGGACAGGGGGTGCCTGTAGTTAGTCTGCTGCTTCTGAACGACTGGTGCCACTCTCTCCAGGATATCATCGAATACCTTAGGGGTAAACCTAAAGTTGTGTATCCAGGAGGCTAGTGTATAGACCATACTGTTTTCTTCTTTGTTCAGTGAGCCATGGCCTGGTCCAGCAGCCCCTGATATATAGTCTTCTCCTTCCTGCTGGTAGGTCAATTTCCCCATGTCTTTGATGTTCTTCTTCCGCCTCAAGGGCTAGGATGTATTTATACAGTAGGGAGACAATCATCATGTTTTCTTCAGATAGATTATCTTCTGGTACTTCTGGATCTTGTAGTTCTGCCATCGTGTTGTGTAGTCAAAGATGCAATGATTTTTGTGAATCTGACCTTGACCAAAAGCGACATGAAATCGGCATGAAATCTGCATGAAATCGGTGATCTCGAATTTTTCCAGTGCGCAAAACAGCTTAACCATGCACAACATGGCTTAACAATGCACAACTGAGATTGGTAATCGTATCCAAACGTGTTTAAAAGCGTCACAACCGCATCAAAGCGCAATAAAGCTTACCAAAGCGTAACAATGCCTTATCAAATCGGAAAATAATTAGTCCCCTAAAGCGCAGCCAATTCGTATTAGAGTGTAACATTTCTTAGGAGACCGTGATCTATTTGGAAAAGTAAACAAAAATGATGGCGCTTTGCTCGCCGATTTAAAGCGCGACATTCGCCGTTGGTGTGAACTAGGCATTAGGAATTACATCCTCAATTATCCTAACATAATAGGGGTTACCCATAAGAGCAGAATTGAGGTCACGGGGGTCTAAACACATTCTAATTTGGTTTCGGAAGGATTACGGAGGAATTTATCCAACTCGTAAATTCGTCCTTTACTTGGCCCAAGACACCTAAATTTTCTAAACGAGTCAGTTCTTCTTGATAAAGTTTTTGCACATGCACAGGAACTTGTCGTGGTGCATGTTGAACAGGAAAAAATTCCTTATTTACACAAAGATGATGTGGTTCACCTGGAAAAGTACAAAGACCTTTGCTCTGTATTTCTGTTCCACCAAATGCAAACAGTTTAAACTCTGAACGGTTTAGCTTTTATTGTGTTAGGTGCAGTTTGATATAGAGTTTATTAGGTAATATATTTGATTCCGCATCGGAATCTATTTTAGACAGTTCTTGTACGTTGTATGAGTTGTTAGCGTCTGCGAAATCAACGTTTAACAAGGCCTTTTCTTTACATGAGACAGGACTAATAACTGCAGATATCTTATCATCATCGACTTCTACCTCTAGCTGGCCGGTCACCTCTGGCTTGCAGTTGTGATTTCGAGTCCTGGTGTGGGCGTATGTGGCATGGAGATAGGGGCGCCTTCTGGACGTCGTTGGTTTCCTCCGGGCACTCCGGTTTCCTCCCACTGCTAAAGACCCCTACGCGCAAGCGAATTATTGAAATAAAATTAAACCATATGCTAGTCCCGAAATGACCTAGTTGTGTTGAGTGGACGTTAAACCCCATTTCTCTCTCTCTCTCACTTGTAAAGGCCCCAAGAAAAGTGAACAATATTCTTCACTATCTGCATAGTTGATTTCTGCCACTTCTTTTTGTTTGCTCTGCAATAATCAGCAAAATGTCCTTGCTTGCCACATATTCTACTGTTGTATTTTCTTGCAGGACAAAACTGTTTTTTGAGTGGGGTTTGTTTCCACATCGTCCGCACTGATTATTTGAACTACCACTAAACTTAGCAGGTGGTAACCTTTGTTGCGGTACATGAGCATACTTTGGTTGTTTATATCTGTTGTAACTTTTCTTCTTGTGAATTGACATAACAGAGGCAGGTGTCATTTGTTTTGCTTGTCCCGTTTTCGATTATTGCCATCTGTTCATTGGCTGATTCTTCGGCTTTAGCCAGTCATTTAGCTTTTTCAAAAGTCAAATCATTACCAATTTTGAGACACTCCTTTCGTACACGTTCGGATTTGAAACCAAAACCATAAAATCCCTCAAGAATCTATCATTGTGTTCTGCAGTGTAGTTTGCTTCTTTCAGTAAGTTTCTGAGTTTGGCGATGCATTCTTCCAATGACAAACTATCCTGTTTAAAATTGTGAAGTTTCCAGGATGCCATTATCTCGTTAGATTGGGGTTCGGCGAATTCTTCAAAACGATTCCAAAACTTTTGTAAAACCTTTTGGTCATTTACTCCCAAACTCCAACTATTAAACAGTTCCAATCCTCTGGTTCCCCACCAGTATAACAGATACTTGCATTTTATTTCTTCTTTCAGCTTATTCATAGGGCCGGTAAACAGTATTTCACATTGCTGTTTCAATAACGTGTATCTTGGGTATAAACCCTCATCTTTGTTCCAGTCAATAGCCGGACCTTTATCTAGGAATGCAGCTTGTGCCAAGCTTGCAGCCACCTTGAATCTTTTTCTTTGTTAGAAAATTCAGAGTTTCATCCACTGCAGCAAATTACCAATTTAATCTTCTCAGCTGAACTTTTAGGCTTTTAACAACAAATTTTAACAGTAAACTTGTGCCCACTTCTGACACCATGTTTATTTTCTCTTGTGGTTCGAATATACCATAAAGCTAATTGGAGGATAACAACAGTTTATTCTACTAAGCTGGCTACATAACATGTGGTTCCAAAACCAAGAACAAAGGATGACCTTGACAGTATCAAGGTTGTGTGGAATAGTCCACTAAGTTGGGACTGGCACATATAACATGAAACCTAATACTATTATGTCATGTGTTTACACATACTATATAGCGTATGAACGCAGAAAAGTAGGTTGTTAAACCCTATTTCATTGAATTAAATTCATTTATATTTAGAAGACTAAGAATCAGGTTTATACCGATCAAATAAATTTGTACAAAATAGAAAATGTATTGCAGAGACTATCACATTATACAAAAGCGTGTACGCTCCAAGCTTTGTTTGGAAAATTTACACAAAGAAAAAAAATAAAGAAGTCACATCCAGGAACTGTTTATGGTGTTTTGATAAAGATTGCTTTCATGAGGGAAATGATACCACCCCCATTATTCTAGTTTATTGTGTTATTGATTTATGAGATAAGACTACCTTTGACATTAATAAACAACGTGTTAACAACGTTATGTTAGGTAAATGTAACTACACACAAATAAATGTTTTGATCGATTGTAGATAATCTCGTGTATTGTGTAAATTATTTATATATTCTGATTGAAATGCATGCGTAGGTATATCGACTTTCAAAAAGTACGAAATTATGTTTAATTCTTAAACAACGGCTTGCTACTAGACCATCAGCCCAAGGGGTACGCCAAGCTATAAAGTTTACCAATTCTCCTACATGGTAGCAATGCATGTATATCTGGTATCATCAGAATGTGAGTCTGGCGGCCGTCTGAAGGTGGGTGTGGCTGTGATTATGTGACTGTCAGACCAAAGACAGGGAGTGAAAACTCAGATTCTGATTTAGACGAGATGGAGTTGCCATTGGACATTATAGTTTTGCGTAGCAGCCTGGTAACCCCTGCCAGTGCGTCTGTTACAAACTACTGTGAGAAGTTAATCAAATTCTGTTTTTGTCTTATACGAAATATAAGACATTAGTTTACTAAAGTTACTTTTTCCTTGGTGTGTTCTAACATTATTCGTCCTAACGCAGAATAATAAAAATGCTGAAAGTGAATTTATTACTGCCCCCCCCCCTCTCTGTTGAAATACATGTACCATTCTAGAGAGGTTTGTCAAGGGTACTCCACCTCAGAAATGATTCGTGATTTGTGTGGCGCTGCTGAACAATTTACATTGACTTTAAGGTGGTACATATTTAGGGTTTGTAGTCTCATACCGCTACAGGGGTTGTCCTCTTTTAACCCTAATGCTTCAAATTAAATTTAAATAAAATACCATGTAGCACCAACCGCATTTACAAATCAATTGTTGAAGGGTGGACAGACGGTTTGAATTTATTATTTCTTTGTTCGTCTGTTTCTTTGTTTATTACTGAAAATCAATCTTTGTAGATCTAAAGCTTTGGAACCTTCCATAAAAACGGAAGATTTTATTTTCCGATCATCAAAGTCATATATTTAAGCATATTAACATATAATAAGGTCAATATAATTTCAATGAATGATTCAAAGCAGTACAGTAACTTAACTTACATTGCATAGATTTCAGTTTGATTTAATATCAACAAATACTTAATTGCTATCTTTAATTAGCTAATTGGTAAATGTCAGTGTAATATTTTCTTTCCGTGAAAGCTGAATTCGCGGATTGTTTACTGTGTACGCAAACATCGATCGTATCTCAACACTCGCCTTGTCTATAGACGTAATATTTTCAACAATGACAAGCTGTCATAACACAACACAGATCAACACATTAAATCATATGAAATCATTTGAAAAATTGTGATATGAATTGCAAGTATATTTCTTATGTATTTTCTTACTTCATAAGATTTTGTATTTATGTTTTAATTCCAAAATTGTCTCTACGACTATTTATAAGTTGTTTCTGTTCAAGCCTTGGTCAAAAACTTAAAAAATACAAATTGAAAACGTGTGAGCGCCAAATCCAGCATGTCATTGAATTGAGGGCTCACATTTGCTTTCATTTTTCCCCGCCAAAATGTGTGATAATTTTATATACTATTCAAAAAAAGTAGGGGATGTTTGATTTTAGGTGCATAATACTAAAATATGCAAATGACTACGAAACAAGTTACTATAGAACCTAACAGAAGAAACATTTCCAGTTACATGTGACGCCCAAACGCACCAATAGCTACCGCATGGAATGCAGGTGATGCTTAGGATCATCATCTGGGTCCAACCCAAGATTTGCACGACTCTGACTTTGAATGTTACAGTCATTGTGGCATTGAATTCCACGGTGGAAACATCAGTTTAATTGTTTTAGTGACTAGCAAACAAATTTTGATATGCGTCGGCTTACCAAAAATGAAAGGTTACGTGCCCTTGGCATGCTACAGATCGGCACAACACAGGACACGCTCAAGTCTACCAAGGGCGACAACTTAAGCCCAGGATCGATTTATCCGTACCTTTGCCTTGAGAAATCGTGTCATCACAGCAAATCAGATCAGCGCTCGTCTTCAAACAGACATTGGTATGAGCATTAGTGACTAGACCATTCGGAATCGACTGCATAGGGGTCACCTTCGCGCCCGACGTCCTCGCGTGATCCCTTGTTTGAGAGATCATCACACTCAGGCAAGACGTCGTAGGGATCGTCAACACTGGATTAATCGACGCTGGAGCAATGTGATGTTTTCAGATGAGTCAAGGTTCACTGTTGATTTTTTGGACAGACGTAGGAGGGTGTGGCGTCGTCGAAACGAGCGCTTCCAAGACGTTGACGTCATCAGACATGATCGATTTGGGGGTGGTTCTGTTATGGTGTGGGGAGACATCACTGTTGCTGGAAGAATGAATGAAAAAAAATGGGGTTTAACGTCCTACTGTTATGCACTTAACAGCTAATTGAAGACTGGCATACGCCATACAGTGTGCTATGAGGGATATTTTTCCCGGGCAGCTGCGCTACGACCTACTCTTATATCGAATTCCAACTGCCAAAAGATCTTTTACGTGCACTCCAATGTGTACACGGGACCTCGGTTTTTCGTCCCATCCGAACGGCTGGGCAGCTGTCCTTTTTTTTTATAAGCAATATTTTTATTCAGATTTGTATCTGAATAGGGATTGGGGAACAGGCATAGCCTATATTAAACCCCTCTCCCTGTCAGATATAGATACATGTATTTACATTTTAGTAAAAACTAAAAATAAAAAAATTCATAATAATCAAAATTATTTTCATAATAATCAAAATTATTTTCATAATAATCAAAATAATTAAAATAATTAAAATAATTTTCAATGTACACGTGCAAGTGTGATTTTAGTGAAACTATATTTATAATGAAGGGTTATAGCTGTCTCTGGAACCGTCTGGTGATTTCGAAGAACGAGTGGACGGTTTTAAAAATATTTAGTGAGTCATCCACGTCATCAGTTCCGTGCAATAAAACTGTAGTATTTCGATGAATAGTCGATAAGTTATTTATTGTATTGTTACGCGTTTCTGAATATAAGGAGCAATTTAATAAAAAATGTTCAGTGTCTTCCAAAAAAATGACCACATTTACAGGATGGGCTGTCAGAAATATGACGTAAAAATTTATGTCCATTTAGATTGCTGCAAGAGAGACGCAGTTTAGAATGAATAATTTGGTTGGTGCGGGATCCAAATGAAAAGATTTTTCGTGGTATTGAATCTTGAGCCATAAGTTTCGAATTAAAAATATTTAGAGATAACGAATTTTGTGTGTCTGCATTTAATTTGTTCCATTCTCTAATTGATGATGGTATGAAAGAATTATAGAAAATATTTGTTTTACATTTATATTCAGGTAGGCATGTGTTTCGGAGATTATAATGAGTGCTTTTTGTCAAGATTAAATCATGAAGATAAGATGGAGAAAGGCCGTTAATAATTTTATAAATGAATTTTAGTTTATGTCTTCTGCGTCTCTCTTTTAGCGTAATAAAACCGGTTTCTTTATATAACAGTCTATGGCTGGTACCCCTTACAGCACCACATATGGACCTAAGTGCATCCAGTTGTAGGTGCTCTAATTTGTTAGCTAGTTGGTATGTGCAGTTGTCCCAGATAACGTCACAATAATCAAAATGAGGTAGGATAAAGGAGGTATAGATGGTTTGTAATGATTTACGGTTAAGTCTGTATTTAAGGGATCTTAAACAATTGACAGATTTGCTGTTTTTTTCGATAATATCATTAATATGTTTATTCCATTTGCAATTTTGTTGAAAAGTCAGGCCTAAATGTTTGTGATATAGGACCTCCTTGATAGGAACACTCTTTAAAGTAAGGGTAGGTAAAATAGGATTTTGTTTGGTTGTCAGTGCTAGTGTTTCGGTCTTTAGTGGGTTAAAGGATACCAGCCATGTTTTAGCCCATGAGTTAATTTTATCCAGGTCATTGTTTAAAATATTTGCGCATTTGGTCCAGCATGCCAGACCCTGTCAAAAGCTTTACTTATGTCACAAAACACTGCTCTCGTGTAGAATCCCCGGTCGATGGCTTGACAAAAGTAGTGTGCAATATCGGTAAGTTGGAAAACACTAGAATCCCCATGCAAAAAGCCGCTCTGGAGGTTAGTAAGAACAGAATTCTCCCTTAGAAAGTTGAAGACATTTTTATAAATGCATTTTTCGAATATTTGAACTAAGATACTAAGTAATGATATGGGCCTATAATTTCCACAGTCTGACGGGTCTCCTTTTTTTAATATGGCAGTGACATTGGCAAATTTCCAGATATTCGGTACTGTTTTCGATACGAGGGAGAGGTTAAATAATTTACATAACGGTTCAGAGATTTCTTTGGATATAAGTTTTATTAGTCAATAGTAGTTATTATGTCTTCAACTTCCTTCTGGCTTAGGGTAATATTAGTTAGAGAGTTGGGTATTCTTTCTAGTGCAGGAAGTGGTGCATTGTTACTATCTATGTTAGATTGGCTTATAAAGAAATCGTTAAGGCAGTTACATTTGTCGGATGGTGTGTGATATGTAGTGCCGTTAACTGACAGAGGGGGTAGTTCATTGCTAGTGCCAGCCCGATTCTTTTCATAAATGAGTCGACAAGGCCCCACCAGTTTTTTCTTCCAAAGTTATTGCAATTATTGATTTTATTATCGATTTTGTCAAAATATTCCTTTTTGCAATTTCTAATTAGGTTTATATATTCATTTCTGATAGTTCTAAATTTATGCCAATCTGATTCTAAATTTCTTTTAACCGCCCTTTGATGTATTTTATTTTTCTTTCTACTCAACTTACGAATTGCATTATTCATCCATGGTTGGTCTTTGGGTCTGATAATTACTGTTTTATTAGGAATATGTTTTTTCGCTAGCCTTGTCAGCTCACTTGTGAAGTTGACACAAGCTGTGTTAGTTGATTCGATGTTAATTAAACTTCCCCAGTCCGTGTCCATGACGTCCCGTTGTAATTCATCGTTATTAATGTTGTTATAGTGCCAAATAACTCGTCTGTAGCATGTTAGTTTCGGATTCTGAAATGATAGTCGACAGTACACAGGGCAATGATCACTACAAAAATTATCAAGACAGCCTGATTCTTTAATATAGTTGGGACAGTTAATTAAGATTAAATCTAAAAGTGAATTATTACCGTAGTTTCCGAATCGCGTTGGGGTATCAATTACTTGATTAAGGTCGAAAAGTATCATTGCATTATGTAAAAATGATTGCGAAGAGCTCATAAAATCGATATTAAAGTCGCCAAATATAAAACAATTATCGACATTATCGCATATTGACTTGACAATCGAATCAAAAATTTTATTGGTTTGTTCGGCAGTAGAATTTGGAGGTCTATAGAATGTACCTACTAAAATAGTTTTGTTTGGGGTATTTAATTGTAACCATATGCACTCTGTACCGTCGACTTCCAGGTCAGGTCTTCTTTTCACAGAAAGTGTGTCCCGAACGTAAGCCACGATACCCCATCCTGTCCATGTGTCCTGTCATTTCTTATAGGTGCGTGAAAAGAATTTAGTAATAATGTGCTGGTGTCTACTGATTTATCAAGCCATGATTCGGTTAAAAGGATAACGTCAAATTTTTCAGAGAGTTCAGCTGCTAAAATATCAACTTTGTGACGGAGGCTCCTTATATTCAGATGGACGATAGACAACTTGCGGGGAGGGCCAGGATTGCTTTCGATATCACCAGAGACTAACAACACGCAAAACTATAAACAGCAGAAAAATAGACATAATTACTTGGTGATGTACATTGAAAATAATTTTGAGTATTTACATACGCTAGAGAAAAATATAAATTTTTACAGTAATATTGATAATCACATCTATATACATATTTACAAATAAAACTTCGATAATCACGGAACGGTATTGATGCGGCGCTGTGTGTGGAATGTTAGATAGAAGAAAAGAATCAAAAATTCCCCCCTCCCCCCAAAAGACCAACAAAAAAACAAACAGCAAACGACAACACCACCCCCAACCAAAAAGAGAATTAACCAAGCTATTGTGTTGGGCGAATGCACGGGTCACGTGATATACCGTTGGCTGGATGAGAGAGTTGAGAGCATAGGACATCAAGCGACAGTAGAATAACGGCTAATTTAGAAGGTGAGTAAGTTCAGTTGCTGTTAGTGACCCATAAAAGTTTACAGTTTGTTGATATAAGCCTTTAACCCTTATAACCAAAGTCGAAAATTTTCAGCATTATTGGTATCTAATTGTTACAAACACAGCGTAACGCGATTGTTGAAACTAACCTTAGACTACCTGTTCAAGAGTTAAACGTAGACAATGTGGTGTACACATACATATGAAGTTAGGAGAGTTAGCACATTTACGAAACTGTATACCTTAGTTGTTAGTAATTAATTTAAATAACGCTGTACCAAGCCAGAGTTAAACATTTAGTAGGAGATCTATAATGATAACTTTTCTTTCTTTTTTAAGGTTTTGTAGGCTAAATAGAAGACACAATAATATATACAGGCTGATAATAAGGGTAAGTATTTTACGTATAAACTCTAATGCTATCTGATAGAAGACACCTTGTTTCTATGTTAGTCGTTTTTATATGCCCACATTTTCATGTGGACGTATTATCTCGTCGCCCCTGTCCATCCGTCCGTCTGTCCGTCCACAATTGTTTGTGGACTCTCTACAGGTCACAATTCTTGTCCGATTTTAACGAAACTTGAAATATAAGTTTATCCCCAAAAGATCTCGGCTGCTTTCGATATTGGCATGTATCGGATTAAAACTTCATGGATTATGGCCCCTGATTGTACGAAAAATCACGTTTTTTAGCTTGTGGACCCTATAGAGGTCACAATTTTGAACCGATTTTGATGAAACTTTACATGCATGTTTATAGCCCATAGATCTTGGTTCCTTTCGATATTTGCACCTATCGGAACGTAATTTCCTGAATTATGGCCCCTGATTGTCCAAAAAATCACCTATTTTAGCTCGTGGTACCTCTGGAGGTCCCAATTATTATCAGATTTGAAAAAACCTTTCGATTATATCACCGTTAAACCCTAAGGAAAGTTGAGTTCAAATTTCGGAAAAATCGGACAAAAATTACCATACAAAATGGCCGCCGTTCGTACGCGAATACTGTTAAAAAATGGTATTTCAAGGTTGTGGACCCTGTAGAGATCACAATTTTAATTCGATTTTGATGAAACTTGAAATGCATGGTTTTAACCCAGAGATCTTGGTTCCTTTTGATATTTGCCCATATCGGATCATAACTTCCTGAATTATGGCCCCTGATTATACGCAAAATCGTCTTAGTTTAGCTTGTGGTCCCTCTGGAGGTTACAATAATTATCCGATTTAAAAAATCGTTTGATTATATCACCGTTACACCCTAAGGAAGGTTGAGTTCTAATTTCAGAAAAATTGGACCAAAATTGCCATACAAAATGCCGCCAATTGTACGCAAATACTGTTAAAAAATGGTATATCAAGGTTGTTTTTTTCTGAGGTTACTTTTTATATTACCTTTGGGTACAATTTGTATTATTATATTAGGATATAGAACTCTTTAACACAACAAAACAGTTAATAACACTTACAGTTAATATAACATTTTAGTAACCCTGTAGTTACCATACAATTACATAAATATGCTTCTGTCAATAAAGCAAATAGTCTTAGCACAACATAACAGTTTATAGCACTTACAGTTAATAACACTAACAAGTAAGCCAGTCAACATTTTAGATATACTTTTTACCATACGAGTGACAACTTTCAACAATGTAGTATGATGATTTTTTCTGATTTACAACAATAAGAGGTTTTACAAATTTTTGCAGGGACTACCAGGGGATTAACTTGTTCAAATGTTGATTTCATGATATAATAGACACACTCTTACACAATATAATGCACATTAATTGTTTTTTAAATTGATGGAAATACATGGGATATACTTTGAGAA
The DNA here is from genome assembly GCA_917208275.1 of Patella pellucida. Taxonomy (NCBI): domain Eukaryota; kingdom Metazoa; phylum Mollusca; class Gastropoda; family Patellidae; genus Patella; species Patella pellucida. Next base: position 39,350,897 of record OU795037.1, on the reverse strand, counting down.
GACTTTATCTGGTATTCTATTTTCAGACATGGGGGATACAATCAACAGGTATTAAATTGTAAATTTAAAAACTGTAAATGTTTTGGTACAGAGGAAGAGAGAAAAGGGGGTTTAGAGTCAGATTGACACAAACTAGGTCATTTAAAAATTACCATGTGCTTCAGATGTATTATGTAGTTGGATTTGTTGGGAACTGTCCTCCTGTCTAAAAGCTTCCATAGTATTTTAGAAACATTAACTATTGTTGGCGTTATAGTAAGATCAGAATTTGTCAGTTCACAGGTTTTTGCAGTTTCTATAATGGTAACTTTTTATATTAATATACTGGCTAATAATAAGGGTAAGTATTTTAAGTATAAACTATTATGATATTTAATAACAGTAGTTCTGAAGTCACTATTTAACACAACAAAACAGTTAATAACACTTACAGTTAATATAACATTTCCAGTAACCTTGTAAGTAGCTAAATACATTAACTTGTAAGTGGGCCTGTCAACATTTTAGATATATTCTTTACAATACAGATGACCGCTTTAAACAATGTATGATAATATTTTTCTGATTTACTATAATAAGTGTGGTTTAATGGTCGAGGGCGAGACATTAAGTAATATATTGTAACAACAAGAGGACCGTCAGGTTCGAGTGTTTTTACAATATATTACGCAATGTCTAAGCCCCGAGACGATTAAACTACTTAAAATACAGACTCCGCACGTGCGTTTACAGTGAAAAACATCATGCCAGTCTAATATTGAAATAATGTACTATTGGCAAGTTGCCCGTACATTATTTGAAATAATGGTACGCCAACATCAAAGGATGACGTCACATCTGTATTTTAAGAGGATTTATAAACTTTTGCAACAGTTACAAAAGTAGTAACTAGTTCTATTGTTGATTTCATGATATAATAAACACACTCTTACACAATATAATGCTCATTAATTGTTTTTCAATTTGATGGAAATACATGTGATATAGTTTGAGAAGATTATCAGTGATATTACATACTCATAACAAGCAAAATTCAATTTAATATAAATATGGTGCTAAAAAGAGTTATTTCCCTTTAGTACACAGTGTGCTTGGTTTAACATGATAATTTTATGAGGCAAGTCTTTTTATTAATTTAAAATTTAAAGGATGACAGTGAGCCATTATGAATTATATTTTATTATGGAGGGGGACATATGTATTGTCACAAGAGATACTAACTGTATCCATGTACAACTATTTTTTTTTTTTTTTTTTTTTTCAGTTAACACTATGTTTCAGTGGATGGAGAGTTTATCTGGGATGGAAGCGATCTGGTTAAATTGAAATTGATTAGTTCTTCACTTGTTGGTTTATAACCAGGCACTTCAACTGGGCTGGACAGTTTGATAGTCGGCCCATTCTTACCCGGAACAGAACTATTTTCTCGTATGAAGATTTTACCGTCTCTGGTCCAGCAAGCAGCAATAAAACCCTGTCTGTATGGCCACCGTGTTATGCTTGCTACATATGCTCTATATCTTGTAAGGTCTTCATTAATGTAGACACCTGTTATTGCATCGTGAGCCATTTTCCTATTCGTCATTATATTTACTTTTGTTTTGTAGCTTCTGAGTCGCACAATTATCTGACGATTTTTTTATCTTCTTTCCTGCCAAGACGGTGACAGTTTTCAATATTGTTTGAACTTAGGGAGTTGTCAATGGTGGTGAGTACTCTTAAAACTTTTCCCTCAACATTTTCGTTTAATTATTCTTTAACACCGCTAATGCGAATACAATTTTTTCTACTATATTGTTCCAGCTCACCACACTTATCTTGCACAGTTGCATTCAGGTGGAGAGAGGTGGAGGCTAACTGTAATTTTAATGATTCAATTTCTTGTTGAAGAGGAGCGACTTGTTTTTTAACCTCAGTTTGGACGATTTGTTCTATGAAAGGTTTGATAGTATCCTTAACTTGTCTGCTGTGGAAGGATAAGGCAATTTGATGGGTAAGTGCCTCAACGGTTTTGTCAAAGCTTGAACCTTCCGATTCAGAATGGTTGTTTATAGATGGTATAGGCAGGCTTGTATTATATTCGTCCATTATTGAAGTTGTTGTGATGGGCTCTCTAAGTCTAGTCTGTTCTTTGTCAACAGGGCCATGAAAATTCATCAAATCAGAATTGATTTGGTCAGTATGTGACGACGTGTCAGACAAGGTGTCTTCTTCATATACGTCTTCAATTGTAGGGTTATTATAAGTTTTGTCATCACAATTTCCAGATTTGGTAAACATTGATTTTAAATTACATTGTTTTGTTCTTTTCAGGACAGATTCAGAAAGATTTGATGCTAATAGTATCTCTCGTTGCATGTCAATTGGCGAGACAGTGTTCGTTCTTTTCCTGCTTTTCGGTGTTGCTTGGGACGCCATTGAAAATGTAAACAAACCAATTGATAATAAATACAAAACTCACTCTTTTTGTCTTTTTAGTTGATTGTTAATTGAATCTTTTATGGTGCAATTCTTTCACATAACACTATGATGGCTGATTTGTTACTTTGATGTAGGTTCTATAGAAATGTATACATGTACGAGCAAAAATACACGCAGCGAAATTAACCGTGTCTTATCGTGACGCCATCTTGGGTTCCCCGTGTCCTTGTCAGGCCCCCCTTCTGCATCACCCTCCTTCTGCATCACCCTCATTTTGCATCACTGACAAGGGGAAATCACGTCGGAAAAATCGAGATGAACTATCTCGGCCAAGCCACCGTGCTGAAAAAACGGCTTTGCATGTTGTTGCAGGGCGTGTTACAGGCCAGTACTACCGGGACAACATCTTTGCAGTCCATGTTGTGCCGTTCGCAGGATGACAACGCAAGATGTCACAGGGCCAGGATCGTTACAGGTTACCACCAAAGAACAGAACATCACCGCATTACCTTGGCCAGCACTGAGTCCCGACCTCTCCCCTATCGAGCATGTCAGGGTCATGCTTGGACAGAGGTTACGTCAACAACGTCCCGCCAATGTCCAAGAACTTGCTGCTGCGTTGCAACAGGAATGGGACAATCTGGACCAAAATGACCTTAGACGTCTCATTAAGATATGCCACGTCGGATAAATGCTGGTTTGCCAAACAGAGAAGGATTTACCCGTTACCGACTTTCTTGTGATGCTGTGTTAACTTTGCTGTTTGACCCCGGGTATCATTTTACCCCCTAATGGCGGCAGTGTGAAGTTGGGTCGTTTTTCGTTATTCGTTATTCACCAATAACGAATAACGAGGTGAATCACCTCGTTATTTGCCAATAACGAGACAAGCTACCTCGTTATTCGTTATTCGTTATAATAACAAATAACGAATAACGAGGTGGATCACCTCGTTATTCGCCAATAACGAGACAAGCTACCTCGTTATACCTTATTCGTTATTCAACTTTTTATTCGGGATTCAGATATAAACCTAGCCATGACTAGAATAATAGATGTCAAGTATCCCCCAGTAGTATAAAGCACAGAAAAACGACTTTTAGGCGAAAACAGTCCACATTGTTATTCAAGCAGCGAATAACGAGCAGTGTGTTATTCGTTTTTTACCTCGTTATTCGTGATTCAGATATAAACGTGTTTATGCATCTTTAATGATAATATTTCAAGATTTAATTCAAAACCACCACTAGATAACAATAGAATAATGGTCTGCAAAGTATTACCTAGCAGTAGAAAACTCATAAAATGACGTATGGTCGGTACATAAACCAGATTGTTATTCAAGCGGTGAATAACGAATAACGAATAACGAGGTGGATTACCTCGTTATTCGCCAATGACGAGATAAGCTACCTCGTTATTCGTTATTCTACTTTTTATTTTTGATTCAGTTATAAACCTAGCCATGACTAGAATAATGGATGCCAACTATCCCCCAGTAGTATAAAACAGGGCAAAACAACTTTTAGACGAAAACAGTTCACATTGTTTTTTAAGCATAGAATAACGAGCAGTTTGTTATTCGTTTTTCACCTCGTTATATCGGATTCACACAGGAAACTCATTAAATGACGTATAGTCGGTAAACAAACCAGATTGTTATTCAGGCGGTGAATAACGAACAACGAATAACGAGGTGGATTACCTCGTTATTCGCCAATAACGAGACAAGCCACCTCGTTATTCGTTATTCAACTTTTTTTTCGGGATTCAGACATAAACCTAGCCATTACTAGAATGATGGATGTCAAGTATCCCCCAGTAGTATAAAACACGGTAAAACAAATGGGTTCGTCCGCCTGTCTGTCTGTCACACTCTTTGGGACACAATAACCCCCTCCCTAATTGGGCTAGAATGTTCAAACTTGGTGTAGGTGTTTATTAAGGTCAATGCCTTGGTGGAGTTCGAAGGTGAGCATTTTCTACTAAGGGTAAGCAGAGATGAGAAATTTGATTGGTTGATGCTTTGGGACACGATAACTTTAGTTCTAAATAAGTGAGAGTGATGAAACTTGGTGTATAGTTTCATTCCATCAATACCTTGATTAAGTTCGATAATGAGCATTTTCTGCTCAGGGTAAGCAAAGCGATAAGTAATTTGATTTGCCGAGACGTTGGTACACTACAATTTCCTTTTTAATTGAGCTAGAACGTTCAAACTTAATGTAGTTGTTTATTAGGTGAATGTCTTGATGGCGTTCGAAGATAAGCATTTTGTGCTTAGGGTAAGCATAGATAAGCAATTTGATTGGTTGATGCTTTGGGACACGATAACTTTAGTTCTAATTGAGTGAGAGTGTTTTAACTTTGGTGTATAGTTCCATTCCACGAATATCTTGACTAAGTTCGATAATGAGCATGTTCTGCTCAGGGTAAGCAAAGCGATAAGCAATTTGATTAGTCGAGACTTTTGAGCACAATAACTTTCCTTCTTATTGAGGTAGGATGTTCAAACTGATAGAGAGTGACTTTGTGTAAAGTTTGATTGCTCGATGCTTTTGAAAAAAACCAAATGTGCGATTAATTAATATGTGTCATCTATTTATTTTGGGGATTTTGGCGGGGGACATCAATATCACTGTTGGCTTGTTTAGCTTATTGTCCCTCTGGAGGTCACAATTATTATCCGATTTAAAAAAAATGATTATATTACCGTAACATCGTTAGGAAGGTTGAGTTTATAACCTAAAGATCTTGATTCTTTTCGATATTTGCGCATATCAAATTGTAACTTAATGAATTATGGCCTTTGATTGTAGGAAAAACCACTTTCGGTATTGCCTCTTCTCTATCCATCTCTCGAAAATGTGGGCGTATCCTGCCTGGCAGTGCCAGCTTACTCTCTTTTTATAATTGAAAGCCAAAGTGTTTTGTGGAGGGGTGGCGGCGCCATTCCTACGGGTACCTTTTTTTTCCGAGGGTGCAAGATACGGCCCTGATTACAGTAATCGAGGCTTGAGGTGATGGCAGCGTTAAGAAGTGATTCAGTAGAGGTGCGGTCTGAAATGTTGCGAATACACATTTTTGGCAGACAAAATATTCCAGTTAGCGGGAAAAAATTATGACCCCATTTCTTATATACTATTTAAAAATAAAGTAGGGGATATTTGCAAAGTATTCCCTGGCAGTAAAATTCTCATAAAATGACGTATAGTCGGTGAATAAACCAAATTGTTATTCAAGCGGTGAATAACGAATAGCGAAAAACGAGGTGGGTTACCTCGTTATTCGCCAATAACGAGACAAGCTACCTCGTTATTCAACTTTTTATTCGGGATTCAGATATAAACCTAGCCATGACTAGAATAATAGATGTCAAGTATCCCCCAGTAGTATAAAGCACAGAAAAACGACTTTTAGGCGAAAACAGTCCACATTGTTATTCAAGCAGCGAATAACGAGCAGTGTGTTATTCGTTTTTTACCTCGTTATTCGTGATTCAGATATAAATGTGTTTATGCATCTTTAATGAGAATATTTCAAGATTTAATTCAAAACCACCACTAGATAACAATAGAATAATGGTCTGCAAAGTATTCCATAGCAGTAGAAAACTCATAAAATGACGTATAGTCGGTACATAAACCAGATTGTTATTCAAGGGGTGAATAACGAATAACGAGGTGGATTATTGTTATTCGTTTTTCACCTCGTTATTCGTGATTCAGATAAAAACGTGTTTATGCATCTTTAGTAAGAATATTTCAAGATTTAATTCAAAACCATCACTAGATAACAATATAATAATGGTTGGCAAAGTATTCTCTAGCAGTAGAAAACTAATTAAATGACGTATAGTCGGTAAACAAACCAGATTGTTATTCAAGCGGTGAATAACGAACAACGAATAACGAGGTGGATTACCTCGTTATTCGCCAATAACGAGACAAGCCACCTCGTTATTCGTTATTCAACTTTTTTTTTCGGGATTCAGACATAAACCTAGCCATTACTAGAATGATGGATGTCAAGTATCCCCCAGTAGTATAAAACACAGTAAAACAAATTTTAGACGATAACAGTCCACATTGTTATTCAAGCATAGAATAACGAGCAGTTTGTTATTCGTTTTTCACCTCGTTATATCGGATTCACACAGGAAACTCATAAAATGACGTATAGTCGGTAAATAAACCAGATTGTTATTCACGCGGTGAATAACGAATAACGAATAACGAGGTGGGTTACCTCGCTATTCGCCAATAACGAGACAAGCTACCTCGTTATTCGTTATTCAACTTTTTATTTTTTATTCAGTTATAAACCTAGCCATGACTAGAATAATGGATGTCAAGTATCCCGCAATAGTATAAAACACAGTAAAACAACTTTTAGACGAAAACAGTCCACATTGCTATTCAAGCAGCGAAAAACGAGCAGTTTGTTATTCGTGTTTCACCTCGTTATCCGGGATTCACATATAAACGTGGTTATGCATCTCAGAATAATGGTCTGCAAAGTATTGCCTAGCAGTATAAAACTCATTAACAATTTTATGTCTCGGGTAGAAACAATTACCGACATATATAATACATAATACAACAACTTTAAAATCTGTCTTTACATAACTAAGATCAAATTTTATTTTCGGTGACTTTAGTCTACATGTATTTGCACACCGTACTACACAATATATTTTCAATATTTACACGCCAGGTCACATTCAAGGATTGCCAATTTCCTATAAATGTATATATTGCATGTACTATAGGTCTGTTGTTATTTTCAGGTACCATGAATTAAAAACAATACGAATTGGCAATGAGGAAGTTATTCCATGTTCGACTCTCCGTAATTCTGGTTTTTATTTCATTGAAAATGGTCTTTTATCTAGTCACGTTACAAAAGTATGCCAGTCAGCGTTCTTCGCGCTGCATAAAATTTGTCGTATTCGCAACATTTCAGACCGCACCTCTACTGAATCACTTCTTAACGCTTCCATCACCTCAAGCCTCGATTACTGTAATCAGGGCCGTATCTTGCACCCTCAGAAAAATAAGGTACCCATAGAAATGGCACCGCCACCCCTCCACAAAACACTTTGGCTTTCAATCATAAAAAGAGAGTAAGCTGGCATTGCCAGGCAGGATACGCCCACATTTTCGAGAGATGGATAGAGAAGAAGCAATACCGAAAGTGGTTTTTCCTACAATCAAAGGCCATAATTCATTAAGTTACAATTTGATATGCGCAAATATCGAAAAGAATCAAGATCTTTAGGTTATAAACTCAACCTTCCTAACGATGTTACGGTAATATAATGATTTTTTTTTTAAAATCGGATAATAATTGTGACCTCCAGAGGGACAATAAGCTAAACAAGCCAACAGTGAGACTGATGTCCCCCGCCAAAATCCCAAAATAAATAGATGACACATTTTAATTAATCGCACATATGTTTTTTTCAAAAACACCGAGCAATCAAACTATACACAAAGTAACTCTCTATCAGTTTGAACATCCTACCTCAATAAGAAAGAAAGTTATTGTGCTCAAAAGTCTCGACTAATCAAATTGCTTATCGCTTTGCTTACCCTGAGCAGAACATGCTCATTATCGAACTTATTTTTTTATTTTTTTTTTTATTTTATTATCACAGTAAAAATATAAAACATTCTTAATGATAAAATCAACGACTAAAACATAAAAATATTACATATAATAATAAAAATAAATATATAAAAATGTTATTCTACTAATTAAATTTCACAAGGATTTTAGCATCAACAATCTCTATATAGTGATTTAATTGATATAATAGTTGAAACTTATGTAATAATCCATGACGTTTCATATAAATATAAACATTATTCATATGACCTGTTAAAATTGATTTAAATACGGCCCGTATTTCTAACTTGTGATTTTGATTTAGAAAATACAACCTTTTTTTAGAACAGCCAACCTATTAGTCGAAAATAAAAATACTAAAAATAAATTATCAGCTTCCTTTCTGATAGGATATCCAAACATAAACCAACCCACATAATCATCTCTGCTAAACCCTTTGCTCTGAAAATTCACCTGAATCATGTCATATATGAGCTCGTGTAATGATTTGACATATTTACAGTCTAGTAAGATGTGCCGCAAAGTTTCAACACATTGATCTTCACATAAGGGGCAGAATGGATCGGGAACTAATTTGGCTTTACATTTTTTATAATTAGTCCATACAATATTGTGTACAATCTTGTAATCTGTATCTACAAATTCCGAACATTTGGATGGATGGAATACCGACTTCCAAACATTCGGCCAATCAACATCATATCCTAATTCCCCCCAATAATCCAGACTTGTAGGTGTAACAGAAAATACATTCCTAAGAATTTTATACGCTGAACCAGATTTTATGTCGGTCAAGACAAAATCTTTATCCTGAACATTCAGAATAAAATCAACCGAGTAACCCAGATCATGTGAATCTTGGGCATGTGTATTGGTGATATCAGTCCACTTATTTGGCAATGCTTCTAAATGTACAGAATACTGATTCTTAACCTTGATCCATGAAGTCTGTGGAACTAGGCTATTAATTAAAAAATAAATTTCATCTGCAGAAAAAAATCCCGGAGTTAATTGACAATAAATATCTGCAATTTTCACAATACCTGATACTACAAAATCTCTAAAGTATAAGGATTTGGAACGATGAACTATATTTGGGTTATCAAAGAGAGGTTGATTTAATACATCATTATATGACTCAACTAGAGGACGTTTTCCATCACAAAACCGATACCATGCTAAAAGCATTGAACTATAAAATGATGGTAATGACTTTAAATGAATCGGTTTATATTTGATAAATATTAATTCATAAGAACAAAGTAAATCTCTGTATCTCCGTAGAAAGTGTGTCATTAACAATTTCCAGGTGCTATCATTGCGACATTTGAGATATTTTGATAACCACGCTAATCTAAAAGATAACTGTTTAAGTGATATTTCATTCAGGTTAAGTCCCCCTTGATCCAGTCCACCACAAATGGTATTCTTTTTAATTAAAGACGGTTTGCCAGACCACAGGAATTGCCTTATTAAACGTTCAATTTTCTGAAGAGCCCACAGTGGAATGTCTGTAACACGTAGAATGTACCATAATGTTGATAAACATAACGTATTAATAACCACTACCTTTCCTTTTACATGAAGCTGTCTTGTTCTCCATAAATTTAAAATTCTGGAAATTTTAACGATCCTTGAATCCCAATTTAACTTTTCACACAATTTCTTATCAGGGCCTAGATAAATCCCAAGAATTTTAGTTGCACCAACAGTCTGTTTTACAGGAACACATCCACTATTGAATATCTTCGCGCTACCTGCTAACAGTAATTCTGATTTATCAACATTAATTTTTGCACCAGACGCGGAGCAATAGATATTAACAGTATCAAGAGCTTCTTGTATAGAGTCAATGGTTAAAACAGTCACTGTTGAATCATCTGCGTGTTGAAATATAAGCGAATCGTCATCAGATCCTGGTATACCAACTCCCTTAATGTTGAGATTTGACTTCACCAACAAATTCAAAGGTTTTGACGTAAGCACATACAGAAAAGCCGAGATTGGACATCCTTGTCTGACAGATCTTGAGGCTGGGAACGACAGGGATACATGTCCGTTTATCTTGATAGAGCTATTAATTTGATTATATAAAATCTTGATATTATTCACAAAACTTTCACTAAACCCGAATTTAGTCAACAGATCAAACATATATTGGTGGTTTACCCTGTCGAAGGCTTTTTCTGCGTCCAACTTAAGTAGGTAAAGGGGGAGATCCTCTAGCTCGACAAATTCGATAAGGTCTCGAATATTTAAGATATTGCAAGCTATATCACGACCAGGTATACAACAAGTTTGCTCTGGTGATATTATAGAAGACATAACAGTTTTAAGACGCAGTGCTAGAGTTCTAGAATATATCTTATAGTCAACATTCAACAGACTAATTGGTCGCCAGTTTTTAAGCTCCGATTTATCACCACGTTTCTTGTAGAATAAAGATATAACACCACGTTTCATTGATCGACTAAGCTTGCCTAGCTTTTGCACTTCCTTGATAACATCGTGATAAATATTACCAAGTGTATCCCAAAAATGTACGAAAAACTCTACTGTTAGCCCATCAGGACCGGGAGATTTGGATCTCTTCATTCCCTTTAACGAATGGTGCATCTCCTTTAAACTTATATCCGAGTCATACAAATAAATTTGGTCATCGGATAATGTGCTGTCTACAAGATCAAATAACACAGTTTGATTATTTTTGTCAACGGGTTCGTCGGTGTATAATGTCTTATAGAACTGAACGGCTTCGTCAAGAATACTAATGGTGTCACTAACGATCCTGCCATCAGACGATTTTACACTTTTAATAACATTTGATTCCTTGTGAAACTTTTCCAAATTCAGAAAAAATTTAGAACACTTATCTGATTCCAAAGACATATCAGATTTAGCACGAAGGGCTGCACCCTGGCACTTAACTTTTTCATAGCATTCCAGTTTACTTAGCAATTCATATATCGGAGTATGATCATAAGTTGGGTTATTACTAGCTCGAGAATAATTATGATTTAAAGCAGTTTGAATACTCCAGAACTCCTCCTGAAGTTTTTTCCTCCTCCTTTGTGAATACAAAATACTGACCTCTTTTATTTTGTATTTGAGGTTGTCCCACAAAACTAATTTTTCGGTATCAAATAAAGGACATTGCTGATAATCAGTAACTGTTTTTCTAATTAATTGGCAGTACTCCAATTCTTGTAGATAAAGATTATTAAACACCCAAAGACCTGGCCCCCTATCATACCCATCAAAATTCAAAATCACAGTTACATAGCTATGATCGCTTAGACCAGTGTGGGATATAAATGAATATGTACAATAAGACAATAAACACTTACTCAGAAATACATAGTCAATCCGCGATTGCTTGAGGTCACCTTGAACAAACTGACGTCGGGTAAATACTTGTTTCTCGGGATTCTTCCTCCTCCAAATATCATACAGATTATTATCATCAGTAAAGGTTGACAGCAATTCGGTTGTCAGATTGAAAGCAGACATGTTACTAGACCGGTCAAGATGCGGTTCCATCACATCATTGAAGTCTCCACACACTAAGACATTTTCAGATGATAATATCATGGTTGAAACTTTGTCATAAAACGATTTCCTGTCCTGTAGATTATTTGGTGAATAAACACACAATAAATCAAATACAATATCATTTTCATTTATCTGACAGCGAACGAGACGACCGTCATCATCACTGGAAACAAACTGACATTTTGGTACAAAATGTTTAGAAATAAATATTGCACACCCTTTAAAGCCGTTATTAGAAATCGAATAAAAAACTTCGCCATCCCAAATGTGTTTATAAGTATCAACAAACACCCCATCCCAATGTGTCTCTTGTACACAAATAATGTCTAATTTTTTGTCCCGCCAGTTCGCAACACAATTTTGATATTTCGAAACACTTCGGAGTCCATTGACGTTTATAGTTGCTATCTTTACCATTGAAAACAATAATATTAAGTTAGAAAATTGGAACATTTTTACGCGACGATTTTGAACGTGTACCTTTCATCACTGATTCTGATATTAAAGCAACATTTGCTTGACTTAGTTTCAAAGAGTCACTTTTGGATTTAGTTTTCTGTACTTTTTGTATCTTGCTCCGGTTTATTTTCGGTTTACGTTTCCCCTTTAGACCAGATACTAAATTTTCTCCTGTTGCTGACCCCGAATGTTGATCTGATACTTCATTCACATCCGAACAATCCTCAAAATCACAGTCAAAAACATCTTCATCACATTTTACATCATTCGCCATTGCTTCCCCACAATGAACATCAGCAGAAATTACATTTGCGTCATTAGATATTACAGCATTATAGTCACCAATATTATCCGAATCTGAAAGAACAGCCTCATTAGATATTACAGCATTATAGACACCAATATTATCCGAATCTGAAAGAACCACCTCTTTAACTTCAGAGGCTTTCTGCAAACCGCTATCACAACAAGGGACCGTTAAACCACTCACACTGGTATGTGCTGTAACAACATGATCCGTTGAAGCACGCGCTACGGTAATGGTTGGTGTATCAACAATGGCCCTCGATTCATCCAAAACAACATTTTCTGACTGATCATTGCTCCTACGATTCTCAAACATAGAAGTATCTCTTGATTTCAAACAATCACATTTCCAATCATACTCATGACAACGTTGACAAAACACAGATGTACAAGATTTCTTACCATGTCCATGTTGCTTGCACCTGTAACATCTAAAATCTGGGCAATCAGCAATCATGTGACCAGGCTGTAGACAACAAAAGCAAACCTTCTCTTGGTCATTGTGGCGAACAGAATACGACGTACCACCATAAACAGTCGCATAGGGTAAACTTGCGACTTCCGGAGGAAAGTTCACTTTTAGAAACCTTGTTCCGTCATATTTCTTCTTACCATTCACATCAATGGTCTTTCTAGTAATAGGACCCACTGGGTTCACTCCCCATAATTTAAGTTTTGCCAATATTTCACTGTGTAATATATAAACTGGAATGTTCATGAAGGAAACCACCTTTATTCTTGAATCTATGAATTTACAATGCACCCCCCCTGCTTCTGTTTCTAAACCATTTATAGTCAAAGTTTCTGCAAGATCATGATTAATAAGAGTCACATCATAGGAGTCCCTACATGGGACACACGCAAGGACACAGTCAGATCCAAGTGAATCTTCTACTATTTCAATTATTTCTGTAGCACGGATTTTCTTAACATCATTCACAAACACTTTAACAGTATTTCTTTTCACTAGCATGGTAGAGTCAATAAGGTCAGAAGTCATGACCGAAGTGCTTGACCTCGACATTTTGAAAGTTCACAAATGGCTGTGGAAACAGCCGGGGCACAAACGCCCCTGCAGCCTACCTGTGACACTCTATATAAAAAATCGTATGTCCAAACGGACACTAATCACTTGGTATTTCCAAATCTCCAACCATCAGCTTGGAAACCTAACAATTACCTCGATTATCAACGATTTGTGGATACAGATAAACAAAACATCTTTCCCCCATAAAGAGTCAACCGGAAGTTTCAGAACATGCTCATTATCGAAATTAGTCAAAATATTGATGTAATGGAACTATACACCAAAGTTAAACACTCTCACTCAATTAGAACTAAAGTTATCGTGTCCCAAAGCATCAACCAATTAAATTGCTTATCTATGCTTACCCTAAGCACAAAATGCTTATCTTCGAACGCCATCAAGACATTCACCTAATAAACAACTACATTAAGTTTGAACATTCTAGCTCAATTAAAAAGGAAATTGTAGTGTACCAACGTCTCGGCAAATCAAATTGCTTATCGCTTTGCTTACCCTAAGCAGAAAATGATCATTATCGAACCTAATCAAGGTATTGATGGAATGAAACTATACACCAAGTTTCATCACTCTCACTTATTTAGAACTAAAGTTATCGTGTCCCAAAGCATCAACCAATCAAATTTCTCATCTCTGCTTACCCTTAGCAGAAAATGCCCACCTTCGAACTCCACCAAGGCATTAACCTTAATAAACACCTACACCAAATTTGAACATTCTAGCTCAATTAGGAAGGGGGTTATTGTGTCCCAAAGAGTGTGACAGACAGACAGGCGGACGAACCCATTTTAATAGTCCCCTGCTTTCTTCGAAAGGCGAGGGACAAAAAAAGTTGATTTTCCGGACAATCGGGGGCAATAATTCAGGAAATTATGTTCCGATTGGCGCAAATGTCGAAAGGAACTAAGATCTTTCGGTTATAAACATAAACTATAACACATACTTATGGAAGAACAATTACTGATTTATTTAGGCGACGTTTCGAAGAGTATTCTCTCAACGTTTTCAAGCAAGTCGAGTTTCATCAAAATCGGTTCAAAACGTAATTTTTCGTACAATCAGGCGCCATAATTCATTAAGTTTCAATCCGATACATGCCAATATCGAAAACAGTCGAGATCTTTTGGGGATAAACCTATATTTAGAGTTTTGCAAAATCGGATAAGAATTGTGACCTGTAGACAGTCCACAAACAATTGTGGACAGATGGACGGGCGGACGGACAGGGGCGACAGCATAATACGTCCACATGAAAATGTGGGCGTATAATGATACACTTGATTATGATCAATATCAGTAACTTTGCTGCACCCCAACTTTTAAAATCATACCTACTGCCCTGACTGTAATAGTCTTTTGCATTATCTCTATCATAGCTCTCTAACTAAATGTCTCCAGTCTATCCAAAACTCTGCGGCACGACCCATAACACGCACCCGTAAGAATGAGCACATCACCCAATTCTCCACGATGTACACTGGTCACCTGTGCACAGTCTAACTAAATTCAAAATTCCCACTTTCACTTATAAATATCTCAATCAGCTAGCACCACCTTTTCTGTCTGATCTTTAACACAGAGGCGGACCCGGAATTTAGCTGGGTACTTTTTATTGAGCCAGCACGACCGTTCTCCCAGGTGGCATACGGCAAACGTGCCTTCGCTTATGCTGCCACTCGATTATGGAACCCTCCCCCTCTTTCTATTCGGAATGCCGCCTCCCTGTACTCCTTCAAAAAAACACCCCAAAACACATCTTTTCCAAAAATTACACCGAATGGTTCCCGAACTCTACTCTTGCTTTTTAAGTTTGTTTTTATGTCGTATTATATGTTTTATGTCACCATATATCGTCGGTGAAGTTGCAAAAGGCTAAGGCTGTATCTTCTTTTTTCCTCATATGTTTTTATTTCATATTATATGTTTTTATTTCATATTATATGTTTTTATTTCATATTATATGTTTTTATTTCATATTATATGTTTTTATTACATATTATATGTTTTTATTACATGTTTCTATTTCATATTATATGTTTTGATATGTAGGATTTTAAAAGTGGTGGGGCGCCAATATAATGCACATTGGTCATAATCAAGTGTATCATTTTATAATTGAAAGACTGTCAAAGATTTTTTTTTGGGGGGGAGGGGCATTTCTAGGGGCGCCTTATTTTTCAGTGGCTGCAATGTACCCCCTTCACCCCCGCTGGATAGGGCCCTGTATATGTTTTGTACACAGGCACTTGAGGGGATTTTTAAAAAAACTTCTTATAACTCTAAATATTACAGTTAAAACAGGGTGTATCAGCTGCCTTTTGTTTTAGTTTGTAGCAGTCTGTATCACCCAGTCCCTTCAAAAACCTATCCGTTACTCGAAATTTGCCTAGGAACTGCACCAAAATACAAACAAGCGGCCTCGCCTCGTAGGCTCTATCATTTCCGTGTTTGTCGGGTAAAAATATGAGGCTTTTGAAGTTAAAAGAGTGGCACTAGACAAGTATGTTACCTACCAATGAAAGAATTCAGCGGAGATTCTAAATTCCCAATCACCTATATATGAAGGTCATTTTTAGTTTTGGTAATGTGGCAGAGTGATATTTATATATATAAATATAAAGACAATAGCTTTGAAAATCCTTTGCTGAAGTTTCTCTTAAGTATATAAATTTTACTCAGCTTGAGTATTGCATTTAACGACGTCATCAAATTCGTCATGTTATTTTTTTTCAATGCTACAAGCGACTGTGGTCAGCTCTATCTATTCACCAATAAAATCGCTAGGAATAAAATCTATTTTTAGATACCTGTGATTTACACGGTAGAATGCCTTTATATTAGCGCTTTCAATAGGAAATGAATGGAATTGTAGTAATAACTTTATTATTTTTTTTTTTTACTTTATTTCCACTTGTCATTGAACAAATATGTAATTATGTATGAACAAACCGCTTGAATGTTCTAAAATGTTCTCAAATTGTTTTGTGAACTCCTTTTATTTAGATAATTTTCGATTTGAGCATAGATTTGTACTTAAGTATGCTTTGTGAACTCGGGGCCAGGAACTCGTATTCGACGGACAGTGTACAAAGATCAAGAGATGCTGTAACTTGTTCTTCCTAGAGCATACAGAGGTGAATCACTCCAAGGAGTACACGACTATCTTGGACATCAAGGAAGAGATCGTACTGTTAGTTTGTCGAAAGACAGATTTCATTGCCCTAGAATGACAACCGACATTGAAGAATACATCCAACAGTGCCCAAGATGTCTTAGGAGAAAGGCAAAAGCACCAACATGTCCTCTGGTGAACATCACATCCAGGCAGCCATTAGAGTTAGTATGCATGGACTATGTGTGTTTTGAGGAGTCCAAAGGGGGATGCGACAACATCTTTGTAGTTATAGATCATTTTACCAGATAATATTTCTCAGTTAATATTTCTGCTCAAAGTTGAGAATATTCTCAAGTTGAGTAAATTCTCATCTTTAGTGTTCACAAAAGCAGTTGAGCAAATTCTTAAGTATATAAATTTTAATCAGCTTGAGTATTGCATTTAACGACGTCATCAAATTCGTCATGTTATTTCTTTTCAATGCTACAAGCGACTGTGGTCAGCTCTATCTATTAGCCAATAAAATCGCTAGGAATAAAATCTATTTTTAGATACCTGTGATTTACACGGTAGAATGCCTTTATATTAGCGCTTTCAATAGGAAATGAATAGCTGGTCGGATAGCCGTGGCGATAGAGAGGCGGCTTCTCGCCAATGCAACGAGTTACGAGGGTTCAATCCCAGCCCAGGGCAAGAACTTTATCGTTGTAAGTGAGAGGGATATTCGGTCTCCCGTCCGATCAGGCAGGTTTCCCCCGAGTTCTTCGGTTTCTTCCTGCAGTAATGATCTGTGCCAAGGGTCAAATTGGAAAAAGGCCTCAGGCCTAATTTGCTACCCTTGTAAAATGACGCGATTATTATTATTATAATGGAATTGTAGTAATAACTATTTTATTATTTTTTTTACTTTATTTCCACTTGTCATTGAACAAATATGTAATTATGTATGAACAAACCGCTTGAATTATTGGGGTTTTTTTTAATGAAAACTCGACTGAAGATGCTGCTTATAATTGGGTCAAGTGACCACGCAATCATCTTTTGTATTATAAATATCTTTCAACAAGGGCAGGATGGTAGTAAGACTTCTACAGCCTAATCCGTTAGACTTCTTAAATAAACTTATTATTATTGTGACATTCGCCGTTACGAAAAATGTAAACAAACCAATTCCAACGTCCTCTGCTACGCTTGGCACAAACTAAAAATGGAAGGCGGCAGGAAAAGGGCGGCTAATTGGTCAAACGCAGAGGAGATGATTCTAATAGAAGAGAAGTAAAAAAAGAAGTATCATAATTATAAAATAAAACAAAGTAGTTGGCCCTATGTCAAACTAAGTAATAACATTATGTGTCAGATTTAAACAAGGAGCTCACAGTTAAAAAACAAATTTAAATCTATATCCAAAAAAAAATAAAGCTTCAATGTAATGAAATTAATGCAGATTTAAAAATCATAAATATGGCCTACTTTATTTATAAATAATTGTAGCATAGGCCTACTATTAATCAAATTTCAGTGAAAATTTAGACTTAAGTATGCTTAGCAGCTTTCTCAAATATTTAAGAATTTTCTTAAATATTTGAGAACTTTCTTAATTTTGAGAACAAAAATGTTCTCAAATTGTTTTGTGAACTCCTTTTATTTAGAGAATTTTCGATTTGAGAAAATTCTCAAAGTTGAGCATAGATTTGTACTTAAGTATGCTTTGTGAACTCGGAGCCAGGAACTCTTATTCGACGGACAGTGTACACAGATCAAGGGATGCTGCAACTTGTTCTTCCTAGAGCATACAGAGATGAATCACTCCAAGGAGTACACGATTATCTTGGACATCAAGGAAGAGATCGTACTGTTAGTTTGGCGAAAGACAGATTTTATTGCCCTAGAATGACAACCGACATTGAAGAATACATCCAACAGTGCCCAAGATGTCTTAGGAGAAAGGCAAAAGCACCAACATATCCTCTGGTGAACATCACATCCAGGCAGCCATTAGAGTTAGTATGCATGGACTATGTGTGTTTTGAGGAGTCCAAAGGGGGGTGCGACAACATCTTTGTAGTTATAGATCATTTTACCAGATATGTTCAAACCTTTCCTGTACGTAACATCACAGCAAAAACAACAGCGAAAGCGTTTTTTGATGGTTTTATTGTTCAGTGACCAAAGAATTCACAGTGATCAAGGTAAACAATTCGAAGAAAGATCATCAAGGAATTGTGTCAATTAACGAGGTATGGATAACTCGAGAACCACACCCTAATATCCCCAAGGCAATGGACAGTGTGAACGATTTAACAGAACACCACATAATATGCTAGGAACGCTTCAACCAGAACAGAAGAGAGATTGGAAGACCTATGTCGCACCACTTGTACATGCGTACAGCTTCACTAGGCATTCAGCTACCGGATACTCTTCTTTTGAAATGATGTTTGGCCGTAAACCAACCCTAGCGATTGATGTCATACTGGGATTGGTCAATGATGATGATAAATTCTATAACACCTATGTAGATGATTTGAAAGGGAAGCTTGAATATGCCTGCAAGACAGCGTCTGCCGAAATAAACAAAGGCCAGGAAAGTCAACAGCGGCAGTATGATAACAGAGCCAGAAACATCAAGATAAAACCTGGTGATCGAGTGTTGGTAAAACGATTAGCGTTCAATGAGGGAAGACACAAGATTTCGGATAAATGGGGAGACATCGCCAACAAAGTGCTGAGCCAACCTTCCGGTATACAAGGTTAGAAGTGAAGATGGTGGAAAGCGTGTACGTACTCTCCACAGGAATCATCTTTTACCAATTAGCTCCATAGCAGAATGCATACCTCAAACAGCATCATTGAAACATCCAGTACCTAAACCAAGGAAGACCAGAAGTAACGTTTCAATTTAAACTACCAATGAAGATGATAAAGGAAACAGTGAAAGTGAAGAAGATGAAGAACCTGTGTATGTTGTGGTTGAGACAGACTTCCTGCCTCAGGCTTGCTCCACAGCTGATGACACAGGAAAGTAAGATGTTATCGTTTAGGAGCTTGAAGAAGTTATTAGTTATTTAAGATGATGTAGAAGAGGGCCAAGTGACATCAGTTTCCGGAGATGATCCATCAAATATTGAAGAACCACTGCCACCGTTATTTATACCACCTGTTCCTGAGCAACGTAGGTCTACGAGACAACGGAAACCACCAGGTTGGCAGGCTGAATATGTGCTGGCGCATCAACAGTAGCTTGTTACAGATTTCCAAAGACGTGCGGAGCTGGCAAGATCTTTACTTCCAGCTGACGTCATGTCTTTGCCACCAGACAGACTACGTATCGTACTGGAGATGCTACCAACATTTTTAGTTAGCAGGGGAGTATGTGGCAGAGTGATATTTTTTATATATATATCCAGCCAGTTGGTCTTTAGTCATTTAATCTGCACTTCACATAAACTATAATGGTTGTACTATCCCTTTAAACTATCCTTTACTATCCGCTCTGTACCTGGTTTGTAGTGAGTTCCACTCACCATATCTTGAACTTTAACCTTTCTTGTTTGTCTAGTGAGTTGTTGTATGAAAGTTTCATTGGGGACATTCATACAATAGATTTTTGTATGCAAAGGTAGACCTTTTCCCCTCTCCTTGTGTGTTTATAAGTTTAAGTATTAGTAAATGAGAATATTGAAGCTTCTTCAATAGTAGTTTGGTGTGTTGTGGCAAACAGTTTATTTATCAGGTATGTTTAATTATTACATTTATGGAATTAGTCTTTGTTTTAATGTGGCAGCCATGTTGAATTTCTTTAAGTATAAGTTGATAGTTTGAAATGGGATAAGATTACATCATTTCTATATAGTTAAAACCTTATTTTAAGTATTCCACTTTAAATACTCATACATTCATTTACATCACATTTATATTTTATTTACAGTGTTCCAACGTTTAAAGGTATTTTTCTTTATACCAGTTGGTAGTGATTATAAAACCCCTTTTAGGGTAAGCAATATAAGTTTTATTATAAGTATTATTAAGTATTATCTGTATTATTATTAAAGCTGTAGTGATTAGTATATTTCATACATTTACGAGTATATCTCTATTCCATAGTTAAAGTGCAATTAAGAGAAGAGTTAAATGTATATTAGACACATGATTTTATTGTTATGACTTTTAAACCATGCTTTGACACTGTTTTCATACATTGTAGTTATTCTGTTATTTGTATATTTGCAGGTGTTTTTTTATGTTACTTAATCAAGTTATTTCCAAGAATTGAACCCTTGTGTGGTCATTTAGCCCCGGCATGTGACCCCCTTCAACAGTAACACGCGTCGGCCAATAAAAAATCAGGGATTCCCCAACATGACGTCGTTAACCTTATTTCGTCTTACTTCCGGTCCGTCGAAGATACAAATACCGAAATGATCACGCTTCAAGTTTGATTTGTATTTAATAACGCTGTAAAATGACCAATTTAATTACATTGGAAGGTGTATAATGATCAACTAGTCTAGTTAGAACTAGTGAGTATTGTGAGATGATAGCAGACGAAATGTCCTCAACAAGTAAAAACAAAATGGCAGTCGATACACCTTGTTATTACTGTAATATATAGTCAAAGAGTAGTAAGAAGTTTTATTTTAATCCCTTCAAGTGCCTGTGGTTTTGGTTTAATCTCACTGTGCCCCCCAAATCAACGGGTGTTATAGGGTAGGGGTGTGAAAATGTAAGTAAACAAAGGATTATAGTTTATAGACTGTATCCTTGTTAGTACTGTTCACCAAGGTCAGATTTAATTATTTTAATGATTAAAATATAAAAGTTAAGTTCGGGTGGCATCGATTAACGAGTATCTTATTTTTGTGACGGAATTTTCGAAATGTGCCCGAAACTATTTTTACACTTGTACACGATTCACGCCTTTATCGACAATAAAACGTTTCCTTTAGTTTATGTGTTAGCCTACTACTAGACAAGAAGCAGACCACATACAGATCTTTTTTCAAATTTTAAAGCAATATTTTTTTGAAATAGCAGCACAAAATGCAGCTATTGAGATATTCCAGTGCGAGCTGAACGAACGGTTGCCTGTTTTATTTTCGCCAAGCAATTCGGCGAAACACACAGAAATTTGACTACAGAGAGCTTCGCAGACAGTCAAGCTGTAAATCTACTTGTTAGATTGTGTTATGTTATAGACAACGTTTGGTTGAATGCCCCTAAAGAAGCTGATTTTGAGGATGAAAATATTTTAAAGTTTGCAGATTATGTTACTGTTGAGAGATGGCACAGTAACATTAAGAAGACCGGAACAAGCCAACCAAATATATTTAAATTTATTAACATTGTGTCGAAAGAGCAGACTTTTACTAAAATTACAATGGTTCAATTGGATAACGGGGGACGATTGCCCCCTAAAAGGCGAAAATATATAAAAGTAGAAGAATCTATTAATGATCTAAAAAGTGCAATGGAGTAAAAAGTGCAATTGCATATACCGACGGCACCGTATCACAATTAGTAGGGTTATGATTCATGTTTGATGCATGTGTTTGTTGTTACTTTTATGTAGTTTATTGTGAATACATTTGTTAATAAGTTTCAACCTAGTAGTTTAAACAAACGGACTAACTTTTAACAGCATTGTATTCGATAATCCCCTTGCTTGATCAATCCAACCATGGAAACAATAGCAATGGCACAGTGAGATGTCCCCCTGATTTTGTACTACGCATTGAGATTGCTTTTACGATGTAATGCGTATATTAAAAAATAAAAATTATTATTTATTATCTGAATCCCTGATAGAATGATATAAATTTAAATTATATTTGTATATGAGATGCTTAAAATTATATTCGCTGTTCCATTTTAGAGCATTTTGGCGACGGTAATATGATACAAAAAGCGAACTGTTATCTCGCTCAAAAATCGTCGCTATTCAACCTGTTCTTACGTTTTCGTCCAGTGGGGATAATATAATTTGAAATAATAATAATATCCTGTTGTGTTCTGGAGTTTAACGTCCACTTCCACCTAATATCCAATAGAAATGTTGTATATTTTACATGCCGTATGAAGCCACAGTAAACGGAATTCAACTATCAAAATATCCCATTCTCTTCGAAAAGAACTGTCGGACATATTTGTTAAAGACGAAACGAAACATCACATATCACCGCTTGTATTAATCATTAGGAGGAAATAATGACTTGAGATAAGCTTTATGTATGTCATAGGCAATGATATATCAATCAACTAATCATTAATCTAAGACCATTGATTCATATTACTCATTGACGCGATCCGGATTATTAACCAGTTGACTAATGTATTGCCTATTCTAAAAAGGTCCGAACAAACAACCTGTAAGCTTTAACCTGTCCCAACAACACTGATTTTTGATCATCTCGACCTCTTTTTTCCGTCATTACACAATTAGTTAACTTGAGTATTACTAAAGCGAGAATGCCTACAATATTCAAAACAGCTCTCTTTAAACCCTTGCTGAAGAAACCAGGTCTTAATTCTGAGGAGTTGAAGAACTACCGCCCAGTATTAACCTTCCATTTATTTCGAAAGTGATAAAACGTGCAGTTTGTCTTTGTCTTTCGGAACATCTGTCAAACATAAACTGCTCGAGCCTTATCAATCTGCCTATTGTCCATTCCATTCTACAGAATCTGCTTTTCTTCCTGTGTCCAATTCTACGTACTGGTATTGGCAGTGGCAATGTTGCTCTTCTGGTACTACTTGATTTCAGCGCAGCATTGAGACCATTAACCACAATAACCTACTTTCGAGGCTGAAAGATGACTATGGGCTTGCTGGTTACGCACTAAATTGGTTTGGCTCATATCTAACAGACAAACGTCATTGTGTTGCAGTTCACGATTGTGTCTCTACTCCTGTTGATTTAACCTGTGGAGCTCCCCAAGGATCTGTATTGGGGTCGGTGCTTTTTACCCTATACACTAAAGACTTGGGTTCACTTTTTAGTGGCCATGACCGTCTTAAACATTTTTACGCTGATGACTCTCAATTTATAGCAACCTTTAAATGGGAACCCATATCAACCATATATCTAAAGTGAGCTATCTCTTTCTACGGAATATTGGGTGCATCAGGAAGTATCTTAATGATGATTCTGCGAAGAAACTAGACTAGTGTCATCCTTGATTCTTTCCAGATTAGATTACTGCAATAGATTACTGATTGTTTCGCGACTCCAAAAGATCCAGAACACATCAGCAAGAAAAATATATCTGGCTCCTCGTTACATTCACATAACTCCAATTCTCAAAGAACTCCCATTTTCTTCCTGTTAGTTACTGAATCAAATTAAAAATTTGTGTTTTACATTTCAAATTTGCCAAGATCTTCCGACCTTATATCTTCAGGGCTATGTATGAAGACGCCGAAAGATCTTGGCAAATGTGTAAATGTAATTAAAATATAGTCTTTCCATCCAAATCTTAGTATTTTTGGTATATAAACCTGAGAGTTGAATTTGGAAACTTGAATATATATATATATATATATATATATATATACAATAAAAATTTCTAATCCTGTCTCTTTTAAAAGGTCTAACACGTTGTTATATAACCCGGTTGGGCAAACATATTATGTAATGGCTGACAACGGTAAAAATGCGATCTAATATCCTTGAGATGTTAGCACACAGTCAACATGTGCTCACTGTCAAAGGAACATGACAGTGTTCACATTCTGGTTGAGGCTCTCGCTTTAAAATGTATATACGAGTTAGAAATGTATGACCAATACGAGAGCGACACAAAACAACTACATCTCTCCTGTTAGATCTGAGGTCGGGTGTTCGATCCCTGCTTTGGCCGAGAAAGTTCATCTCGATTTTCCGCCGTGATTCCCCCTTGTCAGTGATGCAGAAGGAGGTCCTGACAAGGACAGCTGCCTAGTCGTTCGGATGGGACGAAATCCGAGGTCCCGTGTACACATTGGCGTGCACGTAAAAGAACCCTTGGCAGTTGGAATTCAGTTGCTGCCCGGGCAAAATTTCCCTCATAGCTAACTGTACGGCGTATGCCCGTCTTCAATAAGCCCAGGTTAGGTGCTTAAGCGTAGGACGTTAAACCCCATTTCAATCAATCCTGTTAGATCTATAGGAGTTAAGCCAGTCTCCTAAGAGATGCTTAATGTGGTGAAGTTTGTTTGTGCCTGCAAGATCCCAAAACCGTTGCCAGCAGCCATAGATAAAGCGATTAATTGAAGATTTAAAATCAGAAAATGGTAATAAAAATTGTGATATGGGAAGATCTAAAGCAGACTTGGCAACAAAGTCTGCTTGATCATTCCCTTTTATATCCATGTGACTGGGGAGCCAGCAAACGGACAATGTCCTTGCCATTAAAGTCGTCTGATAGTAACAGCCGATAAATGTCTGCTACTAAAGGGTGTATAAGCTGCTTATTGTTTATTGCCTGTAAAGAGGACAAAGAATCAGTAAATATAATGTATTTTAAAGATGAAGAGGATTTGATAAACTCCAAAGCCTGAAAAATGGCCTGGAGTTCAGCGGTCAATATGGAAGCAGCAGGAGGAAGCGAACAGAAATGGTGTCAGATGGCGTGCCAGTAGCCTAAGCTACACGATCGCCATATATTTATAGAGACGGACCTATGTTAATTGTCAACGGATGTCAACGGTGGCTATCTTTAGCCAAACTGCCTTGTCTCCTACACCATTTGCATGATCAGAATGAAATAAATAGTCTAATAATCGCTTAAGCTTCACAGTTGCCGTTACCTGAATGTTTTTGGAAGACCAAATGGGACAATATTCAAGATTCTTGTTTCTATATTCCAGTTTGAACATTTTAGACACGAACGCAACATTCTCAACTAATCATTCTTGTTTCTACATTCTTGTGTCAACATTGCATGCACAAAATCAACATTTTAAACCAAAAATTGACTTTAAGTTTCCAGATTATTTTTAAGATACTTTCAGACACCAATTAATTGTTTCTTTGTCGTGTAAAATTAAGAAATTATTTTTTAATTTTAATATTTAATGACATATAGAAAATGAAACAAAAAGTCGATTTTTCGTTTAAAATGTTGATTTTGTGCATGAAAATTGAATGTTGACATAAGAATGTAGAAACAAAAATCATTAGTTTAGAATGTTCCGTTCGTGTCTAAAATGTTCAAACTGGAATGTAGAAACAATAATCATGAATATTGTCCCATTTTGTCTTCCATAAATGTTGACCTATCGCACGTGTTCTATAGCGCCTTAGTTCACTGCCTATTAGTTCACTGCGCTGAAACTTCAGGATAAAGCGTCATCTATTGGTTGCAATGTTGTGCACTTTCTACAACTAGGTTTACCATGACTGAATGGTTTTTTTTCAAATGTGGAATTGATAAGCCAATGTCAGCATCAGGCGTAGAGCGGATTGCGAAGATAATTGAATCCATTAAGCGTAGGGTAATGGGTTACATCTTGATCTCCAACGCCAGTTGGACGGGACGAAGCCAGTAACATGACAATTCAATGTCACCGAAACTGTGTCTCATCGTACACTTATCGGAGCACATTGAAAGATATTTGAAACGACAAGAAAAGGACAAAGAAAAATCTAAATCACCGCCACTCAAACGAAGTCGAAGATCTGAAGATGCATCCTTTTCTTTTTTGGAACATTGTATTTTTTGTGGAGAAATCTGCGTCATGAAAATTGATCCTCGACATCCAGACTGTTGGCGTGTGGTACGGTTATGTAGAACGGCCGATCGTGGTTCTGGCACAAGAACATTGAAAGAATGTATTCTGGATATTTGCGAAAAACGTAATGACGAAACCTCCCGACAGGTTGAAGTTCGATTGCATTGGGCCTTGAGTGATCTTCATGCTGCTGGTGCACGTTATCATAATGATTGCAAAAGTAAATTCATGGCACCCCGATCAGTTCACTTTGCAACCAAAATTGGCCAGACTGATGGTATAGATTTCGCATGTCAGTTTGTCGTAGATGAAATGATATCAGACAGATCCCAAGTATGGACATCTGTAGATGTTTTTAATATAGCAGTCACATAAAGGAACATTAATGTCCCATCGCAGCCTAGTTCTGAAGTTGTCAGAATACTTTGGAGAAGATATTTTGATATTTTCAGCCTTCGGGATCGCAAATATCATCATGTTTCGAAGAAAAGCTTCAGAACTACTGCATATAGTGGTTGACGACGAGAACGATGACTCGGCTGCTGTACTTGGCAAAAGGATAGCAAGTGAATCCAGAAAACTGAATACCGATCGATATTTGTATCGGACAAGGATTGATAGAAATATTGCTTCAGAAGATGTCAGTTCTACTTTGCTGTCTGTACTGTCGAATGTATCCGACAAATTAGACTCAAGTTTGATAGCCATTTTGATTGGTAACATCATCAGTGGTAATGATAATAATAATAATGGTTTATTTCAGTATTTAGGTCATATGACCCATAGATACATAATATAACACAATGTACATACATATTTACAAAAATATATAATTGTCATTAACACAATTTTAAATCTAATCATGGTACATCCATTGCTAAATTTAACTATCAAATAAAATTCACAGTACTACAATATTAGTTTGTTTTATATATTTTATTTGCTTTATTTACAATTCTAAATATAAATGTTTTTAATTTTGTTTTATACTATATTCGCTTTATTTACAATTCTAAATATAAATGTTTTTAGTTATTTAAATCATTTCAAATTTTTAACAAATGTTCCCTTCTCAATGCAAGTGCTTTATCCAGAAAACATGATATGGATACCATGATTATTTTGTCGGGGTTAGAACATAACTGATTGAACTTATATACATTTTGAGAAAGATTCCAATAAAACTTAGGTAATTATTGTATTCTTAATTCATTATAATGTTTACATTCTAAGACAAAGTGATATATATCTTCTACCACACAATCACCAACAGGACAAGCTGGGCTGTTTACTTGTTTTCGTCGAAATAAGTTTGCATTTAATTGGAACAAATTTAATCGTAACTTAGTTATATTTCTTTTAATATGTTGATTAACGTTGACAGACAAATAGTTTTCCTTGGTAATGTTCAGTTTAAATGTACAGTAATACTTCAGACTTTCACTGTGTGAGATTTGGGTTAACCATTCCTGTATATAAATGTCAATTAAACGAGTTTTTAATATATTTAAAAAACATTTCGAGCTTCCAACTTGCTCACAGTACCAGAAGTAACCGAATCCAAGTGAATTTAACAGTAAGTTTACTTTAGTCGCCCAAGTAACACGACCAATAGAATCTAGATGTCTTAACATTGTGTACGTTTGTTTAGCGTATCTGTTGTATGGCATATGTATCAGCTTGATCCAATAACGCACACATGACGACATGTAATATACTGCAAGATTGTGACGACCACAATCCCCCTTTGATCCTGCTGTTGAGCTACAATGACGGATGCCGAGAATAGATTTACAGAAACTCGTCTGTACAAGCTCAATATCTTTGCGATATTCATAGAGCCATATAATAAAATTGGTTTTATGATACAATCAAATATTTTAAACATAACATGGGGAGTAGGTGTACATGTCTTTCGAAGTAAACATTGTATGGGCATCAGGGCTTTTTTTGGCTTTTACAGACAAACTATACACTGCTTTACTCCAAATTAATCTTGATGAAAACAGTATACCAAGATAATTATAATAAGTGACACATTCAATATTAGTTTTCTTAAACTAAAACCTTTCATTATGTCGCAGTATACCCCCGTTCCTGAAGACAACAACTTTTGTTTTTGATATATTGACTTCTAAATTAATTTTACAATAAAATATTTCTAATACGTGGATTTTACGCTGGAGGTCACCAATGGTATCAGATACAATGCTCAGATAATCTGCATATAGTAGCATAAGAATATCATCTACATCCTGATTTGTGAATATACCTCGTACATTTCCACTTCTCATACAATCTACAAGCTGGTTGATATATAAACAGAATAGTAATAGACTTAAAGTACAACCTTGTCGCACACCTGATTGACAGTTAAAATATGGAGTTAGCTTTGAATTCACTTTAACACAAGAACTGACTGATGAATACATATTTTCCAGAGCATGATACATTTTACCGGATACACCTTTGTCTAGTAATAAAGTCAATAATTTAGGACGGTTTATGGAATCAAAAGCGCGGGAAAAATCAACATAGAGACAATACATGCAACCTATTGATTTAGAAATGTATTTTTGCACTAGCCCCTGTAGCGTGAATATTTGGTCTATAGTGGAATATCTCCTCCTATACCCTGCTTGTTCTTCACAGTATTTGCCTTCGGACTCAGACCATTTTTGTAACCTATTGTTAAGTAGAGTGCAGTATATTTTACCTAAACAGTCAAGTAGAGAGATCCCTCTATAGTTCCGACAATCCGAAACTGAACCTTTTTTATGAAGTGGAACAATCAGAGCTTTTGACCAGCTATCGGGAAAATCGCCATAATTAAAAATATTATTATAAATAACAGTTCAAATTGGAGCAAATGTATGCAAACAAGCTTTATAATAATCTATTCCAATTCCATCTGGACCAGGGGGCAGTAGTAACAAAAACATCATACGTCAAGTCGAAAAATATGCACTGGACGCGGGTAGACCACCCACCCCTTAAAATCTTGCGTAAAAAAATTTACACCATCATTTTTAAAAAAGACCACCCAAAAATCATGCGCAAGAAAATGTGTTCCTCACAGTTGCTTATTAGACCACCCCTTAAAATCTTGCGTAAAAAAATTGGCACCATCATACTAAAGAAAGGACCACCCAAAATTCATGCGCAAGAAAATTTGTTACTCACAGTTGCTTGTTAGACCACCCTAAAATTTTGTGCATGAAAATGTTGTTCTTGAAATATCTCATTTAGACCACCCTAAAGTATGTGCAATGCCTAAGTTCTAAAAGGCTGAACAATGACAAGAAGATATGAGTTGATGTTCGACAAAATTTTGAGTCTGAATTATTAGCAAAGATAGTCTTAAGACTGCTCATGCCATATGCAAGGCTAAAATATATGAACTTAGGCTTGTACAACTATTCATTTATTGTGTTTTCCCTGATCCACTCAAATCTACTGATCACAGGTTGATCAAATTTCATCTCATGCTGCGGTGTTGTGGGTAAAAAAATGTTGACCCTCCCCACACATTGTGTTTATTCGGAGTGGGCTGCTAAACCAAATTGACAGTCGATCAAATCACAGGATAACTTTATAACACTTAAATAAAATGATAAGGCTTCCAAATATCAATTAATATTTATGTAAATAAACATATACAAGAAACAGGAGTTACAGTACAAACATAAACAAGTTGACAGTTTTCTTGTTGACAGTTCTAATTCAATAATTAGAGTTCACGAGTCACTTGAATTCACAGAGTTTACGCCTTCACAGTTCACAGAGTTCACGATGGCTATGGAGATCCTACATGTTAAATAGCATGGGTTTTCACGAAATTAAAGTTCATTTTCCTGGAGGAATAATAAAGTTACAGTCGTCACCTTACGACACACACATATATATAGTTCACAATTCACCTGTTGACAAACACTACCTCTGAGACGGCGAAGTAAACCGTACCGTTTCAACACGGCATTGTAACATGCTTAAGGATGAATCTTGTGTTTTGATTGGTGGATTAGACACTGTCGATTGGACGATATATAACACCCCTCTGTTTTAGCAAGGCGAAAAACTGCATATATAAATATTACAGTGTAATGGGTTTTTTTTCATTTTGTGCTCAGCCATATCCCTCAACTCAAATCTTTATTGACAATCCTGGACCATCACACTATTTTTAAACTTCATCGAAACACATCTCTAAAACATATAAAACAGAAGAAAATCAGTCATAAATGTGTCATAAGCAGGCATCATAAATTATTTGTAACTAAGCAGTGTGAACAATTTGTTTTGTTTTTATCTGCAGCTCTGCAGTGTTTAGATAGGGGAGGTGAAAAAACAGCTGAGATGGGCCTAGGATAACCCGGGATAACGGGAAATTATGCTAAAATTGACAATGATTGACAACACGGACGGTGTCAGAACGATATACATAGCAAGCCAACCACTTGAATCCTAGCCACCGCATAGTTTTATAGGGTATTCTGAGGGGTGTGTGCAAGAACTGCTCTTCTCTGAACAAGAACTTGCAATACATTTGTGTTGACAGTCTGCAAATAAAATAATAAAGGCTAAAAACTCACCCATGTTAAAGCTTCGAAAGTGTAGTCCTTGTTGTTGCCAAGAGTTATCCCTGTATTGTCTTGGTTAACAGGCCGTAACTATTTCATACACGACTGACACTACCGGTCAAAAAAAACACACTAAGGCTAATTTACTAATCTTTTAAAAACGTTAAAAATATTTTATTTGAAATATTCGAATAGCATTTTCTTTCATTTTACCAGCGACCCAAGATCATGCATTTTAAATTGAGTTTATCTTCGCTTGGATTCGGCCACTAATTCGAGACACCCCGGTTAAGACGGCAGCACGTCACAACGTTTTCTTACGTCAAAATTGATTTGCAGTATAGTGGTCGTTTCTATCCTGTTCTATTATGAGTGAGGAGGAGAAATTCTTTTTTCTTTCAAAACTATGTTAGACCACCCAATTTTCTTACCCGGAGATGCTTTTTTTCTTTCAGAGCTCAGTTAGACCACCCAATTTTCTTACCCGGAAATGTTTTTTTCTTGCAGAAGTGTCAGTTAGACAACCCCATTTTCCTACCCGGAAATGTTTTTTTTCTTGCAGAAGTCAGTTAGACCACCCAATTTTCTTACCCGGAAATGCACTTTTTCTTGCACTTTTTTCGGCTGGTAGACCCACCCCACCCCCCAGTTGCTGTTTGCATTTTTTTTACAGTTGCCCCCTGTCTGGACCAGGGGAAGTCCCCGATTTCAAACATCTAACACATTCTGTGATTTCAATTTGGGTGATCGGCTTGTTTAGTATACTAAAATTAATGTCGCTCGAACTGAAGTTCGACTCAGAGAGGGTCTTCTTGGGATACATAGTTTGGGTTGAGCATAGATTTAAAATAATTCATCCATTCAGATGGTGAAATGAGATTAGTTATTTTAGATTTGGGCCGAACATTTTTAATTGTTTGCCAGAATGTGTCAGAATCGTGCAAGTTATTATACAATTTATTCCAATATAAATTTTAGTGTTGCTCTTTTTTTATTTTTACATAGAGATTTAAATTCGTTTTTATTTTTCATGTACAATGGTAAATCTTTTGGACAATTAAACTTTCTAAAAGTATTCAGTGAATCATATTTAGACCTTTTACTATTTGCACAGTCATCATCAAACCAAATAGGTTGATTATTTTGTATATAATAATTACTTTTACGTATCATTGGTTCTGCACATGATTTTATAAAGCTTGTGAAACATGCTATAGCACTATTTGTATTCTGTAGCGGAAGTTCTTTAAACACATTATTGAATTGTTCAAACGATTGGCTTATACGCGCTTGGAACTCTTGGTCAAAGGTTGCTCTCCATTTGTATTTTGTGTACGCGTAAGTGTCTATTACTTGATCATCAGTAACCTGTTTTACTATGTTGACATTTATATGAAAACATGTCGGTTGGTGATCGGATTCCGTTCTCTGACCGACTTCAAATTTAACAATGTTATCAAATATCTCAGAAGACACGAACAAGGAGACCACGACGCTAGCGCCGTTATATTTAAGACAAGTGAATTCCCCAGCTCTGTCTCCTTCACTGCGACCGTTCACTATATGAATATTCAACACTGCACAAAGTTTAAAAATCTTTTTTCCATAATTGTTCAGTTCCTTGTTTTTAGACCGTCGTCGTCTATCAAAATTATCAACGATATAGACTGCCTCGTCCAGTCCCGGAATATACTTAACCGCCCCGCTCCTTACCATTACCGCGTACACAAAAAACATATTCGTATTCAGGAAAATAACAGTCCAAATCAATATCTTTTCCACACCAAGTCTCTATAAGACAAATGACATTGAAACGCTTTAGATATAAGATGAAATCTTGGTCCGATAATTTTGATTTTAGACCGTTCACATTCCAAGTGATAATTTTGAGAATTGAATTTACGTTTTGAAAAATATTATTCGCAGACTTGTCTAAGTTGACAAAGTCTCTTGATGTTTGCTATTTATCAATTGGAGCCAGTGTAATAATTTCGTTGGTTTCAATGTCAAATGTGATCACTTCTTTGTCGTATTTCAGATAAGCTCTAACTGAGTCGTTGTTTTTCTTCGCTTCACTCAATTTGGGGATGAGCGCTTTTCTTATCTTCCGTATTTGAGGCGTGAAATCTTCGGCTACTTTCAGTTGATATTTGATATTCTCGTTTTCTAATTGAGCCCCCTCTATATTAAATTCACCTTCCAGTATTTCTCGGACTAATTTCTCACTATCTTCTCAACCTTCTCCAGAATATTCTTTTGATCCATAAATAATTAAATTTTTCTGTTTTGCTCGATTTTCACTACTTTCTAATTTATGCTTAAGAGTGTTGCTGTCCGCTTTTAGACCTTTTACCTCCTCACGTATTTTATTCACTTCATCTTTAATATTTAACTCCTTAACCTCGTTTTACAGATCTTTGACTTCTGTTCTTAAACTTGCAATATCAGACTTGAGTGATTGTATCAGAAGTGTTAGTTCATTGCCGTTTTCATTTGTGGGGTAGACCAATTCGTCAGTTTTTGAGATTTGACCTTGGCGAGTATTTGTTGGGCCGGGATTAGGCTGTACATCCCCACACATTGCAATCGATATAAAAGTGATCGTGATCAGAGATAGGATGTTTTCAGAAATTATACTTTTTTGCGATTGTCCTTTGTTCGACGCCATTTTGTGAAAATAGAGTCCGATTATTGCTCTCCAGGCAGCTATATCAATAAACATTCTGTAAGTATATAACACACTGTATGTTTCGTCGTTAAATGTCAACAGTTTCACTACAATTTAATATCCTTTATTAGTTGAAAATTTAAAAACGGTCACGCTTCACTTGAAGAGCTCAGTTACACACGTCTTGTCTCTCTCACGTCAACCTGGTTGTTATTCGTCAATGGTATAGTGACCGGGAGGTCAACTATTCTCCAAATAGCACTGGGGGTCATGGTTAGACAAAACTCTCTCATATAACTTTTTATGACTATGGTGTTACTTGCACGTGTGACCAAGTCTAACGATTCAAGTCGTCTGCCGCCAAGTCATCCCTTGAAAGTTATGCCACCAGTCCAATATCAGATTCTGATAGAGGACTAGTTCAAGTCGTTGTAGACAACTTTGATGCCAATATATCTTCTCAAAATGGTTTACTTTCAA
The DNA here is from genome assembly GCA_917208275.1 of Patella pellucida. Classification (NCBI taxonomy): domain Eukaryota; kingdom Metazoa; phylum Mollusca; class Gastropoda; family Patellidae; genus Patella; species Patella pellucida. The sequence goes on along the minus strand of OU795037.1, from coordinate 39,316,932 downwards.
CACATGCTTTGGCTGTGCTGCTAACGCAATCTCAACCTGGTAAGAATGATGGTGTATGTGAAAGCACAATTCGACGTGTCAAGAAGGATGATATGAAAACTGAAATGGATAATGTTCACATGCAGCGCTCATATGGCCCAAAGAAACCAGATATGCCTGAACAAGAAATTAGCCATACTGTGCTCACTTTAAAGGTCCTTTCACAACAACGAGTATCATTACAGAGAGCCAACAATTTAGATTTCGACTTTTTGAAGAGTATAGTTGTTCATCCTTGCCCCACTGAGTTTGGTGGATATAACACGAGTATGAGCCGTGAACAAGGACACGCCTTAAAACCAGCAACAATAGTAGTTTACAAACCACTCATAGATATGCTACCTTCTAGGGCTGGACGATATTGAAAATTTTAAATATCGCGATATTTGAAAAAATATTCACGATATATTGAAATATCGCGATATTTTTACGTGTGTAATGTTTTATTAAAAAATGTGTATAAATCATTGTTTTATGTTGTCTTTGTATGTGTAGTTTGTTGTCTAGGATTTCTAGAGCATTATAATGCAAACTTTTGTGAAAAAAACGGTAATAATTCAAAATAATACCCTACCACCCAGAAAAGGGATAATGTCCTTTAAATGCAGATATGATTCTGATCAAAACAAAACAAAGTGAATAACAATTTAAGTACTTTTAATTTAAAATAACAATTAAACAAAAATAAATAATAAAAACATAATATCATATTTTGAATTAAAATTACAATTGCTTATTGTAATAAAGTAAAAATACTGCTCTAGTCTGCCGTCTGGTAATTCTGGCATTATAATTCACTTGATGCCATAATATTTGGAAGAAACTCGGCCTAGAGTTAGACTTTGACATTATTTATGCCTTTAAAATCACAAATGAGCTTAATTTAGGAAAAATATTTAAATGTTCCTTTACCACCATTTAAAATAACAATTAAACAAAAATAAATAATAAAAACATAACATCACATTATGAGTTAAATAACATCTGAAAGTTCTGACTTAAAATTACAATTATTGTAATTAAAAGAGGCTAAATATACTGCTCTGGTAATTATGGCATTGTATTTCACTTGTTGTGTAGGGCCCAACTTGTTGCCATAAAACTATAATATTTGGAACTCTGCTTTGAGTTAGGTTTAGACCTTAGACATTATTTATGCCTCCTACTCCTACTGTTTTAAAATCATTTATTTGAGTTTATAAACTTTATACCCGTCACTAGTCCAGTCTTAAATTTTTTGAAAGAAAAACCAATTGGTCCACTTTGTCAGGTTTTAAGCAGGTTCTTTTGCATGACACTATTTGACCACTGACACTGAATAATCGTTCGGACGCACAGCTTGTTGCAGGTATGCACAGAAACTTTTTTACTACTGAGCTTAATTTAGGAAAAATAATTAAGTGTTCTTTCCACCACTGTAATGGTTCAGAATTATAATCTATATTTGGTAAAGCTAAATAACGTTCAATCTCTGAATTTATTATTTCACTTGGGGTTAAATCTTTATTCGTTTCCTGAATGCGATCTCTTCTTTTAAACAGATTGCCAAGGCACAATTTTTTTGCAGGTGAATCTTCAAGATTTTCGCCTTCTGTGGCAACAATAGGTTCTAATGGTTCAAGGATTTCTAACTTTAATTTGGTCATTGTATCGAACTTTTCTTCGTCTGTTAAAAATTTGTTTTTGAATCTAGGGTCTAAGAATGTAGCAATGTTTAATAAAGCTCTTGAGCTTTCGTCTTTATATTTCTCGTTCATATATTTTAGTATTCTTGTTTTTATCTCTGTTGTTAAGGCCACATCTTCAGGTTTGGGGGATAATATATCGTCATTAAGTAACGCGATTACTGGCATTACCATAGACACACTAACGTGTTTTTCTCCACTTAGTGCGTCTGTAAATTCTGCCAATGGAGAAATTGCACTATTCACACATTCCAAAACCTCTATTGTCTGCCAGTTTGGAATTAGGCTCACCGATTTTCTGTCAGCAGACAGAACCTGTTGAACTGCTCTCTCCTGCTCTAGAAATCTTTCAATCATTTTCTGTGTGGATCCCCAGCGAGTGTCACAAGCTGTAATTAGTGAATGTTTTGGCAACTCTGCTTCTATTTGTTTCTTTTCCAACTCTCGCTTTTTCTTATAACTATATGAAAAAGAACTGACCACCTTTTTAGTAATCCTGATAGCTCTGTCAATTCTATCGTCTTTTAATCCACTGTTAACGGCTAAATGTAGCCTATGACCGAAGCACTGAAGTCGTTGCCAATTGTTTAGTTGCGTGGCTTTCACAATGTTAGAACCATTATCCGTGGTTAAACATACTTGGTTTTCTTCCTTTAAACCCCAACTGTCTAAGGTATCTTTAAGGCCATGAGCCAGATTTTCTCCTGTATGATCATCTGGAAAGAAAACTGTTTGTAAGTGACGCGATTGAAGATTCCAGTCTTTGTCAACATAATGTACAGTATAGCTCATGTATGGCTCCATAGTCCGGCTTGACCAAAGATCTGTTGTTCCAGCGAAAAATAAAGCTTCAGAAATTTCTTCTTGAACTTGATCGTGTGTTGACTGATATAGTTTGGGGATGGCAGCAGAAAAATATTTCCGTCCAGGTAAATTGTACCTACTGTCGAAAGTTTTTAACATTTTTTTAAACCCATCTTTTTCACATGTGTAGAAAGGCAGCATGTCTTTAGCAAGACATCCCAATACAGAATTGGTTAGGGTTACCCATCTTTTTGATGACTTATCATAAGTCATTGATTCCATTATTGACTTTTGTTTGGAACTACTTGATGATGAGCATGAGGCATTTGACTTTTCATTATCTTTATCTGTTATACTTGAATCCGAGCTTTTTTTCTTAGGATTTATGGTAATTGTCTTTTGAAGCTCTCCGTATTGAATTGGATGGTGAATTTTCATGTGGCAAAATAAGTTTGTTGTGTTACCCGATTTTGATGCTATAACTTTCCTACAAATTTTACACAAAGTCTTGTTTTGATTGGTATCGTTTGCAGCAAATCCGAAGTACTGCCATATTCGGCTTATTGTGGCGGTTTTTTTTGGAACAATTCGCTGTAATTCATCATTCTTAGGGTCTAAATTTTGCGCCATGTCTGTAGATACTGTAGTCGATGAAAACAACGATATAAAGTCAACCAGTCACAATTTCTTATTACGTATTGCTTATTGACAATCGAGTCTATGCAGGGTTGAGAGTTCGTTTACCATAGATAGCACACTACGGTTTCACGTAAACTAGCTACCGTGACAGGGCGAGATACCAGCAGCATGTATATGAAAACACAGACAATGGCGTCGGACAAATTATTAATTCTACGATGTGCCTTATTGAATCATAAACGCTGTTAATAAATCATCAATAAATACTAAAATATCATCAACAAGGCAACATAACACCATAGACACCGCGTCAGTAAAACGAACTGGCTTCGATAAAATAACGCACCTTCCGAAATTTGTTGTGTAGGACTATTTTATTGACAAAAAATGCATTTCAACAAAGATAATCAACGATGTCTTCTTATTGATTTAAATTATATCATATTTCGCACATAATTAGCAATATATCGTCAATAAATATCGCGGTATTTACGATAATCTGCAAAAAACGATATATTGCTATACCGCGATGTTTTTGGTGACCAAAGATCGTCGACGATGAAAAAATTTGACATCGCGATATATCGGGATATCGAGAATATCGTCCAGCCCTACTACCTTCTCACCCATCTTCAATGATGACTTCCATGATGTAAGCGCAAAACCTTACAAGACGGACAGGACAACTATACACAGTATTTACAGCAAATCAACAGCTATACCGTGTCGCGGTTAATGTAATGTGGGTACACCGTGAGCGATTTCGTGATTTCATTCCTCGACTTGGGGGGATGCACTTGCTTATGAGTTTTGCTGGGTGTGTTGATAGCCGATAGTGGACTCAAAGAGGTGATGGAATCCACATTTGGTGGAGTGATTCGCATGTTGTCAGTCAAAAAATTCCCTCATAATGTTCGGGAACTTCGAATAGTCACTGAGGAAATTTTGCGAAACACTTTAGATGATGTTCATTGACATGATGAGCTTATGAACGTATTGGAACGTAAGGCTGGTCTGAGTAGAACAGTAGAACACTGGATTGATAATCTCATAAAACCAGTGTTTATCATGATGTTATTTGTAAGAGCTGATCGCGAAGCAGATTGGCCATTGCACTTATTGGTCGTGAGTTCAATGATGACATACTTCTTTGCTGCTGGACATATAAACTACGCACGGTGTGGATTGTACTACCTTCGCACAATGAAGCGCCTGCAAGCAGACGTCTTGGCTAGATTTCTTCTCAAAGGTGAACATGTCATGCGTCACAAACCTGGCTTGTGGAATGGCATGTGGTCAGATCTGTTTATTGAAACAACCTTCATGAGGTGTGGGCACGGACCTGGTGGACTTGTGGGAATAACTCTTAAACCTTCGGCAGTGAAAAGGTGGGCCCTTAGTTTACACACCTTCAGTCGTCTTATCAAAGAGGTGGTTGAAATGAGGGAAATGAACGCGGATTCTCAGAAGACCCTTCGTCACAAGGAAGAAATGCCTGCTCGCAAGATGTCCGATTTGAAAGACAGGCAATCATTCAGAGAAAAACTTAAAATGTGCATCGATCCACTAGATTCCTATTAAAACTTAACTAATGACGGTATGGTCAACATTATATCTGGTAGGATTTGTTCCGAGTCTGTGAATGTTGATAAGGCTACTGATTCTCTGGGTAATCCAGTGGCCATCACAGGGAACAATTCAGCATTTAGTGGATGGATTCGTGAACTACGTTCAGAGTAAACTATGTTCCGGGGATGTGTAACTTGTATTCGATCGGTACTTTGAATATAGAATCAAAGGCCCCACACGGACTTGTAGAGCTGGTTCACAAGCAAGCAGGATTCATAGACTGAGAGCATCTGCAGTCCTTCCTCCCGAACAAGTAGTTCTTAATATAACTGCAAATAAGACTCCGTTAATTGATTTGATTTGCCAGCAGCTGCCCGGAAGGGTGAAGGATCTCCAAGAGACATCTGACAGGTACAACTTCCGGCTTGTAGTGACGGGAAGTAACTTGGTTCCTAGCGAAATATACAAAGTTATCGTGATAGCTCGACATGACATTCAAACAAGACACGAAGAAGTTGATGTAGTAATGGTCTAGCAAATGGTGGCCCTTGCAAACCGAGGAAGTTATCTCTGATGACACCGATGTGTTTGTCTTGCTAGTACATTATTACCACCAGAGCAAAATAAAAGCTATTGTTTTAATGGAAGGCACTAGTTCAAAGCTGGTCTCGATTAACATAGGAGCAACAGCAAAGACGCATTCTGAAATTGTTCGACATTTGCTTGCCGCTCATGCTCTTTCTTGTTGTGATACAGTGGCGTATATGAAGGGTTTCGGTGAAGCAACTGTAATAAAAGCACTTTCGAAAGGACATGTTCTTTTAAAGTTAGGTGACCCTGAAGCAGACATTGATGAGGTCATTGCAACATCTACTTCATTTGTTGCAGCATGTTATGGGACAACGTGTATTGGTAATATGTCTGATTTCGATATCAGGTGTGGCTGGGCAGGACTTCAAAACGTTAAATGACCACAGCACCTACACTAAAATCTCTTCCGCCAACTGCTGAAACCTTTGCTGAGAATGTGAAGCGTGCACACTTCCAAACATGTATTTGGAAAGCTGCTCTCAATCAAGATTCTTCGAATTTGGAGGCAACCGACTATGGCTGGCTCAAGGATGATTTAACAAAGACTCTATCACCAGTAGCCATACCTTACAAGACACATCCTGCACCTCAGATGATTCTGGAGATGATCCACTGTGGTTGTGCCACTGAGAATCCTTGTTCATCGGGAAGATGTAGGTGTACTAGTGCTAAACTAACCTGTACCATATTTTGCAGTTGCCATAAAACCGAAAACTGCAAGAATCAATATACTACAGAAGCTGATGGGGACGACGATGACGAAAATAATGATGACGATGAAGACACGATTGACAAGTTACAGTATAGATTTCCATCTGTTTAACCATTATATTGCCAGCCAATAAAGCCAGCCAAGTGTCCTGTTGAATATAGACCTCTGTTTAGCCATTATATTATCAACATTATAACACGTGGGGTCTGGGGCCTTATTTATAAAAGTTGTTAGAGTTTTCTTATCTTTTACTCTAAGACTTCCTAAAACAAAATTTAGTTAAAAGTTACTCTCTAGAAATATTTATAAAGAGTCTTAGAGTTACTTTTAACTAAATGTAAGACTTGGGTACTAACCAAACTAAATCTGTCACAAAAAGAATCCCACCCATGTCCATTCGATATCTCCTTATCAACTCGTCATTGTTGTGCTCCAATAATAAATCTCTGCTTGTTTTAAACTCTCTTAGGCGGCGTACACGGACGGCCATGTTAACCAAGATAAGAGTACTTTAAACAAGTTGGGAGTGCTACAGGAGGACTCCTAAATATGTGTCATAGTTAGGAGTAATTCTTAAAGTAAAATGTTTTATAAATAGGTCTAAGGGAAATCTACATAGTTAGGAGTAATTTTTGACAGCTAAGAGTTGCTTTCACTTCTTAGAATGTTTATAAATACAGCCACAGGTCTCTAACTAACTGTATTATTGACAATGTACTGTTGTCGACATGTTGAATATAGCCATACTTTTGTAGGTAACTGCCATACGTGATATGAAGCTATAATAAATGTACCCTATTTCATTTTTTTCAGCAATAAAAACTCTTAACCCCAAAATGTTAGCACAATTCCATATATTTATCAATCTAGGCGATATAAAGTGGCTTTTTTGTATATGCTGGCGGCCATCTTGGATATTTTTGATTTCCCAAAGATGCTACGCTAGCATCATCTGGTTTCCAAAACCTTCGCATCCTTTTATATATCATAATCAGTCGTCCAGATCGCGTATGCAACAATTCATCATGATATAATAGCCCAGAAATGACCCGTAGCGGCCATCTTGAATATTTAAATTTCCCCAAGGGTGCCAGGGTGGCATCATCCTGATTCTGAATCTAGACATATTGAAGAATAAAAATCCATCAAAAAACATTAGGTGGACTACATTTCCACGTTGAGGCTAAAATTGGGGTTTGGCTGCCGGATGTTCAATTACTAAATGCCAATCAAAGAAGAATCTCTCCAAAGGTTTCTGTGTTTAGATCCTTAAAACCTTTTTGTTTAAGAAAGCATTCACTTTATGACAGTTGTGATCATTTTTATACGCCCACATTTTCATGTGGACGTATTATGTCGTCGCCCCTGTCCGCCTGGACGTCCGTCCACAATTGTTTGTGGACCCTCTACAGGTCACAATTCTTGTCCGATTTTGACGAAACTTAAAATATAGCTTTATCCCCAAAAGATCTCGGCTGCTTTCGATATTGGCATGTATCGGATCGAAACTTCATGGATTATGGCCCCTGATTGTACGAAAAATCACGTTTTTAGCTTGTGGACCCTATAGAGGTCACAATTTTGAGCCGATTTTAATGAACTTGACGTGCATGTTTATAACCCAAAGATCTTGGTTCCTTTCGATATTTGCGCCTATCGGAACGTAATTTCCTGAATTTTGGCCCCTGATTGTCCGAAAAAATCACCTATTTTAGCTTGTGGTCCCTCTGGAGGTGACAATTATTATCCGATTTGAAAAACCGTTCGAATATATCACCGTTTCACCCTAAGGAAGGTTGAGTTCGAATTTCGGGAAAATCGGACAAAAATTGCCATACAAAATGGCCGCCGTTTGTACGCGAATACTGTTTAAAAATAGTATATCAAGGTTGTGGACCCTGTAGAGGTCACAATTTTAATTCGATTTTGACGAAACTTGAAATGAATTGTTATAACCCAAACATCTTGGTTCCTTTCGATATTTGCGCACATCGAATTGTAACTTCCTGAATTATGGCCCCTGATTGTACGCAAAATCGCCTTTATTTAGCTTGTGGTCCCTCTGGAGGTCACAATTATTATCCGATTTAAAAAAAATCGTTAGATTATATCACCGTTGCACCCTAAGGAATGTTGAGTTCCAATTTCAGGTATATCGGACCAAAATAGCAATACAAAATGGCCGCCGTTTGTACGCGAATACTGTTTAAAAATGGTATATCAAGGTTGTGGACCCTGTAGAGGTCACAATTTTAATTTGATTTTGATGAAACTTGAAATGCATGGTTAGAACCCAAAGATCTTGATTCCTTTCGATATTTGCACATATCGAATCGTAACTTCCTGAATTATGGCCCCTGTATATACGCAAAATCACCTTTGTTTAGCTTGTGGTCCCTCTGGAGGTCACAATTATTATCCGATTTGAAAGTACGTTTTATTATATCACCGTTACATCCTAAGGAAAGTTGAGTTCGAATTTCGGGAAAATCGGTCAAAAATTGCCATACAAAATGGCCGCCGTTTGTACGCGAATACTGTTAAAAAATGGTATATCAAGGTTGTGGACACTGTAGAGGTCACAATTTTAATTCGATTTTGATGAAACTTGAAATGCATGATTATAACCCAAAGATCTTGGTTCCTTTCGATATTTGCACATATCGGATCGTTACTTCCTGAATTATGGCCCCTGATTGTTCCGAAAAATCCCCTATGGTCCCTCTGGAGGTCACGATTAATATCCAATTTAAAAAAAACCTTTGACTCTATCGCCATTACACCCTACGGAAGGTTGAGTTTGAATTTTTAGAAAATTAGACCATAATTGCCAGACAAAATGGCTGCTGTTTGTACGCGAATAGTGTTGTGGGCTCTGTAGAGGTCACAATTTTAATTCGATTTTGATGAAACTTAAAATGCATGTTTATAACCTAAAGATCTTGATTCTTTTCGATATTTGCGCATATCAAATTGTAATTTAATGAATTATGGCCTTTGATTGTAGGAAAAATCACTTTCCGTATTGCTTGTCCTCTATCCATCTATCGAAAATGTGGGCGTAATATTAATAATAATAATAATAATCGCGTCATTAGGCCTGAGGCCTTTTTCCAATTTGGCCCTTGTCACAGATCGTGCGAATGATTTCGATCATTACTGCAGGAAGAAACCGAAGAACTCGGGGGAAACCTGCCTGCGTATCCTGCCTGGCAGTGCCAGCTTACTATATTTGACTGCGCATTGGGCATGCTCATGCATGGATATTGCGCAATATAAATAGACTATTATTAATATTACTTTTATTATTTATAGTATCTGCCGTCACGTGGTTGACAAGTAATGTAATTGTACTAGTTAATCCCCGATAATTAAGATTGTGGGTGTGTGTGTGTGTGTGTGTTGCTGCTGGCTCTTCTTTTTCGGGGGGGGGGGGGGGGTCTAGAGTGCCGCGCTTCGACCTCTAGCTAGCCGGCCACCTCTGGCTTGCGGCTGTGGTTTCGAGCCCTGGTGTGAGCGTATGTGGCATGGAGATAGGGGCGCCTTCTCGTGGCATGGAGATAGGGGCGCCTTCTCAACCTCGTGGGTTTCCTCCGGGCACTCCGTTTTCCACCCATTGTTAAAAATTAATTTTTGTTATAGTATAGTTATGGTTTTTCTTTATTTGACGAAATTAAATTTAATTTTGTTATAGTATAGTTATGTTTTTTTTTATTTATTTGACGAAATTAAATTAAGTTTTGTTATAGTCTAGTTATTGTTTAATTTCTTATTTGACAATTTAAAGGACCTAAATCCGTAACTAAAAATTCTCCAAAATCTTCGACATCGAAAACACGAATTATTGGTCAATTTAAATCAACATTGATGATGTAAACTTACTGGGAAAAGATGAGCTTCTGATATCCGATATTTAAGATAAAATAATTTTTTAACATTGGTACACGAATCGTGTACCATAATGCGCATCAGCTCCAGTTGTATCGAGGGACGAGGCTAGACACGTTGCATTGCATCAAGCGGCAGAATGTAGACTGGAATAACCAGATGCTTGAAATGTGGACTAGATTGAGACTGCAAGGCTTATTTCGCTGGATATAACTGATTTGAAATTGGAGTAAAAACGGAAACTAATGAATGTAATCCAGTTTGTATACATTCATATTTCAGTATTATGTGCGTTGCGACCCATTTTTGTCAATTTCTAGGTCCCAAATATTAGCGATTTAGCTCCTTTAAATTAATTTTTGTTATAGTATAGTAATGTTTATATTATTTATTCCCAAAACTGATGCTAAAATGTTGGTTAATTAGGTACAGCGGGGATTATGAAAGTGTAAATTCTTATCATAACAATCTTAAACACCATTGTTATGTTTTTAATCCATTTTAATCCCTAGGGGCTGGATTTCCGGGCCCCGATTTAGTGAAGTCTTCCGTTACGGTCAATAACTGCGCCCTCGCGGGAATAAACCAACCTCTTAAACTTTAAAGTCTTAAACTCTTAGTTAATGCTTTTGTAAGATGCAAATTATCAATATTTCGTTTTATTGTTTCATTTAAAAAGTCCAGTCTTAAATTTAGATGTAACTCTTAGTTGAAAAGAATTGTTATCCAGAATTCTTTTATCTAAGTAAATTGAGAGGTCGCCATTGACAAGCATGGCTGCTTGCCACGAGCTAGCAAAGTTTTCAGTTCATTTTCATTGTGGGATGACATAAAATACGGTGAGCACACTAATTATTATATAACTGTTGAGTATAGTAATCAGGGAAAATATTTATATAACTTTTATTAGTTGTCACATTCATAAATAATGGTTTTGGAAGAGTTTAAAATTGTCACATTATAGCGTATGTTCGGCATGGTTGCTGGGTAAAGGCCCTCTCATAAAGTATGATGTTTGTTTATAATGTTGATGTCTGTTTAAGCTAAAAACGTATTTATGTGGCTAAGTTTCGTACTCTTACGTACTTGGTATTTGAGTAGATAAATATGTATGTATGGTTGTACATTTTATCATTTAAATTTAAAGGTCGCATAGGACATTTAGGTCGATATTTGTATTTTGCTTATAAGGGCTGTCTGTATTTTCAGCCAATCACCACCATCATCCCCATGACACCATCATAATAACCATGACCTCAACAACCATAGTTGTATCTACTTATTATATGATGATAGAAATAAAATGGTGCATTGCCGTTCATTGTTAATCCTTTTGCTGTTTTCATCATTGGCGTATTCGTTATTCAACATGGAAGTTGGAATTGGAAACCAGTGCAGTGGAAGTACGTCTTTATTATTTGAAGAAGAGATTGGTGATGCTAAAGCCAAACTTAACTCAGTCTTTAAATGTCTGAAGGACATAACTGAAAATGCAAGGCTGATGGTGGCTAATAATGAGGACATTGTTGCAGTAAGAAAACAATATTGCGACTGGATGTGTTTGTATGAAGATTATATGAACACTCATGAAACCTATTGTTCTTTTTTGTCTGTAGACGAAAGAGCTACCTATTATAATGAATATTATGATGAGCGCAAGATATACTTCGCTAACTTTAAATCTTCAATTCAAGAATGGTTTATGAAGGCTGAAGATGTAAGGTCAAGTAAAGGATTGAGATCCAATAAGTCAAAATCAAGTTGTCATTAATCTCGATACAGTGCCATATCGTCTTTAAAGTTTAAAGAGGTTCAGAATAAAGTCGAGTTAGCAACACAATTTGAGGCCTTGAAACAACAGAAAGAAATTGATGATGCAAAACTTGATTTGGAGGCTGCAGGACTAAATTTGGAATTCCGTGAAAAGGAACTGGCTTTAGTGACAAAAATAAATATTTCGAACGGTAAGGTCAAGTTGTTCGATAAATATAATCAGACTTGTAATAAATCCTGTGAAAATAACATTGATGGTCGTAAGTCTTCCGGACACCTGTTACCACTGCTTGTCGTGTATTTTTGTACACGAGGAGCAGTCCATTTGCTGATTACACTATTTTGCTTGAATACACTATTTTGCCTATAACGTTTTTAGGACTTCGAATTCTGTCTTTTGATTTGGATTGTTCGTACTTGGTTTTTATTTTATTCAAATGTCAGTGTTAGTAATGAACATGTACCGGTATGTGATGGACCCTTAAAGTCCGTTAACGCTGATGCTTATGAAAATACTACGGGAAGGCCAAACCTCAGAGCTCCAACATTGCCGCAGAATCAGCATATGAGTACCAGACAAAATTTTCTTCGAGTTAGGAATTCTAGTACTCCATCTATAGGTTACAATGATGTAACCATTCCTGAGCAAGCTTCTAGGTCTATGCCTAATGCTACACATAACCCTCCAGCTTCTTGCATACCTCATCAAAATCAATCCGAAGGGGCCTTGGACATTATGCTTCGTCAGATTAGAAAACCTAGCTCCAATATAATGCCATTTAGTGGAAACGTACTTGAATGTCAACGTTTTATTCGACAATTCAATTCAGCTGTTGTGGTGAACTGTGAGTCCATGGAAGAAAAGCAAAACTTTCTTGATCAGTTTATGGCTGGAGATGCGAATAAAATTGTCCAAAGTTATTGTTATTTGAACCCAGATCAAGCGTATCCCTTGGTGTTAGAACAATTAGAAACTCGTTATGGTAATGCAGAGTTAATAGCTAATGCCTTTATAGAAAAAGCGCTTAATTGGCCTGCCATCAAATCCGACAACCCAAAGGCCCTTGATGAATTTTCCATGTTTTTGACGGAGTGTCTACATGCGGTTCAGAGTATTGAGGCACTTAACATTCTAGAATATTCAGAAAATTTAAAGAAAATTCTTCAGAAGCTACCATACCATATTCATGATAAGTTCAGAAATGTTGTACAGTTGACACGCGATCAGGGAAATAGAGTGCACTTTGAACAGCTAGTTCGTCTTGTAAATTCTGAAGCAAGGAAAGTCAATGATCCCACCTTCGGTAAACAAGCCTTATCCGTCGACCGTTCTGTATCTGCCAACCGACCAGTACCATGTAAGCCTTTTAAGCCTAGAGGCTCTTTCGCGACTCAACTAAACAATAAATGGGTTAAACCTAGTCCTTCGTCAGAACCAAAACCCATTAATCCACCTAAGGAATTTGAGACTGCCTTCAGCAAGCCATGTATATTTTGTAAACATCCATCACACCCCTTTTGTACTTGTAAACAGTTCTCAACATTAAACTTTGAAGAGAAATCTGACTTTATAAAATCTGTCAGACTATGTTTCAGATGTCTGAAATCTGGTCATATGTATAAATTTTGTAGTGTCAAGAATAATTGTAATAAATGTGACGGTTCACATCATTCTATTATGCATACAAACAGTAGTGTAAATCCTGGTGGTGAAATGAACTCAAATAAGTTAAAACCTGTTGTTATCAGCGCTATGATGGGTAACGATATGGTGGCGGGCACCATTGGTTGCACTATTCCTGTTCAAGTTAAATTGCGTGGATGTTTCCAGTCTTTTAAAACGTATGCCTTTCTAGACCCAGGGTCTAGTATTTCTTTCTGCACGCTCAATGTAATGAAGTTACTTGGTTGTTCGGGTAGAAGAACGAAATTCACTATAGATACCATGGGGTCGCCACACACTATGGTATCATATATTATTAAAGGTATGCAGCTTGGTGACTTAACATTAGAAACTGTGATTGATTTACCAGACATTTATACAAAGGATATTATGCCAGTGTCTCATGGACACATACCCACTTCGGATGCTATTCGTAAATGGGCTCATCTTAAAGGAATTGACTTACCCGTTCTTGATGCAGAAATTGGTCTTCTAATAGGCAATAACGTTCCAGATGCATACTCGCCACTGGAGATTAAAACTGGACCCTCTGGAAGCCCCCACGATGTCAGATCCGCACTTGGTTGGATCATATGGAACTTGGTCAGAGATTCGTCTAGATTAAGGCCTACTGTAAATAGGGCAGAAATTCAAGCAGTTCAAGATTTGGAGAATCTACGTCAGATGGTACAACTGGCTGCTTCTTTAGATTTCCCCGAAAGAGCAATTGATGATGTCAAAGAGAACTCCCAAGATGACAACTCCTTTATTAAGAAAGTAAATATGGACACTATACAATTGGTCTGCCCTTTAGAAAAGATCAAGTTTCATTACCCAACAACATATCACTTGCAGAATGTCGTCTTAATAGTTTAGTTAATAAAATAAAAAGAAATCCCAATTATCATCAGAATTATACTGAGTTTATGGATAAGGTCCTAACCAACGGATATGCAGAACAAGTTCCAGAACCTCAGTTATATCGTAATGATGGTAAAGTGTGGTACATTACACATCATGGAGTCTATCATGCGAAAAAACCTTATGAAATTCGTGTAGTATTTGACTGTGCTGCTTTGTTCTCTGGTATATCCCTAAATCAACAGTTACTACAGGGACCCGATATGACGAACAGTTTGATAGGTGTATTGATTCGCTTTCGTCAGGAAAACATCGCTGTAATGGGTGACATTGAAAAAATGTTTTATCAGGTCCGCGTTCCTGAATGTGATCGGGACTTTTTGCGCTTCCTTTGGTGGCCAAATGGTAATTTGAATTGTAAGCCTGTAATTTATAGAATGGTCGTCCATCTTTTCGGCGCTGTTTCGTCACCATCATGCGCTAATCTAGCCTTACGCCAGACTGCAATCGATAATGCACATCTATTTGATAAAGCTGTGGTCACATCAATTCTCAAGAACTTTTATGTGGACGACGTTTTGAAATCTCTTAAAGAGACTAATGATGCTATTAGTTTTGTTAAGGACCTTTGTAATATTTGTAAAAATGGTGGTTTTCGTCTCACTAAATGGGTCAGCAACAAACGTGATGTCCTGAACTCGATAAACATTAATGAAAGAGCCAAAGATATCAAGGAATTGAACTTAGATTGTGAAGCACTACCTTTAGAGCGTGCCTTAAGTATCAACTGGTTTGTCGAAACTGATGTGTTAAAATTCAATGTAAACATTAGTACCCTACCTGCAACAAAACGCGGAATTTTATCAGCTGTAAGTTCTGTATATGATCCGTTTGGATTAGTTTCTCCTTTTATACTACCAGCTAAGCTACTATTACAGCTACTATGCCAACTTGAACTTGGTTGGGATGACGTTATATCTGACAAAGAACTTCAGAGATGGCAGGTTTTTTTTAATAATTTAGGCTACCTAGAGAGATTTGACATTCCACGAACTTATAAACCTGACGATTTTGGTGAGATCAAGTCCTACCAAATACATGCGTTTGCAGATGCAAGTGACATCGCTTATGGTGTTGCCATTTACCTGAGAATTGTGAATGTTAACAATAAAATTCACTGTGCTCTTTTTTTAAGTAAATCTCGCGTGGCCCCACTGAAGAAACTTACTGTACCTAGGTTAGAATTGACAGCTGCTACTATTGCTGTTAGGTTAACAAATATGATAGTGAAAGAGTTGGAAATCACTGTTAATGAGCTATTCTTTTGGACGGATAGCATGTCTGTGTTACGCTACATCAGAAATGAAGGCGCACGCTTCCTTGCATTTGTTGCGAATCGCATCGCCGTTATTCGCGATGGTAGTTCTTTATCATCTTGGCACTACATCAGCACTCGGCTTAACCCTGGTGATGACTGCTCCAGAGGACTGAGTTTTAATGATAGTTCCCGGATAAAACGCTGGTCTAATGGACCCAGTTTCTTGTACAAGCCCATGAATGAATGGCCAACTAATGAAGACTTTTCACAACACATACCGGATGGTGATCCTGAAATAAAGAAGACAACGGCTGCAACTGTTGTTGACAACTCTGTGAACATTATAGACAGGTTATTGTCACATTATTCCTCCTGGTTAAAATTGAGAAGAATTATCGCTCTGCTGTTAAGAGGATTTGGCAATCTGAAGTATTGGGTCAACAGTCGAAAAGAAGTTTATTCTAATTTGAAAGACGGTAGTCTTGATGATGATCAGTTAAAATCTAAAGTTACAGAAGAGATGAGGAAGATGAAACAGGAAGCTAAGAAGTCTATTAATCAACAGATAA
The DNA here is from genome assembly GCA_917208275.1 of Patella pellucida. Lineage (NCBI taxonomy): Eukaryota > Metazoa > Mollusca > Gastropoda > Patellidae > Patella > Patella pellucida. Next base: position 39,300,821 of record OU795037.1, on the reverse strand, counting down.
ATCCAGAAATCTTTAAAAGGGCTGAAACTGCTATTTATCGTTACGTTCAGCATCGTCATTTTAGTGCAGAAGTAGAACAGCTGAGCAGTGGTCTGCCTGTGAAGAAAACAAGTTCTCTGAGAAAACTTGATCCTATGCTACATGATGGTCTATTACGAGTCGGTGGCCGGTTAACTCGTTGCGATTTGTCATATGATGCTAAGCACCCCATAATTCTTCCAAAGGATTCATCACTTTCAAGAATGATCATTGACAGTGTGCATCGTTCAGTAGGTCACTTAGGTAAATGTGCCATATTGTCTCAGCTACGTCAGAAAATCTGGATTATCAATGCTCCAGCTTTGATAAAAAATATTGTTTCTAAATGTGTCACTTGTAAGAAGTATACAGCTAAAGCTATGGAACAGAAGATGGCGGACTTGCCTTCAGAACGTTTGAAACCAGACGAGCCACCTTTCTCCCAAGTTGGTATGGATTATTTTGGCCCTATAGAAGTGAAACGTGGTCGCTCCATGTTAAAGAGATACGGTGTGGTTTTCACTTGTCTTACTACACAAGCGGTACATCTTGAAGTGGCTTACAGCCTAGACACAGATTCGTGTATTAACTCTATAAGACGCTTCATTTCACGTCGTGGTCCTATTAAATATTTAATATCTGACAATGGTACCAATTTAGTTGGTTCAGAGCGTGAAATCCGTGAGGAAATCGACAAATGGAATGTCTCAAAGATTGGTAACGAGCTTTTGCAACACAACATAAAATCGGACTTCAATCCACCATCCGGTGAAAGATTAATCCGTATTGTGCGCAGAATTCTGAATGGATTACTAAGTGAGCGTTTAGTGACAATTGATGATGAAAGCCTTCAAACCTTTCTGTGTGAGGTTGAATCCATAATGAACTCTCGTCCCATTACAAAGGTGTCAAACAATGTAAATGATCTCGATAGCTTAACACCAAATCATTTGCTGTTATTACGTGCAGGTGAATCTTTGCCTATTGGAAGTTTTGATAAAACAGATGCTTACGCGAAGCGACGATGGAGACAGTTTCAGTATTTGTCTAATATATTCTGGAAACGATGGTCAAAGGAATATCTACAACTTCTCCAAGAGCGACAAAAAAGGGGAAAACCTCGAAAAAATGTTGGTGCTGGGGATATAGTTTTGATACTCGATGGAAATATTCGGTCTTCCTATGCTCTAGGACGTGTCGTAAATGTGCACCCTGATAGAAATGGCCTAGTGCGGGTTGTGACTGTCAAAACAAAAACAAGCACTCTGGAACGTCCAGTGAATAAGTTGTGTATGCTGTTGGACTGTATATGAATAAGAAACACGTGGCACTATTGGGACAACTGTTAATGATTTCCTTGAGATGACTATCTGTGAAAGTTTTGATGAGGTGACTGTTATTTTGTGAAAGCCTTATCAAAATGACTGTTATGAAAGTCTCATTGGAGTACTGTAACATTACTTGTAACAGTTTCATTATAACATCTGATATAGCTGTATGTTAGATTGTCTGAACTGTGTTTAAGATAAGAAAGTATAAATCATTACATGTTATTGTATTTGAAAATTTGAATTTCATTTAATTCAGCTTTTAGGTTGTTTGCCTACATATATATTTCTAAGTCTATTAGAAAGTGTTTTTTGAAATGTAGATTTATCATTAATTCTGTGTCTTATCTTATTATGATGAACTCTAGAGTTTAATTTGTTTATAATCATTATTGACATTAAGTCCATTTCGTTTTAAGATTGGTTTAAGAGGATAATTTGCTCTTTGTTAGAGTGTTTATAATCGTTCCTTGACTATGCACGAATAGGAGGCCGGTGTAAGATGCAAATTATCAATATTTCGTTTTATTGTTTCATTTAAAAAGTCCAGTCTTAAATTTAGATGTAACTCTTAGTTGAAAAGAATTGTCATCCAGAATTCTTTTATCTTAGTAAATTGCTATGCTAATTTGAGTCTGGTTGACCGTGTCTTGAGAGGTCGCCATTGACAAGCAGGGCTGCTTGCCATGAGCTAGCATAGTTTTCAGTTCATTTTCATTGTGGGATGACATAAAAAAACGGTGAGCACACTAATTATTATATAACTGTTGAGTATAGTAATCAGGGAAAATATTTATATAACTTTTATTAGTTGTCACATTCATAAATAATGGTTTTGGAAGAGTTTAAAATTGTCACATTATAGCGTCTGTTCGGCATGGTTGCTGGGTAAAGGCCCTCTCATAAAGTATGATGTTTGTATATAATGTTGATGTCTGTTTAAGCTAAAAACGTATTTATGTGGCTAAGTTTCGTACTCTTATGTACTTGGTATTTGAGTAGATAAATATGTATGTATGGTTGTACATTTTATCATTTAAATTTAAAGGTCGCATAAGACATTTAGGTCGATATTTGTATTTTGCTTATAAGGGCTGTCTGTATTTTCAGCCAATCACCACCATCATCACCATGACACCATCATAATATCCATGACCTCAACAACCATAGTTGTATCTACTTATTATATGATGATAAAAATAAAATGGTGCATTGCCGTTCATTGTTAATTCTTTTGCTGTTTTCAGCTTTAACATCATGGAACTTATTAGACGAACACTTTTAATATGGTTCCGTTTTTAATGCGAGCACTTCGCTTTTCCACATAAAGCCAGCTGATTCTGTTTCCTCACGTTTTTTTTCTATCCGGTCTGATGTCGCCAAACATCAGTCAGGTTTATACAGTACAAATGAGTTTGACAAAATAGAAAATTCATGCACGTGTAAAAAAAACGTGCGTAGGCAAATTCCTGTTTTGTGTTTAGTTTGTAAATTTCTGATGTAACTTCTAAGCCAATATCGTGAACTTGAATTGATGTTGGGGTATGGCAACGAAAAAGCATGGATCAGGAGTTACATATTAAGTTTTTGCAAAAGTGTATGTGGGCACTTTGCTATGAGACGAAATGAGATGAAATAACATGAGGTTTAACGTTCTATTGTTCTGCTCATATTGGGCTAATGGAGATGGGTTGCAACGATACCCTATATTGGAAGAATGGTCAAGATAACACCACAAAGTAATCTTTAAATGAGGTTTCCTGAAAAACTAGGATTGTTCTACTCCCGAATATATTGCCGTCGTCCCCGCCGATATGTCCGTCCCTCAACAATTTCCGATAATCACTGCCAGAGTTATTTATAAACAATATTTATTAACAGAAGCTGGATTTGAGAACAGACAGACGCCTATAAACCCCTTCTCAATAAAAGTACAAACATAAATATATATTGAAGAGTGAAGTAAGGTAAAGTAAAGTAGAGGAACGATTAAATTATAAGATGGCTATATTATTATTCACTATATACACAATATGTACAAGCCACATGTACAAACCACAATCATGATGTTTATATTTCATACATTTTCATATGGATTTTTCAAAATCGTTTGGAGATTTCGAGAAAGTTATGTACTGCCGAAAAATTTACCTCAGAATTGTTTTTGTCTTCAGTTCCCAATAACCAAATTTGAGAATTTTGATAAAGTTTTGGGAGGTTTTTTTTATTGACTCAGATCGTGCATCTGAACGTAAGGGACAGATTAAAAGAAAATTTAGGAATCTTCAAAGGCGGGATCACAATCGCATATAGGGCTGTCAGAAATATGCCAGAGAAAACGATGTCCGTTTAATCGCTGCAAGAGAGCTGAAGGCGAGAATGTGGAATTTGATTTTTTTTTTCTGCTGCCAGAGTAGTATGATGAAGGTATCATTCGATCAAGGTAGCCGAGTTGAGATTTGAAAAGAAGAGAAAGTTGTTAAGTTTTTAGTAGAAAGATCGAGTAGATTCCATTCTCGAATTGTAGATGGTATAAAAGAAGAAGATAATAAAGAAATCTGCAGAGGTATGTTGGGATGTTACTTTGTTGTCGTATGGGATAAGAATTGACATTAGTTGGTGTCAGTTGAAATAAGTGATCGGAAGTGATATGGTTTATTATTTTGTAGAATAAAATTAATTTATGTCGCCTTCATCTCTCCCGCCGTGTAATAAACCTGGGGACCATACTATATACCGGAAAACACCATTTTATACTGAATACCGGAAACCACCGGAAAACACCCTTAGTACCGGAAAACACCCTAAATATGTAACCCGGAGCCTAACCCTAACCCGTTCCCACCACCCTAACCCTAAACCATCACCCTAGGCCAGTGCTTATGTGGAGATTTAACCCCTCCCCAAATTCTTAAACCTAAACCTTACCCTAACCCTAGACAGGGTGTTTTCCGGTATTTCGTGTGTCTTCCGGTATTTAGTGGTTTTCCGGTGTTTTCCGGTATTCAGTATAAAATGATGTTTCCGGTGTTTTCCGGTATATAGTATTGCCGTAAACCCGGTTTCCTTATATAATACTTGGTGATTTATCCCTTTCACAGCACCGCATATAGTCCTGAGTGTAGTTGTAAAAGTTCTAATTTATGTGTTAGTTCGATTGCACTCCCATCCCAAAAAACGTCGAAATGAGGAAGGGTATATGAGGTGTACATGGTGTGGAGTGATCTGCGACTCAACCTATATTTTAATGAGCGAAGACAATTTACAAGTTTGATCACTTTGAAGCTTCTGGTGAACTCTCTATTGACTGATTGGCTTTAAATTTATACAATGTTTCAGGTCAAAGAGAAAGAATCCTATTGATTTTTCAACAATTCCTGCTTACTTGATTTCCGATCATTTTTGTAAGAGTTATGGTCCTTAATCTTTTACTTAGGAAACTATGCAGGGTGCTCCAGAGACCACGGGTATCACTCGAATGACTTATAATTTGTACACTATGTCTTGATAGGGAGGAGCCTATGATTTTCAACAAATGCTGGAGTTTTTGCCCTTGATCACTTTGAAAATCGTTTCACCCGATTGACTGTAAATGTATACACTTTGTTTAGGGGCTTGAGACAAGAAATCCCCCACAATGTTCAATAACTTTAAAAGCTAAATTTATACAGTGTCTGAGACAAAGAATCCTATTGGTTTCTTAACGATTTACAACGACTTGAACAGCTTTATTCTAGTGAATTCTTAATCAGTTTTAAAAGTCACGATTCTTGTGGAGTGGGCGGATAACTTCATCGCTGGCAACCCACCTTTTTAAAGAGGGTTTTACGTCGTGATGTTCTGCTCCCAATTGGGCTAATGGAGACGGGCATAACGCCATACAGTGTTCTATGAGGGAATTTTGCTCGGACTCTTATGTCGAATTCAAACTCTCAATGGATCTTTCACGTTCACGCCAATGTGTACACTGGACCTTAGTTTTTTGTCCCATTCTGACGAATAGACAACTGTCCTTGTTTTTTTAAAAGTTTAATACAGATACCGCTCTGTTGGCGTTCAAAACGATCGATAAAATATCAATTATTTAGCATAGATTTCGCTTGCCACACCTAACAAATTACACAGATAGGATTTAAAACTGTAACTGTAGTCTACAAGAGAACTGTAGTCTGTCACCTATGTTTCTGCACTTATATATCGGTAATATGTCTCTGCTAATACTGAATCTGAACGATGATTGTTTTGTTTAGTAAACTATGCCCAATCTATTAGGTGACCTTCCTTTAACGTGTAATACTGTCACTTAACAGCACAATAACGGTAAAATTAACAGTAAATCTAGTCAATACCGGTATCAATATATTGCAAGAATAGCTGACGTCAAGTCAGAGTCTGAGAATAATATCGAAATGTAAAAGTCCTTGTGAATAGACATATTTCGTCATGTGTGAGATAATACACTACACCCCATAATGATATTCGACAACAACACGCCGAGTGCAACGAGGCGTGTTGTTGTCGAATATCATCAAGGGGCGTAGCGTGTTATCTGCCATACACACCAAGGGGTAAAAACATAAACTGCAATAAATTGGCACCCCTAAATCTACAATAGACTGATCGATATCAACCTCATAAGATGATATGAAATCTTGAACCCGTCTCATCGGGATAAGTGACCTGAAACGCGTCCGATCAAAGCACGTGCATTGTAATCAAAAGGTGTGTGTCATTCGGCAAACCTCGACAGATTCCGTAACCTTCATCTAGACTCGGATGTATGATAGTCATTGATATGTACCTACGACCATACATTTGCGATGCGGCTTATCGACTACCGATTTACTCTAACAGGAAAACGTTCCGCTTTTACAAAAAAGTCCCAACATCTGGTTAAGCTGCCCACACCCGTTGGTGGAGTCGTCCACACGACTTAGTATAATTTCTGGACACATAATGTATTTGTAAATAGTATAGTTTTTCTGCGTGGTCACCCTTTCTCTCGGTAAATAAACAACAAAGTAATAATTTTCTGGATATTGTAATACGTTTTTTGGAGTCGTCCACACGATGTATTTTTAATTAGTATAGTTTTTTTCTGCGTGGTCACCCTTTCTCCCGGCAAATAATCAACAAAGTAAATCGTTTTATTCCATAAATAACAAATTCATTAACAAATTCATAAACAAATTTAGTTGTGGACGACATCACTAATAGTTGTTGACGACATCACCAATGCCTTGTGGACGACTCCACCAACGGTTGTGGACGACTTCGCTTGTGGACGACTTGACTGGCACCCATCACCTGGGGGCAACCATGTTTATCCGGGTCCTTTAAAATAGTTCCAAAATGGCGGACTACATCATACAGCCGAGTCTAGATATAGGGCACCGGAATCTGTCGAGGTTTGCCGAATGGGTGTGTGTATGTGATATTTTAGGATGGCGAACTTATTCAAGCTTCTCAAATTTATGAGAATGCAAATGAAGGTGTTGGCCTACATGCTTCGGATTGCGAGAATGATGTACTGATTGAAGCAGCACAAGAAGTCGAGTTCTTTCAAGGCTCGGGTTTGGATATCCAAGAATACTCTGAAACGGTGAGTTAGATTTATATGGCAGGTGATGACAAATTTGTTCAGAAGCTCATTACAAGTAGACATACCTTTATCTTTTGTAAAACGAATATTTTGGTGAAACGCATAAAGGAAAGGCCAATTAAGCTGAATATTGACGGGTGGGGAATGGAGGGGGTGGGGACTCGTATATTGAAGGATAACATAATTTTTAAAAGGTATTATTGCAGATATATGTACAAAAATTCCAATGACAAACCGGTTTTCATAAAACAATCTGGGGGCATGCTACATTAAAGGGACAATGCCGAATTAAACGGCGTTTTAAAAAAAAGTATGAGAATGTATGAAAAAAAAACGCCAAAATATAGGGTAATGGTGTATTTACCTTGTCTCAAAATGTCAAGTCTAAATATTGAGTCGTTTGGACGTGAACGCCAAAACTGCTTATCCTGACACGTAACCCTTTTAAGATTACGGGTCAATTGTTTCGTTGGGCGACCTTTTATGGTTACTTGAGAGGGTAATGCAGTGAATAAACCATGTGCCGTACTTGATAGAGAAGGGCAAATTTCAACTACATATTATTTTTATAAAAAAAAATGTTTGCTCTAATCCAGATGCCACAAAATACACCTTGGGGCACCGGTCTCAGATGAGGACTGACGGATTTAAAGTCGTTTTAAAATGTGTCATAAATACTCGCGGAGTATTAAGCAAATATCGGTATTAGCGTTTTAATATCCATTATTCGTCCCTTATCCAATTTAGATAATTTATAAATGTTCTTTTCCTTTCAGGATCGATTCATTGTCGTTTCCGACGGAGAATTGGAAAACAGAGTGCGTGACGGAGTCCCCAAAAACACCCGGAGAAATGCATGGGAGATTAACACCTGAAGAAAATGGAGTATTGCACAAAACAAGCGCCGCGTAGAACCTGTTGAGACTTATGACAAATATACATGAATTGCCAATTTGGAAAACAATGTGCATTGTGGGAGATAGGGGAAAAACTTACGAGGAGCGACCATTGCTTTGTATGGGATTTCTCTGACCAAATTTCGAAAAACGCCGATTTTACGTTAATTTTACCGTTCAGTTGAAGGTTAGAATCCTGATAATTCTAACTGTATATGGCTATTTGTATCAATAAAACCACGGGCATAATAGCGGATAAAACATTTGGTGCATGCATTTAAAAAAGTAACGGTATTAGTCGCCAAATTTGTTTTCACACCTTTCAGTATGTGTTCACTATCTAAAATATAAATTGATCTTTCTTTTTGTCAAAACAGGTGTCCGTTCTTATAAGAGGATATCTTTTGAACAGAACAAAGTGTTGAGCAATATTCTGAACGGTAACGATGCATCTGTGAATCCTCGTCATCCAGGCCCTCAACAGAGGAAATGTTTCCAAACGTTTTTTTCAACAACTGTACATTTAATATGAAATAAACGAATTTACAAATCCTATGTTTTCACCCTGACACAAGTTAAAAACCGAGCAATATAGAGACATAGACGTCGAGGAAATTGCGAGGTTTTTAGCGAGAAAGCACGAGGGGTGCTATTTGAAAATCGAGCGGTAGCGAGTTTTTTGAATAGCAGCTCGAGTTGACATTTGGCAGGGTGCCAAGTTTAAATATCATCTCAAGGGGCGATATCGAGCCAATGGTGTGTATATTGAAATATCGATCATAAACAGGGTAACAATATGATTGCTTATAACATGTTAATTTATATTGACTTGAGAGTTAAATCACGGGTCGCAATCGGTGTTCATCCAAACACCATTGCGGAGTTCTTTTAAAGGTATAATCAACACTTGAAGCGTACATTACCCTGTCTGAGTAATCGCTGTTCGCTTGTGTCCAATGACCATCTAACATGCCCCGCATTTGTCGTCCCCACCTTATCCTACATGTGTACTGTCTCCAGTTTATCATTGCTTATTATGATAAAGGTTATGAGATACTGCGTGGGTCCGCTGAAACGAAATAGCTCGCCCGCCCCTCAATACCCTAACACCATTGTCAATTATTCTTTTGTTTAGCTGTTATATCTACAAGTATATGTCATTGTAAATAATAAGGTTCGCGAGGGTAGGACTAATATTTCTTTCAATCATTGTACTCTGTCAGTCAAGTATGGGTAGATTTGAAAATTTTCGAAACAAAAATGTTTTTTTTCTTGTTAAATGTTTTGTATTGTTGTGTTAATAGCTGTATATATTTATCCACACATTTGCCAGTATATATGTACCTCAGTGTATTTAAAATGAGATTAGGTTGCGGATATGAGATCTTAAATGAAGCGGTGTCCATGACTAGAAAAGACCATTCAGATCATAACAAAATTACTTAGTTATCATAGAACTAATTGGTACTTGCTTACATCCTTTCATGTAAGTAACAACTTGTCTGTGCAGTATCATTCTACTATTCAAATACTTCTATCTAACAACGTTGAACAAAATTCGGGCCCAATACTAAAAACTGAGAATTTTACTGTATTTCATCTGAATGCCCGCAGCATTAGGAACAATGTCGATGAGATATACGAAATAGTCAATGAATTCCATATAGTTTGTTTTTCAGAGACTCACCTGGACGGGACATATCACAACACGTCGCTTGTATAGAAATAAATTTGGTGGAGGCGTTCTTATTTGCGTTAATGAAAAACTCAATTTCAAAAGAAGGCCTGCTCTTGAATTTGACACCCTCCAGTGCATCTGGATCGAAGTGAAGCTTCAGACTAGGTCTGCTCTTTTGCTGATATCATGCTACTATCGACCACCAAACCCAACTGAGTCATTCTGACAAAAGTTTGGGGTTTCTCTTGAATTGGCACTCCAAGAATCGACAAATGTCATTGTTGCTGGAGACCTTAACATAAACTTATCTAAACCGGAATAGCAAATTAAACGAAATTATCATTACAAACTGCCTTGCTAATATAATCAACGAACCAACGCGGGTAACACACACTTGCTCCTCACTATTTGATGTTATCCTTGTCCTATCAGATTTACAGTACAGGTACTTTTTTGGTGAGACGATTGAATTCGATTCTCGTAAACTTGCAAGAAAGAACAACCAAATTCACAAACGCGCTGTAAAATCAAATTCTGACCGGGATTGGCAAAACTTCAGACACATTAGAAACATATATATTAGGAGATGTAAGAAAGAATATTTTCAAAAACTAGACAATAAAATCAATGATCCCAAAAATTTTGGCAGTAAAGATTGGTGGCACCTTGTCAATTCATATGTAAAAGGTGAACAATCAACAAACCCTGATTTACCCCCAATTGTCAACAATGGAGTCAAAGGCAAACACTCTTTAACAAATTCTTTATCCAACAATCACAGCTCGACACAGCCAATGCACATCTTTCAACTCTAAAGCAAAATCCGTCTTCACTGTGCAATATTAAGCTAATACCTCAGGAGGTTAAAGACATGCTTCTATCTATTGATGTTTCTAAAGCTACTGGACCAGATAATTTCAATGGAAAACTTTTGAAGTCGATCGTTCTTGAAATTTCCGTACCACTTTGTAATTTATTTAACTTGTCTTTTTCGTCTAAAAAAGTACCCTCTATTTGGAAAATGGCCAATGTAATAGCTATTTTTTTTTAAAAAGGTGACCCCGCGGAGTATGGCAAGTATTGACCTGTTTCCCTTCTGAGAATACATGTAATCGCTAAAATATTTGAAAAATGTGTATATAAGCATGGTTTTAACTTATTTAGGGAACACTCTGTTATAACTAATCTGCAAAGCGGTTTACTGCACGACGAAACAACGACTTATTAACTAATTGATCTGACACATTTCTTTTGTCAAGCCATTGATGAAGGCCAGTATACCAGGGCAGTGTTCTGTGATATCAGCAAGGCTTTTGACAGGGTCTGACACGATGGACTCTGCCATAAGCTTGGGGCGGTAGGGGTAAGAATGAATGAATGAATGAAATGGGGTTTAACGTCCTACGCTTAAGCACCTAACCTGGGCTAATTGAAGACGGGCATACGCCATACAGTGTGCTATGAGGGAAATTTTGCCCGGGCAGCAACTGAATTCTAACTGCCAAGGGTTCTTTCACGTGCACGCCTACTCGGTTTTTCGTCCCATCCGAACGACTAGGCAGCTGTCCTTGTCCGGCCCTCCTTCTGCATCACTGACAAGGGGCAATCACGCCGGAGAGGTAGGGATAAGAGGAGGTCTACTCGACTGGTTAAGAAGTTATGTAACCAATAGAAGCCAATCTGTGATTGTCAGTGGTACCTCTTCCTCTGGTATTCCACAGGGCTCTGTCCTCGGACCGCTCCTGTTCCTTATGTATATAAATGATATTTTTGAAAACCTTAATTCTAAAGTTAGATTATTTGCAGATAATACCAGCTTGTACTTGATAATCCATGACCCAACTGCATGCGCGGCTGTCGTAAATGAAGATCTAGATAAGATTAATACTTGGGCAAAGACTTGGCTGGTCTCCTACAACCCACTGAAAACTGGAACACTGACAGTATCTACTAAAAATGACCCTATATTGCCAACGCTTTCACTAAATAACACTACAATAAAGGAAGTATTCGAGCACAAATATTTGGGGTTGACATTTCAAAATGACTGTAAATTTGATAAACATATCGACAACATGTGACCCTCCAGTACAAAACAGTACACTTGGGTCAAATTGAAAGACAGAGAGAGAGAAATGGGGTTTAACGTCCACTTAACACAACTAGGTAATTTCGAGACAAACATATGGTTTAATTCTATTTCAAAAACTCGCTTGTGCGTAGGGGTCTTTAGCAATGGGAGGAAACCGGAGTGTCCTGAGGAATTTAATTTAAACATATTTTATTGTTCTAGTTAACAAGTGGATAAGGCACAAGTTTTACAACTTAGAACGCCATCTCCAATATTTACATTTACATAAACAAATAATCATAATCGAACATTTTACATTTATAATCAATTTTTTGCATATCCGAGTATGAAGAAAGGAAAAGAAAGAAAGAAAAATAATAACAGTACAATAAGTGTAGAAACTATGTGAAATGTCATTTCATCATAATTTCAAAGTACACTATTTAACCTATTTTACTTTAATCGTCTCGCGAATCAGTCAGACCTTAGTGGATTGATTGTACACTTTATATAAGTAAACTCATATTCTCAGATAAAAGTTCCAGATATGTGGAAAGTAATTATAGAATTTACAGAAGTTTTATAAAGTGTTTTGTTTGTGGTTCGCGACACAAATAAAAACAAAAAACACAAAAAAACAAAGATGTGTGATCGTCCAATGGGCCTAGTAACTATCTTTAAACAATTAATTATAGGTAAATATATATTACAAAAATTTCACACAAATGAGCATTATTTGAACTTACAATATGTCACTGAGAAAAGCGACCAGTATTTTTTTTATATACCTCTGAACATTTAAAGATAGTAAGCTGGCACTGCCAGGCAGGATACGCCAACATTTTCGAGAGATGGTTAGAAAGTGATTTTTCCTACAATCAAACGAAGGCTATAATTCATTAAATTACAATTTGATATGCGCAAATATCGAAAAGAATCAAGATCTTTAGGTTATAAACATGCATTTCAAGTTTCATCAAAATCGAATTAAAATTGTGACCTATACTGGTTCCACAACCTTCATATACCATATTTTAACACTATAAGCGTACAAACGGCGGCCATTTTGTCTGGCAATTATGGTCCGATTTCCCTGAAATTCAAACTCAACCTTCCGTATGGTGTAACGGTGATAGTCAATCGTTTTTTTAAATCTGATAATAATCGTAACCTCCAGAGGGACCATAGGCGAATTTTCGGACAATCAGGGGCCATAATTCAGGAAGTTATTATCTGATATGTGCAAATAACAAAAGGAACCAAGATCTTTGGGTTATAACCATGCTTTTAAAGTTTCATCAAAATTGAATCAAAATTGTGACCTATACTGGGTCCACAACCTTGATATACAATTTAATAACAGTATTGGCGTACACACGGCGGCCATTTTGTATGGCAATTTTGTTCCAAATTTTTCCGAAATTCGAATTCAACCTTCCTTAGGGTGTAATGGTGATATAATCAAACGATTTTTTAAATCGGATAATAATTGTGACCTCTAGAGGAACCACAAGCTAAACAACGGCGATTTTGCGTATAATCAGGGGCCATAATTCAGGAAGTTACAATGCGATATGAGCAAATATCGAAAGGAACCAAAATCTTTGGGTTATATCCATGCATTTCAAGTTTCAACAAAATAAAATTAAAATTGTAACCTCTACAGGGTCCACAACATTGATATACCATTTTAAACAGTATTCGCGTACGATCGGCGGCCATTTTGTATGGCAATTTTGGTCCGATTTTTCCGAAATTCAAACTCAACCTTCTTTAGGGTGCAACGGTGATATAATCAAACGATTTTTTTCAAATCAGATAATAATTGTGACCTCCAGAGGAACAACAAGCTGAACAAAGGCGATTTTGCGTATAATCAGGGGCCATAATTCAGGAGGTTACGATCCGATATGCGCAAATATCAAAAGGACCCAAGATCTTTGGGTAATATCCATGCATTTCAAGTTTCGTCAAAATCGAATTAAAATCGGGACCTCTACAGGGTTGACGACCTTGATATACCATTTTTCAACAGTATTCGCATACGAACGGCGGCCATTTTGTATTGTAATTTTGGTCCAATTTTTCCGAAATTCGAACTCACCCTTCCTTAGGATGTAACGGTGATATATTAAAACGATTTTTTAAATCGGATAATAATTGTGACCTCCAGAGGAACCACAAGCTAAACAAAGGCGATTTTGCGTATAGTCAGGGGCCATAATTCAGGACGTTACGATCTGATATGAGCAAATATCGAAAGGAACAAAAATCTTTGGGTTATATCCATGCATTTCAAGTTTCAACAAAATAAAATGAAAATTGTAACCTCTACAGGGTCCACAACATTGATATACCATTTTAAACAGTATTCGCGTACGATCGGCGGCCATTTTGTATGGCAATTTTGGTCCGATTTTTCCGAAATTCAAACTCAACCTTCTTTAGGGTGCAACGGTGATATAATCAAACGATTTTTTTCAAATCAGATAATAATTGTGACCTCCAGAGGGACCACAAGCTAAACAAAGGCGATTTTGCGTATAATCAGGGGCCATAATTCAGGAAATTACGATCCGATATGCGCAAATATCGAAAGGAACCAAGATCTATGGGTTATAACCATGCATTTCAAGTTTCATCAAAATTGAATTAAAATTGTGACCTCTACAGGGTCCACAACCTTGATATACCACTTTTTAACAGTATTCGCGTTCGAACGGCGGCCATTTTGTATTGTAATTTTGGCCCGATTTTTTCGAAATTTGAACTCGACCTTCCTTAGGGTGTAACGGTTATATATTCGAACGGTTTTTTAAATCGGATAATAATTGTGACCTCCAGAGGTACCACAAGCTAAAATAGGTGATTTTTCGGACAATCAGGGGCAATAATTCAGGAAATTACGTTCCGATAGGCGCAAATATCGAAAGGAACCAAGATCTTAGGGTTATAAACATGAATGTAAAGTTTCATCAAAATCGGTTCAAAATTGTGACCTCTATAGGATCCACAAGCTAAAAACATGATTTTTCGTACAATCAGGGGCCATAATCCACGAAGTTTTGATCCCATACATGCCAATATCGAAAGCAGCCGAGATCTTTGGGGGATAAACCTATATTTCAAGTTTCGTCAAAATCGGGTAAGAATTGTGACCTGTAGAGAGTCCACAAACAATTGTGGACGGACGTCCGGACAGGGGCGACAACATAATACATGAAAATGTGGGCGTATAAAAAGATATGCACGTTAGTTTCGCGGTTTAGTAAATCATTACCAAACAACAAAATATCAAAATTTAATAGTATATCATCAAATTGTAACATTTTCAATTCAGTTATCATCGCGTCTCTGTTAATATATTATATTTTGGACAAGATAATAAAAAATGTTTGCGTTCACAGTATCATATCCACATGAACAAGCAGAATTATCAACTTAATTTGCATGAGAAAGGCACTGCAGTTATTACGCAGCCTGCAATGTAAAATATTTAAATACGGATCACCACATGAAAAATAATTTGGAACATTTGCATTTTGAAAATATACCGCACATAGTTTCTTTTTAAAAAGAGAAAATGTTGGCACTTGTCTCAATTGTAAATCAAAAGAATTTTGATACGCTGACAGTCTGATTAGACTCTGGCTCACATCCTGGGAGTTACGCAGATCATAATTGTTATTTCGCGATACCATATCTGGCACAAGGTCTGTAAGATATTGAGGTGTCTGCTCATTTACAATTTTATAAAATAATGACAATTTCCTGACCAGCCTCCGAGGTTTTAGAGTTTCCCACCCCGATCTTTATAGATGGAGTTTAAACTCGCATAACTTGTTAATCCCGTTACGATTCAAGCTGCTTCGATTTGGAGCTTTTCTAATCGGTCAGAGTTGACTTTTCCGCAATTGTCCCACACTTCAGAAGAATACTCTAAAATTGGCCTGATAAATGTTAAGTTCATTTTTTCCAAGTATTCTCTCTTTAATTTATATTTTAGTTTCCTTAAAACGCCTAACTGTTTCGAGGCATTGCCAATCAATTTATCAATATGTTTAGTCCATTTGCAGTCGCTACTAAAGATGATTCCTAAATGTTTATGTATATTAAGAGGTTTTAGTATTGTTTCATCAAATTCAAATTCCAAATTACTTTCTGTGTTTGTTAAACTAAAAACCATTATGTCTGTTTTATTAGCATTGAATTTAACCAGCCACTTTTTGACCACTTATTTAAATATTCTAAATCTAAATTAATTATATTTTTTAAAGTGTTGTAATTAGACGTCACATGTCCAATAGACGTATCGTCTGCGAAAAGTCTACCTAATCCTACTGTACCGTCGACAATGTCATTGATAAATATAAGAAAAAGTAATGGTCCTAAGACTGACCCTTGGGGCACACCCGCTTTGAGCTCGAGTGTGTCAGACAGTGCTTCTTTAAGCATTACTTTCTGTGATCTATTTGTCAAATAACTATTTAGCCAACTCAGTAAATCTCCTTTAATCCCATATCTTTCCAATTTTAACAGCAATCCTTTAATCCACACCGTATCGAATGCTTTACTAATATCAGCAAAAGTTATGCTAGCTTATTGTTTCTTTTCAAGTGCACATACAATCTCATGGTATAGTTCAATAAGTTGATGAGTAGTGGAAAAACCAGGTATAAATCCCGACTGAAATTTATAAAGCAGCTTATTAGATATCATATGGTTAAAGATATGTTTGAATATTATCTTTTCCAATAGTTTACTTGTACAAGATAAAAGAGAGACAGGTCTATAATTATTTGGCAACGATTTATCCCCATTTTTATACGCCCACATTTTCATGTGGACGTATTATGTCGTCGCCCCTGTCCGTCCGTCCACAATTGTTTGTGGACTCTCTACAGGTCACAATTCGTACCCGATTTTGACGAAACTTGAAATATAGGTTTATCCCCCAAAGATCTCGGCTGCTTTCGATATTGGCATGTATCGGATGAAAACTTCATGGATTATGGCCCCTGATTGTACGAAAAATCATGTTTTTAGCTTTTGGACCCTATAGAGGTCACAATTTTGAACCGATTTTGATGAAATTTTACATTCATGTTTATAACCCTAAGATCTTGGTTCCTTTCGATATTTGCGCCTATCGGAATGAAATTTCCTGAATTATTGCCCCTGATTGTCCGAAAAATCACCTATTTTAGCTTGTGGTACCTCTGGAGGTCACAATTATTATCCGATTTAAAAAACCGTTCGAATATATCACCGTTACACCCTAAGGAAGGCCGAGTTCAAATTTCGGAAAATCGGGCCAAAATTACTATACAAAATGGCCTCCGTTCGTACGCGAATACTGTTAAAAAATGGTATATGAAGGTTGTGGACCCTGTAGAGGTCACAATTTTATTTCAATTTTGATGAAACTTGAGATGCATGGTTATAACCCATAGATCTTGGTTCCTTTCGATATTTGCGCATATCGGATCGTAACTTCCTGAATTATGGCCCCTGATTATACGCAAAATCGCCTGGAGGTCACAATTATTATCTGATTTAAAAAATCGTTTGATTATATCACCGTTACACCCTAAGGAAGGGTGAGTTTGAATTTCAGAAAAATTGGACCAAAATTACCATACAAAATGGCCGCCGTTCGTATGCGAATACTGTTGAAAAATTGTATATCAAGCTCTTCGACCCTGTAGAGGTCCCAATTTTGATTTGATTTTAACGAAACTTGAAATGCATAGATATTACCCAAAGATCTTGGGTCCTTTTGATATTTGCGCATATCGGATCGTAACTTCCTGAATTAATGCCCCTGATTATACGCAAAATCGCCTTTGTTTAGCTTGTGGTCTCTCTGGAGGTCACAATTATTAGCCGATTTACAAAATCGTTTGATTATATCACCGTTACACCCTAAAGAAGGTTGAGTTTGAATTTCGGAAAAATCGGACCAAAATTGCCATACAAAATGGCCGCCTATCGTACGCGAATACTGTTTAAAATGGTATATCAATGTTGTGGACCCTGTAGAGGTCACAATTTTAATTTGATTTTGATGAAACTTGAAATGCATGGATATAACCCATAGATCTTGGTTCCTTTTGATATTTGCGCATATCGGATCGTAACTTCCTGAATTATGGCCCCTGATTATACGCAAAATCTCCTTTGTTTAGCTTGTGGTTCCTCTAGAGGTCACAATTATTATCCGATTTAAAAAATCGTTTGATTATATCACCGTTACACCCTAAGGAAGGGCAAGTTCGAATTTCGGAAAAATTGGACCAAAATTACCATACAAAACGGCCGCCGTTCGTATGCGAATACTGTTGAAAAATGGTATATTAAGCTCTTCGACCCTGTAGAGGTCCCAATTTTAATTCGATTTTGACGAAACTTGAAATGCATGGATATTACCCAAAGATCTTGGGTCCTTTTTGATATTTGCGCATATCGGATCGTAACTTCCTGAATTAATGCCCCTGATTATACGCAAAATCACCTTTGTTTAGCGTGTGGTCTCTCTGGGGGTCACAATTATTAGTTGATTTAAAAAATCGTTTGATTATATCACCGTTACAAGCTAACGAAGGTTGAGTTTAGATTTCGGGAAAATAGGACCAAAATTACAATACAAAATGGCTGCTGTTTGTACGCGAATACTGTTAAAAAAATGGTATTTCAAGGTTGTGGACCCTGTAGAGGTCACAATTTTAATTTCGATTTTGATGAAACTTAAATTGCTTGTTTATAACCTAAATATCTTGATACTTTTCGTTATTTGCGCATATCAAATTGTAACTTAATGAATTATGGCCTTTGATTGTAGGAAAAATCACTTTCGGTTTTGCTTGTTCTCTATCCATCTCTCGAAAATGTGGGCGTATCCTGTCTGGCAGTGCCAGCTTACTATCTTTATAAATAGAGGAATAACATGGGCAAGTTTCCAGTCTACAGGAAAGCATTTTTCTACAAGAGTTTTGTTGAAGAGCATGCAAAGTGGTTTTGAAACTTCGCGTTTAGTTGCGATCAACATTTTGTTGCTTATAATGTCCGGGCCCACAGCTTTGTTAGCATCTAACGTAGAAATAGCATCAACTACGACCAGTTCGGTTACAGTTATATGGGATGATTCAATCGCACATCTTTCCTGGAATTGAGGTAAATCTAAACAAGAATCGTTAAAATTTGTAATAGAACTAAAGTACTTATTCAGTATTTCGGATTTTACACTAGATTCATATTCTAAATTTAGATTGTTAAATGGATCTTTAATAGGAGGTAGGTCGTTCGATGGACGTTCATTTTTTAATAACAAATTAATTGTTTTAAAGTAAGCCTTGGTATTTGTGAATTTCATTTCATCGAGATTTTCGTTGATATTTAAATAAAAACGTTGTTTTGCTTGCTTTTTTAAGTTATTGACCTTATTTCTCTGCTTTTTAAATTTGACTCCTAATACCTCATTTTTTGTTCTAAGGAAATGTTTTCTTAGCCTATTTCGAATTCGTACCTCTCTTCTTAACTCTGAGTCAAACCAAACTTTATCGTCGCTGCGAATGATTACCTCCCTTTGTGGAATATTTCTTTTAGCTATAACAAGAAAAGTTTCAGTAAAATTCCTACACGCCGTGTGGATATTATCCGCGTTTACTATTAAAGCGGCCCACTCTTGTTTTTCAATATCCTGTTTCATAACGTTAAAATTGGCCCGTTTATAATCCCATACATTGCGCTTGAAACATTTACTATTAGTGAAACCACATTTAATTGTTACATAAGTACGTACCATCGTGGTCGCTAATTACTCAATCAATCGGTATAGTATCAGAATCGATAACCTTGATGGAATCAGTAACCAGAATTGGGTCCAGTAAGGACGTAGTACCTGTACGCGTGTCAAAATGAGTAGGTTTCTTAATTGTATTTTGTAATCCACTGAGCATAATAACATCACTCAGTTGATGTGGAAGATTGCCCGCAAAGTTTTTATTTAAATCACCCAAGCATATAATATTGTTATTTTAACAAGGCAGTTTTTAACATGTGTTCAAAATATTGCCAATAATAAACATGGGCTTGCCTTTCGGACCTATAATTTATGTTAATCCGAACTGAATGAATTTTAGTTTTTAATTCGAACCACATACTTTCAACCAAATTATGTTCCAAGTCATTTCTCCTGCTTATGTGTATGTTGTTTTTATAATACATTATTATACCACCCCCTTCTGAATTTGTATCTTTTCGTGCGGGTATTTCAAATCCTTCAAGACGGATATCGTTATTGATAATATTTTGGTCTAAATGTGATTCTGTAAAAAACACAACATCAAACTCTTCAATATAATGTATAATGTCGTGGAGCTTATTTCTTAGACTTCGGATGTTGCCATGAAAAATTGATATTGTATTTTTATCGGGTTCGATTACGGGACTTGGGTTCGGTTCTATCTCACCTGATAACAACAATAAATGTATTAGGACGACCGAAATTGAATTGAACTCATGCAATAGCCTCACTTTAAACTTAATACAATAATTAGCTATAAACCACAAAAGAATATTATCTCGTTCAGCTACAATGCTCAGTTTCCTGAAATTAGCCACACCTATGTTGTAATAAAACAATCCAACTGCAACTCTATGTGACTCTACATCACTACCCATTATCAAATACTAGCCTCAGTTTCAGAATGAAGTTGCAGTTGGATGGTTCTGACACACTCACATAAAAACAAGATACGTGTACCACGGCATACAAATTTGGATGATCACACAAACATAAAAATGAAAAAAGGCATAAAAATATGTACAACTTCAAAACGTCATTAATTGACGTTTTCGTCATTTCCTTCTAACGGTTTACGGCATCCATCAAAAGAAGAGAAAAGCAGAATAGATATTTTGATTCCAAGTTACTAGTACTGAATTTTGTACTATTTACATTATAATAAATATATTTATACAGTGTTTTTATACCAACGAATGAGTTTTAACTCAATATTTATGTTCAGCGAGGCATATATTTATAATATATTTGTAGCCCATTAAATTGTATGGTACAAAATATAAATGATATAGTATATTTAAATTTAAAATTAATTCCTAATAATTAAGGCCGCATGAAGAGAATCTCGTGACGAGGTTGGTAATGTTTATTTTTAAACAGAGCTATTTGACGATATGAAATGTTGTGATCACAACCATGTGACAGAGGGCTAAAATGTTTGTTAACACAAACACGTGTTTAATTCGTGTTGACAAGCCTGATAGTGAACTTGTAAATAATTGTAAACAAAGTAAAAAAACAACAACATATTATATTCATATACATTAGAGAGAGAGAAATGGGGATTTACGTCCACTCGACACAAACTATGTCATTTCGGGGCTTACATATGATTTGATTTCATTCAATAATTCGCTTGCCCGGAGGGGTCATTAGCAGTGGGAGAAAACCGGAGGACCCGGAGAAAAACCCACCAGGTCGGAACATGTGCACGATTTGACAAGTTAATACTTAATGGTTTATTATGAACTGATACCAACGTGTGTCTTCTTTTAAGACTTTACCACCATTAAAATTAATAGTAATAATAATAAAAAAAAAACATGTAGACATATTCATGATTCTACCAGTTACTAATAAATGATTCCAAATAAACTGACATCAACGTGTGTCTACTTTCAAGACGTTACCACCAACAAAATGACCCCCCCCCCCCCAAAAAAAAAAAAACCATCATAATACATGTACATGATTCGACCAGTTAACAATTAACGGTTATACATGTCGTCTTCTTTCAAAACTTCACCACCAAGATCATAGATGTCTTGTATGTTTCTAACTATTGAACTTTTTGAAGATTCTGATCATTTTACAACAATTGACCCATCGTACGTCCAGAATGAACGAACAGTGTTATTTTTCCGGGGATCATTTAACTTTTTCATGAGGTTGTACCTATGTCTTGTTAAATTTTCTGTTATGAAAGTTTTATCAGGGTTGTCCTTCAATTTCTTTTTTTGGCTGAATATCATATGTCTCTGTCTATATGATAAAAACCTAACTTTTATTGAAATTTTGTCACCGTCTGGTTTACCAATTGGATGACTTCTACCTATATCCCTGACCAACTTTACACCTAATTGTTTGGCACAAATTTCTAGAACTATCGAATCAGTATCCACTGGTTTAATAATACCTCCCTCTGCGTTAATTGGTATCTTTACGTTATTAAATCTGAGACTTGTTCTGCGAGAATATTGTTCTTGCTCCTCCAGTCTTGACTCTATAGGGTCCACAAGCTAAAAACATGATTTTTCGTACAATCAGGGGCCATAATCCACGAAGTTTTGATCCCATACATGCCAATATCGAAAGCAGCCAAGATCTTTGGGGGATAAACCTATATTTCAAGTTTCGTCAAAATCGGGTAAGAATTGTGACCTGTAGAGAGTCCACAAACAATTGTGGACGGACGTCCGGACAGGGGCGACGACATAATACATGAAAATGTGGGCGTATAAAAAGATATGCACGTTAGTTTCGCGGTTTAGTAAATCATTACCAAACAACAAAATATCAAAATTTAATAGTTATCATCAAATTGTAACATTTTCAATTCAGTTATCATCGCGTCTCTGTTAATATATTATATTTTGGACAAGATAATAAAAAATATTTGCGTTCTCAGTATCATATCCACATGAACAAGCAGAATTATCAACTAAATTTGCATGAGAAAGGCACTGCAGTTATTACGCAGCCTGCAATGAAAAATAATTTGGAACATTTGCATTTTGAAAATATACCGCACATAGTTTCTTTTTAAAAAGAGAAAATGTTGGCACTTGTCTCAATTGTAAATCAAAAGAGTTCCACATTTTAATAGTGGACGGAAAAAAAGAATTTTGATACGCTGACAGTCTGATTAGACTCTGGCTCACATCCTGGGAGTTACGCAGATCATAATTGTTATTTCGCGATACCATATCTGGCACAAGGTCTGTAAGATATTGAGGTGTCTGCTCATTTACAATTTTATAAAATAATGACAATTTCCTGACCAGCCTCCGAGGTTTTAGAGTTTCCCACCCCGACTCTTTATAGATGGAGTTTAAACTCGCAATTGTCCCACACTTCAGAAGAATACTCTTCGATTTGGAGCTTTTCTAATCGGTCAGAGTTGACTTTTCCGCAATTGTCCCACACTTCAGAAGAATACTCTAAAATTGGCCTGATAAATGTTAAGTTCATTTTTTCCAAGTATTCTCTCTTTAATTTATATTTTAGTTTCCTTAAAACGCCTAACTGTTTCGAGGCATTGCCAATCAATTTACCAATATGTTTAGTCCATTTGCAGTCGCTACTGAAGATGATTCCTAAATGTTTATGTATATTAAGAGGTTTTAGTATTGTTTCATCAAATTCAAATTCCAAATTACTTTCTGTGTTTGTTACAATTGTGGACGGACGTCCGGACAGGGGCGACGACATAATACATGAAAATGTGGGCGTATAAAAAGATATGCACGTTAGTTTCGCGGTTTAGTAAATCATTACCAAACAACAAAATATCAAAATTTAATAGTTATCATCAAATTGTAACATTTTCAATTCAGTTATCATCGCGTCTCTGTTAATATATTATATTTTGGACAAGATAATAAAAAATATTTGCGTTCTCAGTATCATATCCACATGAACAAGCAGAATTATCAACTAAATTTGCATGAGAAAGGCACTGCAGTTATTACGCAGCCTGCAATGAAAAATAATTTGGAACATTTGCATTTTGAAAATATACCGCACATAGTTTCTTTTTAAAAAGAGAAAATGTTGGCACTTGTCTCAATTGTAAATCAAAAGAGTTCCACATTTTAATAGTGGACGGAAAAAAAGAATTTTGATACGCTGACAGTCTGATTAGACTCTGGCTCACATCCTGGGAGTTACGCAGATCATAATTGTTATTTCGCGATACCATATCTGGCACAAGGTCTGTAAGATATTGAGGTGTCTGCTCATTTACAATTTTATAAAATAATGACAATTTCCTGACCAGCCTCCGAGGTTTTAGAGTTTCCCACCCCGACTCTTTATAGATGGAGTTTAAACTCGCAATTGTCCCACACTTCAGAAGAATACTCTTCGATTTGGAGCTTTTCTAATCGGTCAGAGTTGACTTTTCCGCAATTGTCCCACACTTCAGAAGAATACTCTAAAATTGGCCTGATAAATGTTAAGTTCATTTTTTCCAAGTATTCTCTCTTTAATTTATATTTTAGTTTCCTTAAAACGCCTAACTGTTTCGAGGCATTGCCAATCAATTTACCAATATGTTTAGTCCATTTGCAGTCGCTACTGAAGATGATTCCTAAATGTTTATGTATATTAAGAGGTTTTAGTATTGTTTCATCAAATTCAAATTCCAAATTACTTTCTGTGTTTGTTAAACTAAAAACCATTATGTCTGTTTTATTAGCATTGAATTTACCCAGCCACTTTTTGACCACTCATTTAAATATTCTAAATCTAAATTAATTACATTTTTTAAAGTGTTGTAATTAGACGTCACATGTCCAATAGACGTATCGTCTGCGAAAAGTCTACCTAATCCTACTGTACCGTCGGCAATGTCATTGATAAATATAAGAAAAAGTAATGGTCCTAAGACTGACCCTTGGGGCACACCCGCTTTGAGCTTGAGTGTGTCAGACAGTGCTTCTTTAAGCATTAGTTTCTGTGATCTATTTGTCAAATAACTATTTAGCCAACTCAGTAAATCTCCTTTAATCCCATATCTTTCCAATTTTAACAGCAATCCTTTAATCCACACCGTATCGAATGCTTTACTAATATCAGCAAAAGTTATGCTAGCTTATTGTTTCAAGTTGTTTCTGATCGAATCAGTATCCACTGGTTTAATAATACCTCCCTCTGCGTTAATTGGTATCTTTACGTTATTAAATCTGAGACTTGTTCTGCAAGAATATTGTTCTTGCTCCTCCAGTCTTGACTCTACCTCGTGTAATTTAGTTTTTAGTGATTCTATTTCAGTTTGATGTTGCTGCAGCTCAGATTTGTTAAGTTCGATTTCCTTTCGGTTTGCATCAATAGTTTCAATGTGTGGTTTCATGTGTTGGGTCTACAAGCTGGAATACTTGAGGTGTAATTAAATTCATGACTTTTTCGCTTATTAGTGGTATTATAGAATCAAGAAATTCGTGATTTTTTTAATGTAGCACATACAATATTAGATAGCTGAAATACTGTTTCATCTTTTTGAGTTATTGTTGTAACAGTACTTACAGTATTGTCAGTATTGACTTGGTGTGTCTTTATGTGGACTGGAGATTAAACTATCATGAGAGTCATTTAGCATTATAAGGCGCGCTTGCTTTTCAGCCTGCTGTTGCGATGGGGATGTATTATCGGGACTGAAGTTGGCTTCCCGTTTGTTGATATCCTTTTTGTCACTGGGCCTTGGAGTTTGAGTTAAAAACTTGTCTAATTTGTTTTGTTTATCTTTGTTTACCTGGTCCGCCATCTTGGTTCAGTAGAGCCTTTGTTCAGTCTATAAAGTTGAATAACTATCTTCATGCGTTTCCTTCAATTTGTTTACATCAAATAGATACTCTTCCAGTTACTCACTCATAATCTAATACATTTGGTATAACTTTGCACTCTTCCATTTGACCCATGTGTACTGTTTTGTACTGGGGGGTCACAAATTTTGACGAAAACCTCTAGGCTTGTAAATGTTCTCCGCTCCTTGAAATAGAAAATCTTTGAAAACATTGTAAATATCCTATATTCTTCCGCATTTCGACTATTGTGATGTCATATGGGATGGGATGGGTGCACCGACGAACTTACTAATAAACTTGATGCACTCAGGACTATATGTGGTGCTGTTAGGGGGAAAAGCCATAGACCTTTATACCAGGAAACGGGTTTTATCACACTACAGGAGAGGCGAAGGTGTCACAAACTTATACTCTTTTACAAAATTATGAATCATCTTACGCCACCATATCTTCATTAATTACTATTATTACCGGAAAAGCATTATAACCTTCGTAACAAATCTAAATTATCAGAGTACTTTTGCAGAACATCTTTGTTTTCTAAATCATACATACCATCTACGATTAAGGAATGAAACAGACTTTCTGACTTTATAAAATCCTCCCCCTCTATCAGTATCTTTAAAAGTAAATTGAAAAAAGTTGACAAAGAGCCGCCATTATATTTTAGTTCAGGAAAAAGGAAAAATCAGATTTTACATTGTCGACTTCGCCTTACCTGTAGCGACTTAAAGGGTTAAAAGTTGTTAAGGCACATTTCAGAGCCCTGTATGCGCTTGTGGTCATGATTTCAAGGATTGCCGATCATTTCCTTTAACATCTCTCTACATTCTGATGCACGTAAAATTTCTATTTCTATCTTACCCAAAAACGTAATTTTAATACATACATTATTATATATAACTAATGATATTAATATCTCAAGTATGATCTTTCAACATTGTTAAAAGTATAGTTCGTTTAATCTAATTAACCACTTTATTTACAATAAATTACATAAAAGTAACAACAAATACGTGTATCAAACATAAATCATAACCCTACTAAATGTAATATGGGGTCAGTATATTTAATTGCACTTTTTACTCCATTTAACAGTTCGATTTTAGATCATTAATAGATTCTTCCACTTTATATATTTTCGCCCGGATGGAATCTATATTTACGATTGTTACGTGAATGAAAATCTGTAAATATAGATTCCATCCGGGCTTATTCTAATAAGTAATTACACGAATAAGTCCCAAATTATTTATTTTATTATTACCACTACTATTTCGATGCGTGTTTATTCTTTCTTTTATTGATTTTTATTGAGTAACAAGACTTTCCGTTCTTCCTCAGCCAACTCAGAAATCTATTTTTGTTGTGATGCATTGTAGGTTATATTATTTAAAAGTGTGTCCTAGTCCCCCGCTGAGCGTTTTAAATTTATATGCCAACTGCGAAGCCTTGTACCATTTCGCAAAGCTAATATTAATGTTATCTGGAGACATACATCCAATAATATTGCACTTAAATGTGAAAGGTCTGCAGTCAAAACTTGATATGATTAGCGCTGAAATGTCTGAATTTGACGTTCTAACTTTTTCTAAAACCTGGGTAACTGATACATCAAACGTTAAACAGCCTGAACTAAATGGTTACCATAAACCTACACTATGTAATAGGACAGTTGGACCCAGTGGAGGTGTAGCCATTTACATACGCGATTTGCTTTATTATAAAGCTAGACTTGACTTGAACATTGCTGGACAAGAGGCAGTATGGGTTGAAACAAGAAATAAAAATAATATTTATTTGATAGGTTCTTTTTATAGATACACGACATCTAATTTCGAATACTGGAATCTAATCGAACAGAGTATAGAACTTGCCAAAGAACAAAATATTGAAACTATAATTCTAGGTGATTTTAATGTTAATATAATTAATACGAAATCAGCAGTATTATGCGTTGCTTTGATCTAACACAACTCATTTATTCACCAACGCGTATTACTGAGACAAGTGCGACGCTACTTCATACAATACTTGTAAGTTGCCCGGATAACATTCACTCAACTACAATTCTAAATGCAAACTTTAGTGATCATTGTCCAATAACAATAACCGAGTTTTTTTAAGAAACCGACTCGTAAGACTTACCAAAGGCAAATTTGGAATTATCTTGACTTTGAACCTATACACCTAAATACTTTCTTTGATAGGTTCGACCAAAGTTTGGGCCCAAACGCGCTAGTTGAAAACTTCTCGAAAATATTGATGAAGGCTATTGAAAAATTCGTCAGTAACAAATTTGTAACGATTCGAAAACGTGACACTCCATGGATGAATGGTTATGTCAGAAAAAAAAATTAGAAAAAGAAATCGTATTCATAAAAAATGCTCAAACTATCCCGTCCACTGGCAGTGTTTTCGTGAGAATAGAAATTTCGTCATCTCGGAAATTCGAAAGGCAAAGCTCAACTAATATCGTAAATTAGATAGCGATATTAGTTCAAATCGTTGTCAAGAAAAACACTGGTGGAATCTTGTCAAACAATTTGGTATAAAAAATGGAAACCCAAGAAGGATATTGTCATTGATTCTGATAATATAATCATATATGGAGATAAGGACGAGGCAAATATTTTAAGTTCCTTGTTTATCGACCAGACAATGTTAGACAATATTGATGGTATAGTCCCTACCACTGCCTTCAACGATTTTGAAATTGAAGAACCAATATACACATCTAATATTGTTTGCGATATACTAAATTCACTGTCCACAAATACATGTAAAGCTAGTGGTCCTGATCGTATTAATAACAAAATATAAAAGGCGTGTTCGGATAGCCTGGCATGTCCTTTAAGTAAATTTTTCAATCTTTGTCAACAAAATGCAACCTTTCCCAAGATTGAAAGTGGCAAATGTTGTTCCGATATTTAAGAAGGGTAGTGTATAATCCGAAGATCGAAGATCGCAGACCTGTATAATCCGAAGATCGCAGACCTCAACTATAATCCGCAGACCCCCTATACTATATTCCGCAGACCCCAACTATAATCCGCAGACCCCCTATACTATATTCCGCAGACCCCAACTATAATCCGCAGACCCCCTATACTATATTCCGCAGACCCAACTATATTCCGCAGACCCCCTATACTATATTCCGCAGACCCCAACTATAATCCGCAGACCCCCTATACTATATTCCGCAGACCCCAACTATAATCCGCAGACCACCTATACTATATTCCGCAGACCCCAACTATAATCCGCAGACCCCCTATATTCCGCAGACCCCAACTATAATCCGCAGACCCCCTATACTATATTCCGCAGACCCAACTATAATCCGCAGACCCCCTATACTATATTCCGCAGACCCCCTTTAAAGCTTCAATTTTTTTAATTTTTCACACTTTCAGAATTCCTAATACAATGTTGCAAGGTCACAGTAATTTGACTTTATGTCCAAAGCTTTGAATTCGATTGATCTTTGACTTCAAAGGACTGACTCGGCATTACTATAACGAAAATTTCATCAGATGGTTCATATATTGCCCTTATTCACTTTCACACACTCTGTCCATGATATATTCTTCAGTTGTAAATTTGATTCTCTTGAGAGAGGGTTTACAATATTTCTTCTTATGTTTAGAATACCTGCCCGAATTTCTGTAAAGGAGGATAAGAATCTCAGTAAATTTTCAAATTTTAAATGGAAAGACATTTCAAATTTAGAAGAAATTGGGAGTGGTGCCTTTGGCACAGTGTTTAAAGCATCGCATGACGAGAACGTTGTTGTTGTAAAAAAAATTATCGGGGAAGGCGAATTCTACAAAAGTCGAGTTTTAAAAGAGTGTTCTTTGTTGGATTCCTTCAAACATCAGGTAGTGTATAATCCGAAGATCGAAGATCGCAGACCTGATGTTTGAAGGAATTCTGAAAGTGTGAAAAATTAAAAAAATTGAAGCTTTAAAGGGGGTCTGCGGAATATAGTATAGGGGGTCTGCGGATTATAGTTGGGTCTGCGGAATATAGTATAGGGGGTCTGCGGAATATAGTATAGGGGGTCTGCGGATTATAGTTGGGGTCTGCGGAATATAGTATAGGGGGTCTGCGGATTATAGTAACTGGGGTCTGCGGAATATAGTATAGGGGGTCTGCGGATTATAGTTGGGGTCTGCGGAATATAGTATAGGGGGTCTGCGTATTATAGTTGGGGTCTGTGGAATATAGTATAGGGGGTCTGCGGATTATAGTTGAGGTCTGCGGAATATAGTATAGGGGGTCTGCGGAATATAGTTGGGTCTGCGGAATATAGTATAGGGGGTCTGCGGATTATAGTTGGGGTCTGCGGAATATAGTATAGGGGGTCTGCGGATTATAGTTGGGGTCTGCGGAATATAGTATAGGGGGTCTGCGGATTATAGTTGAGGTCTGCGATCTTCGGATTATACAGGTCTGCGATCTTCGATCTTCGGATTATACACTACCATTTAAGAAGGGCGATCCACATGAATGTTGTAACTATCGACCTATATCCTTGCTTAGTACCTTAGGTAAGGTTTTCGAGGAGTGTATTTATAAGTTTATTCATAACTTTGTTAGTTTAAACAATATTTTATTTCATTAGAGAGTCAGATAGATATAACATACTATATATGGATACAACAACAAGCATTGCTTCTTATGTAAAATCACTTCCATAACTTTGTTCTCACTCATGATATATTAACCGTTTTTCAATCTGGATTTAGACCCAACAACTCCTCAGTCTACCAACTTTTAGAGAGAGAGAGAAATGAGGTTTAACGTCCACTCAACACAAACTAGGTCAATTCGGGACGAAACCAACTTTTAGACATTTAGGATCAAATAATGGAAATCCCTTGACCAGGGTACTGAAGTCAAAGTAATATTTTTTGATATCAGCAAGGTGTTTGATCGCGTGTGGCATAAATGCCCACTGCATAAACTAAATGCAATTGGTATAAGGGATAAACTACTTTCACTTATCGAAAACTATTTACAAAATCGAAAACAGGCAGATGTTCTTCTTAGTGAATATTCCAAGTTAAAAACTGTATCTTCAGGAGTTCCGCAGGGCCCCTCCTGTTTTTAATCTATATCAACGATGTAATAAATGATACCAAGTCTAGTATACGCATCTTGGCTGATGATACGTCGTTTTACATAGATGGTCATCTTGAATGTAGTAATATTCTTAATAATAATTTGGAATCAATTAAGACTTGGTTAGCCAAGTAGAAAGTTACCTTCAACCCAACAAAGACAACTTCCATGCCTTTCTCCCGAAAACATGTGCCAACTAATATAGAACTGACTTTCAATGGGACTGGACTTACTCGAAATCATTCACACGATCTGTGCCAAGGGCCAAATTGGAAAAAGGTCTCAGGCCTAATTTGCTACCCTTGTAAAATGACGCGATTATTATTATTATTAACATCTCTATGCCGAATCTAGTCTTCCATCTCTCAAAGATAGGAGGTATATGCATATAAGCTTGTCTTATTTTATAAAATGTCCCAAAATCAAACCCCCGGATATTTAAGTAAGCTTGTACCCCCCAAAAGTTGCTGATTTAAAGCCTTATCAAGTGAGAAATCAAAACCAATATAAAAAAAATCATGATTAAAATTAAATAACGATCTAGTTGTAAAAGCTGAGGTCTATCACTTATCTCGCAAAATACGTAGCTTAATCACAAGACTGAGAACATTTGTCAACCAATTTTATATATTGCATTCAACATATGTCTAGATCAGGAAGGTCTCTGTCTCGGCTATCACATGGTTAGATTACATTTATCAGAATATATAAATATGATAGAAAATGTGCTCAGATCTTGAGGGTCCAAGAGAAGGGAAGCAAATTATTATTATTATTATTTATTATTATTATTTATTATTATTATTTAAACATTATATAGCGCTAATTCCACCAACGGTGTTCAGAAGCGCTTTACAATCATATACCAGTAA
Organism: Patella pellucida; assembly: GCA_917208275.1. Classification (NCBI taxonomy): domain Eukaryota; kingdom Metazoa; phylum Mollusca; class Gastropoda; family Patellidae; genus Patella; species Patella pellucida. The sequence goes on along the minus strand of OU795037.1, from coordinate 39,269,618 downwards.
AACAGAAAATATATAAAACAACTAAAAGACTACAAAAAGATGCAATATAATAAAATAATATATATCTAATTAAAAGCCTTTTTAAATAAGTAAGTTTTAAGAGCACATTTAAAAGATTGTACTGAAGGGCTAGAACGAATATCAGTATCAGAACCAGATGGTTTTAAATCATTCCACAGGTTTGGGGCTAGAAATGAAAACGATCTTTCACCATATGTAACCATTCTAGCAGATCTTGGTTTGAGACGATAAATGTCATTTGAACTACGGAGACTGCGAGCATTTGTTTGTTTTTCAATTAGATGACATAAATAAGATGGGGCTAAGCCATGAAAACATTTATAAGCAGTTAAAAGGATCTTAAATTGAATACGATATGGAATGGGAAGCCAGTGAAGTTGTTTAAGTATGGGAGTAATATGATCATGTCTCTTCGTAAGGGTAATAAGTCGTGCAGCGGTGTTTTGAACTTTTTGCAATTTGTATATTAATTTATTGGGTAAGCCGGATAAAAGTGAGTTAAAAGTATCAAGTCTTGAAGTAATAAAAGCATGTACAAGCGTTTTAGTTGAATCCGGGGTAAGAAATTTACGAATTTTGCCAATATTACGGATATGAAAGTAGCAGGATTTACAAATATTGTTCACGTGATTAGACATGGTCATTTTACTATCAAAATAAGCTCCAATATTGCGAACAGAGTTACTAGGAGTAATTTCATTTCCATCAATCTTAATCGAATTGGAATCAGTTATGGTGTTGAGGTTATGATTAGATCCAAGCAAAATAAATTCAGTTTTATCACCATTTAAGCATAGAAAATTTACAGACATCCATAATTTAATTTCATTGATACACTGCTCAATATTAGATTTGCTCAAAGCATGCTCATTCGCATTTAAAGGATTAAAACTTAAATACAGCTGGGTATCATCAGCATAAATATGATAGTCAAGACCATGTCTTTTAACAATTTTACCAACTGGAGCAGTATAAAGAGTAAATAAAATGGGTCCAAGGACCGATCCTTGTGGTACTCCATATAAATTCTTGTGATAGTCTGACGTCACATTACCGATAACAACCCTCTGCTTTCTATCAGTAAGATATCTTTCAAGTAGCTGAAGTGCAGAGCCTTTGACACCAAAGTCTGTCTGAAGTCTTTGTAGCAGGACAGTAGAATCTATGGTGTCAAAGGCTGCGGACAAATCTAAAAGTACTAAAAGAACACAGTTTATATTGTCTATTGACCTTAATATATTATCTTGCACTTTAATAAGCGCCGTCTCTACACTGTGAAACTTACGATATGCACTCTGTAGACTATCATGAAGGTTGTGTGTGTCAATATGTTCAATCAGTTGTTTGGCAATACATTTTTCAAAAATTTTGGAGATAAAACTTAAGTTTGATACAGGACGGTAATTTTTTAGCACATTTCTATCTAAAGTTGATTTTTTAATAACTGGAACGAAATTAGCAACTTTAAAACAATCGAGCTCGTGTGCATTCCATGTCAACATTAGAGGAAACGAGGGGGCAGATCGACTCGCCAACGAAGGTCTCAAGGGCACAGCACCACTCCGCACCATAGACTACAGCACCACGGAAATGGAGTAAGGGGAGGCCACGATAAGACGAACCTGGCACCTAAACACAAATCCCACGAAGATGACATCTACCAAACTAGCAGGATAGTGAAGTAAGAGGGGGTTACGGTCAGACGGACTCGGCACCTAAACACTATTCCCCAAAAGAAACAGATATCAAACCCATAGAGTGAGATAGTGGAGTAAAGGGAGGTCACGATAAGACAGTGTTCGATATGACGGGCCTGACACATTAACACTAATCCCATAACGAAGACATCTATCAATTTAGAAGCAGAAGAAAACATCTACCAAACGATATGTTATTTATTAAATAAAGGGAGGAACTTCCCACAAAACCCAATCCATGGCCTATGGCCGAATAAGGGAAAGATTGCAAAATCATTTTCTAAAAACAGGAAGCAGCTTCGGCTTATGTGAAAGAAGAAGTTAAACACCTAAATATTACTATTACTGCTTACATCATTGCTCCTTGAAACTTGGTTAAAGATGCCTGTTGCTGTAATTATTATTAGGCTTTCACCATTCCATTGAAAATGGTGAAAGGCTATTGTTATTACTAAGATTATTAAGCTTTCATATTTCATATGAAAGCTTATTGTTTCTGTTAAGATTATTATTATTTATTTTTTTGTGTTTTTCCTGCAAATCGGATTTCTCAGAATCTATCCATAGGATGTTTCTGAAACTTTGACCTACCCCCCCAAAAATGGGTGGTGGCTGTTGATTAAATATATTTTCAAAACGTTTTGCGAATTCGAAATCACCGAATTTTACGAACGAAAAAATTAACAATGCATGTCGTAACTTTGTTATTGATAGATCTATTTTATTAAAAAAAAATTCTTTGAAAACCTTAACAAAAACCAATTTCACCTGCAATTTCAAATTTTCGAATTTCGAAAATTCGTCGCTGTGATTTCGTTCCGGAAATCATGACCAATTTGTCAACTTCTTTAATAGATGCACGATTTTTATGAAATTTAGAATATAAGTAGATCTTACCGATGCGAGTTTAAAAATGACTTTCAAAAATTTCTAAATTATCTCCCCTTGGAGAAATTGAGGATCGAAATTTTCAAAAAAATCGACGAAATATAGGTCAGATCATCTTGAATTTTGTTTTTAGGTACTAGCTATGAGACCACTGATTTGTACACAAAAAATGGAGTTTGTAGCTCAATCCGGAAGTGCCACCATCTTGAAAAGTGAAAAATCCCTAAGGCTTTTTTGCTATTTTACTTACAGACACGAGAATTATATTTTCTGAATCCTTGAAGGATGGCCCAAATATCGCAGGGAGCAGAATTTTGATTTAGGTCAACTGATGGTTGCCATTTTGAAGTGAATATGAAAAGTAGTAGAAATTTGAAGGGCTGAGACTTTGAAACACAATAACTCTCCTTCTTATTGAGCTAGAATGTTCAATCTTGGTGTAAACGTTCACTAGGTCACTGTTGTGATTGAGTGCAAAGATGAGCATTATCTGCTTAGGGTAAGCAGAGATAAGCATGCTGATTTGTTGATTCTTTAGGGCACGATAACTTCGGTTGTATTGAAGGGAGGATGATGAAACTCTTGCCAATCGAGAGTCTAATAGCTAGTCTGTTGTGTGAAATCATTGTATCATTTTTTTAAATATCGGGGATAGCAGAAAAACAGAGATCTAAAATCCAAAAGGTCGTATTTTTACGATTTGGAGCATTTGTAAAGGTCCTTTTCTCTTAAAGTCAACATAATATTTTAGGGGAACTTCTTCTACAAAGAGTCTTATCGGTAGTCTTTTATATGAAACCATCGACCAACAGTCCAAAATATCAGGAGTAGAAGAATAACAGGATCGAAAATTGAAAACGGCACCCTTTCATTGCTAAGCAAAACATGCAGTGTGGGTGGCTACAATCTGCACATTTAGTCATCGTATAGAGCTTATTCAACAGTATCGAATTCCAACTGCTAAGGGATCTTTTACGTGCACTCCAATGTGTATACGGCGGGGGGGACACGCCAGAAAATCCGTCTCATTACAGTAATACAAGCTTCAGTTATTTCCCTTTAGTTTTCTGATCATTGTTATGGCTGGGTGCAATGTTTCATACTATATTTAGACTTGTAACTTCGCGAGTTTTTGACCAATTTTGATAATTGGGGGGGGGGGGGGAGGAATCACATGTCTAAGATAACTACCAAAACCGAAACCATAATAACCTGCGTTGTTTTTTTTATTATCCGTATCGAAAGCGAAACATTCTATCATATGCCAATCTGTTGGACCTCTTGCTGATTTGCCTTTTGAATATTTGAAAGAAAAGTCTGGGTTGAGTTTAAAATTAAGACAGCAGGGCTTTAGTTTGTATAACGATGGTTATTTCATTGATGTAACACTTTTTGGGGCTTGTGACCGAGCAACATCAACGTTCTGGAAGTCAAAGAAAGAATGAGAAACCCCATTCAGTTCAAATTAGACGGGTCTCCAAAAGAAGTGTCAGATATTCACTGTTCTTGCCACTTGGGCTGATTGTCAGCATGTTAGGAGTAGGACGTAACACAATAGATCTACACAGGCGATGAGTAGCCTATTTACAGACAGATGAGATATATGACATTTCTGGTATCGTGCAACTGGCTATAGCACTAATAATACTATATTTATTACGGGATCACCTTGGCTAGTCTTGTCTGGATTTGATATAAATTGGAATATGGGCCAAGAAACTACTTTTGATGTTTTGTCGAATTAATTATGCAGTAGCGAATTCGATCTGAAAAGCTGTGGAATAATTGTATTCCTTGACACTTAATTTGGTGTTAGTAGGCCTAGGCCGATATGAGCCAGAGTAGGCTATATGAATATGGGCCAAGAATCTTATGATCTCTTGTCGAATTTATTATGCAGTAGTGAATGCGAACTGAAACATGTGGAATAATGTTAGGTAAATCGTAAACATCCAGTAAGATGGAACAGGGTATTCAGTCGCACGAATTCACCTCCCCCATTTGAAAGCTAATTCAAAGCGGCGGCTCTATTTTGGCTAATGAATTTGTGCGTATATTTTTTAGTCAAGCCATAAAAATATCATTGCCAATAGAAAAGACCCCCCCCCCCACACACACACACACACACACACATAAACAAGCTATATAAAAATTAGTCTTTTAATTTTGTCCCAAGTGTATCACAACGAGTATTTGCATATTTTCTTTGGAGGATATAAAAACATTGCTCATTGAGAATGAATGAATGAAAAATGGGTTTAACTTCCACTCGACACAACTAGGTCATTTCGGGACTAACATATGCTTTTTAATTTTATTTCAATAATTCGCTTGCGCGTAGGGGTCTTTAGCAGTGGGAGGAAACCGGAGTGTCCGGAGGAAACCCACTAGGTTGAGAAGGCGCCCCTATCTCCATGCCACATACGCTCACACCAGGGCTCGAAACCACAGCCGCAAGTCAGAGGTGACCGGCAAGCTAGAGGTCGAAGCGCGGCACTCTAGACCACTAGGCCATCCCAACCCCTCTTGCTCATTGAGCCGCGTAAACAGCTACACATGTTTGTTTGTTATGTAATGTTTATTCAATGTAAATCAACTAATACAAATAATAAAAAAATACTTAAAATTAAGAAGTATTCATACATGTAACATAATTCCTCTCAAAAACGTATATGGATTACATTGTATATCTAGAATACAATTTAGATTGATATGTTACAGATATAAAAAAAAAATAGCAAAATTATGTGTAGAACATTAGCAAAATTATGTGTAGAACATAAAGTTCTCTTTAGTATCTCTTATCTTTCATAAATAGTAAACTATTTATAAACATTATCTCTTCATCTCATTACGTATTTCTACTTAATAGAAACATTACACATCATTACATTGAACATAGTCATATTTAGTAGGGTTTGAACTCCCAGATCCGTGACCAATTTCCGGGGAGGAAGGTTTGACGATTCTGGTAAGAGGGACTTTTCTGAGGAGAGGCAAAAATCCAAGATGGCTGCCGAAAGAGCACAGTGACTTATAGTTGGCGGCAAATGTCATCAAACCGTCTTTGTAATATGTCATTTTTATAGTTTTCACGGTCGCTGAATCCATTTAGAACACTCCCAAGCCATTTTGATGAAGCCATATTCCAATATGGCCGTAATCTGGCGGAATGGTGAAAAAAAACGGAAAATAATGCCATGTATTCTGGTAATGCGAATATGAGCTTGTATATATTGTTTTTAGGATTTTCGTGGATGCTTAGTTCATTTTTGATGGTCTCATGTCAATGAAATCTACATTAGATGTTTAATATGAAACCAAAGTCATCGAACAGAAGATACAGAGGTACAGAAAATATCATTATATACGCAATACGTCATTCATATAGCACCTACTAATATTATAATTTCTAAAAATTCACAGGCATATACTTTTCACATGAATCAGAGTCTGTGTCAGAAAGTTCTGAATCTAATCCACTGTCTGACTCAGATGTGTCACTAACAGAGGAATCATTATCCTCACATCATCAATGTCTACCGGTGATCTGAACTGGCTGTCTGACTCAGATGTGTCACTAACAGAGGTATCATTATCCTCATCATCATCACCATCATCAATGTCTACCGGGGATCTGAACTTAAGTGGCAAGGCCGGGTTTATATACCGTACAGGAACACATACATGTATTTCCTCATTCAACTCCCATACATGTCCGAGTGGATCAGCTACGTTACTGACATTGTATATTAGCATGATATTATGCTTGATAGTTCACTCTGTTTATGTGATGTTCCAGATTATCTTGAAAAGGTGGGATACGGCGTGTGCATTTGTTTATTATCTTAAGCCATTTGCTAGCTCTACCACAAGCTACAGTTGTGGAATTTTGGGGCATTATTGATGCATCTCAGCACAAATTGTTCCATGAAGGCTACCAGATTATCGGATTCAGTTAATGCGACACTTAAAGCATCTAACAATGATGCACCTGTACTAAATGTGGACTTATATAGAATCTTTTTGGATTGGCCAGAAAATCCTGAAACTGTACACAACCGGTTATCGAGTTGAACTGTACGATACGTAGCGCCACATCACGTGGCAGTAATCTTTGTGCACAAAACAAATGCCCCTTTCGTCTAACTGCTGCAGACCCTGGGGAGACCCTGGCTCCTTATGAGAAGCATAACTTGATAAAACCAAAACATCAGTATCTTCTGCGTCTATAGCTACAAGTTCATCATTTCCACTCGATCTCAGTTGTGCATAAATGTAAAACATAATAGTGTCCGCCTCTAATTGGTCATATTCGAACAGTTGGAACCTGCAATTGTTGGCTGTTAGATCATAACAATCCTTTCGGATATAGTAAATGAACTGAATACCTGGGTGTGTTTTAACTAATTTATCGAACTCTGTATGTAGAAACACCTGTAGTCTCACTTTATAAGCATCGTTTTAAAGGGGATTGGAGAATTCTCGAGCGTTCAGAAATTTACCATCGGCCTTGAGATAAACGTTCTTGGTACCACCTTGGTACTGTTCTGGCAGTTTGCGTTCATAATCTTTTGTCTGGATTGGAAGATCGTATGGGTTAATCACAAATACGATGGTTTCAAAGCTAGATTGGACATGTTCACTACATAATCATGCCATGTGTATACATTACAATCCGTTTCTGTCTGTCTTCTGTAGATGGAATCACTATTTTATTAGGATACGCATAAACCCTCCTTTCATTTTCGAACCCTGTTCCATCGTCATTTCAATCCAGAGATCAAGTATCAGACTAGAAAAAAGGTTACAAGTCATAGAACGGGACAATAGCTTTGAAATTACACCCAACAGCGAAAATTTGTGAATGTCTGATGCGATCTTCCGATCTCGACAAAAGATTCTGAACGCAAACTGGTACCAAGAACATTTATATCAAGGCCGATAGTAAATTTCTGACCGCTCGAGAATTCTCCAATTTCCTTTCAAACGATGCTAATAAAGTGAGACTACCAGTGTTTTTACATAAAGAGTTCGAAAAATTAGTAAAAAAAAACAACCAGGTTTTACATTTTATATTAAGATCGAGTGATATGATGAACTTGTAGTTGTAGACCCAGAAGATACAATGTTTCTCATATGGAGCTAGGATCTCTAGCAGTTACACGAAAGGGCATTTGTTTGGTGCATAAAGATTACTGCCATGCGATGTGGTGCTACGTGTCGTACAGTGCCACTCGATAACCGGTTGTGATACAGTGTCGGGATTTTTTGGCCATTCCAAAAAGACTATATATAAATCCACGTTTATTGCCGATGCATCATTGTTAGATGGTTTAGGTGTCGCATTAACTGTATCTGATAACCCGGTAGCCTCCGTGAAACAATTTGTACGGAGATGCATCTATAATGCCAAAGAATCCACAACTGTAGCTTGTGGTAGAGCTAGCAAAAGTCTAAGGATGAAAATATAGTCTGGAATTTCCTTGAAAATCACATAAACAGAGCGAACTATCAAGCATACATCATGCTAAGTTACAATGTCAGTAACGTAACTGATCCACTCGGACATGGATGGGAGTTGAATGAGGGAATGTGTGTTCGTGTACTGTATAATTATAAACCCGGCCTTGTCTCTTTAGTTCAGATCATCGGTAGACATTGATGATGGGGATGATGAGGAGGATAACGATACCGCTGTTAGTGACACATGTGCATTAGATTCATAACTTTCTGATACGGACTCTGATTGAAGGCTGTCGTCTTGAACGATTCGTGTGAAAGGTATATGCCTATGACTGTTTAGAAATTATTATATAAGTAGGTGCTACACGTACATGAATGATGTATTGCGTATATAATGACATTTTCTATATCTTTGTATCTTCTGTGCTCTGACTTTGGTTTTATATTAACCATCTAATGTAGATTTTATTGACATGGGACCATCAAAAATGAACTAAGCATCCATGAAAATCCTAAAAACAATATCTTACAAGCTCATATTTGCATTACCAGAATACATGACATTATTTTCCGCTTTTTTTAGACGCCCACATTTTCATGTGGACGTATTATGTCGTCGCCCCTGTCCGTCTGTCCGTCCATCCGGACGTCCGTCCACAATTGTTTGTGGACTCTCTACAGGTCACAATTCTTGTCGGATTTTGACGAAACTTGAAATATAGGTTTATCCCCAAAAGATCTCGGCTGCTTTCGATATTGGCAGGTATCGGATCAAAACTTCATGGATTATGGCCCCTGATTGTACGAAAAATCACGTTTTTAGCTTGTGGACCCTATAGAGGTCACAATTTTGAACCGATTTTGATGAAACTTGACATGCATGTTTATAACCCAAAGATCTTGGTTCCTTTCGATATTTGCGCCTATCGGAACGTAATTTATTGAATTATGGCCCCTGATTGTCCGAAAAATCACCTATTTTAGCTCGTGGTACCTCTGGAGGTCACAATTATTATCCGATTTGAAAAACCGTTCGATTATGTCACCGTTACACCCTAAGGAAGGTTGAGTTCAAATTTCGGAAAAATCGGACCAAAATTACCATAAAAATGGCCGCCGTTCGTACGCGAATACTGTTAAAAAATGGTATATCAAGGTTGTGGACCCTGTAGAGATCACAATTTTAATTCGATTTAAGATGAAACTTGAAATGCATGGTTATAACCCAAAGATCTTGGTTCCTTTCGATATTTGCGCATATCGGATCGTAACTTTCTGAATTATGGCCCCTGATTATACGCAAAATCGCCTTTGTTTAGCTTGTGGTCCCACTGGAGGTCACAATTATTATCTGATTAAAAAAATCGTTTGATTATATCACCGTTACGCCCTAAGAAAGGTTGAGTTCGAATTTCGGAAATATTGGACCAAAATTGCCATACAAAATTGCCGCCATTCGTACGGGAATACTGTTTAAAAAATGGTATATCAAGGTTGTGGACCCAGTAGAGGTCACAATTTTAATTTTCGATTTTGATGAAACTTGAAATGCATGGTTATAACCCAAATATCTTTGTTCCTTTCGATATTTGCGCATATCGGATTGTAACTTCCTGAATTATGGCCCCTTATTATACGCAAAATCGTCTTTGTTTAGCTTGTGGTCCCTCTGGAGGTCACAATTATTATCCGATTTAAAAAATCGTTTGATTATATTACCGTTACACCCTAAGGAAGGTTGAGTTCGAATTTCGGTAAAATTCGGAACAAAATTGCCATACAAAATGGCCGCCGCGTGTAAGCGAATACTGTTATAAAATGGTATATCAAGGTTGTGGACCCAGTATAGGTCACAATTTTGATTCAATTTTGATGAAACTTGAAATGCATGGTTATAACCCAAAGATCTTGGTCCCTTCGTTATTTGCACATATCAGATCATAACTTCCTGAATTATAGCCCCTGATTGTCAGAAAAATCGCATATGGTCCCTCTGGAGGTCACGATTATTATCCGATTTAAAAAAACTATCTCTATCACCACTACACCATACGGAAGGTTGAGTTTAAATTTCAAGGAAATAGTGTTAAAATAGGTATATCAAGGTTGTGGACCCAGTATAGGTCACAATTTTAATTCGATTTTGTTGAAAGTTGAAATGCATGTTTATAACCTAAAGATCTTGATTCTTTTCGATATTTGCGCATATCAAATTGTAATTTAATGAATTATAGCCTTTGATTGTAGGAAATATCACTTTCGGTTTTGCTTGTTCTCTATCCATGTCTCGAAAATGTGGGCATATCCTGCCTGGCAGTGCCAGCCTACTATCTTTCACCATTTCCGCCAGATTGGAATAAGGGTGCATAACAATGGTTTGGAAGTGTTCTTAATGGATTCAGCGACCCCGAAAACCACAAAAATGATATATTACAGGGACGGTTTGATGACATTTGCCCCCAACTATAAGTCTATGTGCCATTTCGGCAGCCATCTTGGATTTTTGCCTCTCCTGAGAGTTGCTAAAACTTTCCAGAGGTTGCAAACTTCATAAATCCTCAGAACAGTCCCCCCTACCAGAATCAATCGTCAAACCTTCCTCCCCGGAAATTGGTCACGGATCTGGGAGTTCGAACCCTACTAATTCGTGAATAAATTTTAAAAATGGCAATAGGAACACTAATGACGATTGTAAAAGTATGAAAACACAAAGCAATGCTACATAAGAAAAATATTTTAACTTTGTTCCATTTCAAAGTTATCTCCCTTACAACTGTATTTATACGTTGTATGCAAACCATTATTTATTGATGAATGTGTTAATATGTAAAAAATATACACAGTAATAATCTACATCAATAACATAAATCATTACAAATTTTTTTTTAGATAGTTTTAAAATAGAAAACAAATAATTATATCAAATCAAACCTATTCAATTTCAATTAATATGAGGTCTGGGTGCAAAGTTCTAAGCCTATGTGTGCAAAACCTATATAATGTTGATGTTTCCTTTTATTTTTCTATCTAGTTTCCATCAATGTGTACACACTTTTGTTAACAATATTACACTGGGTAATTAAGGTTTGAAATTGCAATCATGGATCACTGACATATATGGCTGTCCTTGATTTAGTAACAAGATGAATTTTGATATCTTCCATTGATAGTGTGGTCTTTTGCAAGATTGCCAATCAGCAGAATACCCAAGTTATCGTAAACGAGTGGACCCATCACCTTTCAAGTAGAAGAATCCGCAGTCAAGAGATTTGGTAACCATCTTGCAGAAATGTATTTCATCCATAACTTGGTGATAATGTGCTCAACCCTCTCATGAGAAATACCAACAACACTGGCATCATATTAAGTAGCCAATTGTCATGCATCCTGGTAATCTTTTCTTAAATGGTTTCTATAGGATGCATGTCATTGTTAAGGCTTTCTGTATCATGCTTTATTTCTGCAGTCACTTTATAGAATGGTAAAAGAATAGGCATCATCCCAAATGTGGAGGACATCTTGGCACATATCTATGTGGGGTTAGTCCTTTCTGTTGAAGGTCGTTGGTGATCCAATTTGTCCATTTCTGATGATTTCAATGGGTATGTTCACAAGATGGTCTAGTACAAAGACAATAATAACACTATAGTTCTTATATCTATGATTCATTCACAGATTGCACTTTTTTATGGCAATAGTTTGTTCAACCTGATTGATTTATTCTTTTCAAACTTAGAACTTTTCAGCAACCCCTTGTATTATAGTGTATTTCACAAAAGAAAAAGTTATACAGAGAAAAAAATATTGTTAGATCATCAATCTATAAATGACAATAAATGTTGAGGTATGAACCGATGTTGCCAAAAATTTATTAATTTGAAATTATAATTTGATTTTTTTTTTCACAAGTGACCAACAATGTGAAAAGAAAGCATGGCATTTCAAGATCTGTGGATGATTGTACATTTGATAAATATAATGTGCATCCATTCCCATCCCTCCCACTTTCAATAACAAACCATTAGTATTTATCAATATGAAAAATCTGTATCACAATACTTTATGTTCAAAAATTTACACAGATGAAAATCCAAATACAACATAAAGGTAAATGTCTAATGTGTAGATAGCATTTTAATTATTTTATATTGCTTTTGGTAGTTTATATTTGGAAATCATTATAGCATGTATCAAGACAAATCTACTTTTTTGCAATAACTATTATGTTGTATCCACACAATACAAAATTATCACATAAATCAGTGATTCTCAACCAGTGTGCCACGGCACACATGTGTGTCACAAGTTCTTCCTAAGTGTGCTGCAAAATTTTGAAAAGCACACTAAAAAGATAGTAAGCTGGCACTGCCAGGCAGGATACGCCCACATTTTCGAGAGATGGTTAGAGAACAAGCAAAACCGAAAGTGATTTTTCCTACAATCAAAGCCTATAATTCATTAAATTACAATTTGATATGCGCAAATATCGAAAAGAATCAAGATCTTTAGGCTATAAACATGCATTTCAAGTTTCATCAAAATCGAATCAAAATTGTGACCTATACTGGGTCCACAACCTTGATATACCATATTTTAACACTATTAGAGTACAAACGGCGTCCATTTTGTCTGGCAATTATGGTCCGACTTCCCTGAAATTCAAACTCAACCTTCGGTATGGTGTAACGGTGATAGAGTCAAGCTTTTTTTCAATCGGATAATTATCATAACCTCCAGAGGGACCATAGGCGATTTTTCGGGCAATCAGGGGCCATAATTCAGAAAGCTACGATATGATATGCGCAAATAACGAAAGGGACCAAGAACTTTGGGTTATAACCATGCATTTTAAGTTTTATCAAAATTGAATCAAAATTGTGACCTATACTGAGTCCACAACCTTAATATACCTTTTTATAACAGTATTCGCGTACATGCGGCGGCCATTTTGTATGGCAATTTTGTTTCGAATTTTTCCGAAATTAAATCTCAACCATCCTTAGGGTGTAACGGTGATATAATTAAACGATTTTTTAAATCGGATAATAATTGTGACCTCCAGAGGGACCACAAGCTAAACAAAGACGATTTTGCGTATAATCAGGGGCCATAATTCAGGAAGTTACAATCCGATATGCCCAAATATCGAAAGGAACCAAGATCTTTGGGTTATAACCATGCATTTCAAGTTTCATCAAAATCAAATTAAAATTGTGACCTCTACAGGGTCCACAACCTTGATATACCATATTTTAACAGTATTCGCGTACGAATGGCGGCCATTTTGTATGGCAATTTTGGTCCAATTTTACCGAAATTCGAACTAAACTTTTCTGAGGGTGTAACGGTGATATAATCAAACGATTTTTTAAATCGGATAATTATTGTAACCTCCAGAGGGACCACAAGCTAATTAAAGACGATTTTGCGTATAATTAGGGGCCATAATTCAGGAAGTTACGATCTGATATGCGCAAATATTGAAAGGAACCAAGATCTTTGGGTTATAACCATGCATTTCAAGTTTCATCAAAATCAAATTAAAATTGTGATCCCTACAGGGTCCACAACCTGGATATACCATTTTTTAACAGTATTCGCGTACGAACGGCGGCCATTTTGTATGGTAATTTTAGTCCGATGTTTCCGAAATTTGAACTCAACCGTCCTTAGGGTGTAACGGTGATATAATCGAACGGTTTTTCAAATTGGATAATAATTGTGACCTCCAGAGGTACCACGAGCTAAAATAGGTGATTTTTCGGACAATCAGGGGCCATAATTCAGGAAATCACGTTCCGATAGGCGCAAATATCGAAAGGAACCAAGATCTTTGGGATATAAACATGCATGTCAAGTTTCATCAAAATCGGTTCAAAATTGTGACCTCTATAGGGTCCACAAGCTAAAAACGTGATTTTTCGTACAATCAGGGGCCATAATCCATGAAGTTTTGATCTGATACGTGCCAATATCGAAAGCAGCCGAGATCTTTAGGGGATAAACCTATATTTCAAGTTTCGTTGAAATCGGGTAAGAATTGTGACCTGTAGAGAGTCCACAAACAATTGTGGACGGACGGACGGACGGACGGACAGGGGCGACGACATAATACGTCCACATGAAAATGTGGGCGTATAAAAATGTGATCCCAATGAGTAGACACTGGTGTCTACTGATAAGTTCATATAGCTGTGTTTTTCTTCATTTAGTTTGAGTCATTATATGTGTCTATGACTAGTCTGTGTCTAAGGAATTATGCTGTCTATGAATTGTCATGTTTTTATTGCAAAATTCAAATATTTTTCATATATCTTTAGACATGTGTGCCATTATGTTTTCATTTGTACCAAGGTGTGCCGTTGACAAAAAAATGTTGAGAACAACTGACATAAATCTATAAAATTGAAATAACATTTGATTTATCGACACATCAAAAAATATTAGGGCATTTCTATTGACATATTATTATTGTGCATTAGGATTGCATAGAATTTTCATGACAAAGTGATGCATCGACTTTACAAATTATACTATGAATTCCAGGGAAAATTGCTAAATAAATTTGTCAAATTCAAATATAATTGACATGTGAAAAATCATTAACAATGTAAATCCTCCTAGAATCAAATTTTACCTCATAAAGGTTATCATACTAATTTAAGATTTGTGGACATCTGTACATTTCATAACATTAATTTGTATCTATAACCCAATATCTCACCCATTTTCAAAAAAACATCTGAATGAATCACTATTTTTGTCAAAAGTAATCCTCAATGTGCATATCAAACAAAGTAATAGAAACTGTGAATATCTGTACAGTTAATAAAAATGATTTGTGTCCCCACACCACCCGCTATCATTATAGCATGTATCAAGACAAATCTACTTATTTGCAATAACTATTATGCTGTATCCAAACAATAAAGATAGTAAGCTGGCACTGCCAGGCAGGATACGCCCACATTTTCGAGAGATGGTTAGAGAACAAGCAAAACCGAAAGTGATTTTTCCTACAATCAAAGGCTATAATTCATTAAATTACAATTTGATATGCGCAAATATCGAAAAGAATCGAGATCTTTAGGTTATAAACATGCATTTCAAGTTTCATCAAAATCGAATCAAAATTGTGACCTATACTGGGTCCACAACCTTGATATACCATATTTTAACACTATTAGAGTACAAACGGCGGCCATTTTGTCTGGCAATTATGGTCCGATTTCCCTGAAATTCAAACTCAACCTTCGGTATGGTGTAACGGTGATAGAGTCAAGCTTTTTTTCAATCGGATAATAATCATAACCTCCAGAGGGACCATAAGCGATTTTTCGGGCAATCAGGGGCCATAATTCAGAAAGCTACGATATGATATGCGCAAATAACGAAAGGGACCAAGATCTTTGGGTTATAACCATGCATTTAAGTTTTATCAAAATTGAATCAAAATTGTGACCTATACTGAGTCCACAACCTTGATATACCATATTTTAACACTATTAGAGTACAAACGGCGTCCATTTTGTCTGGCAATTATGGTCCGACTTCCCTGAAATTCAAACTCAACCTTCGGTATGGTGTAACGGTGATAGAGTCAAGCTTTTTTTCAATCGGATAATAATCATAACCTCCAGAGGGACCATAAGCGATTTTTCGGGCAATCAGGGGCCATAATTCAGAAAGCTACGATATGATATGCGCAAATAACGAAAGGGACCAAGATCTTTGGGTTATAACCATGCATTTAAGTTTTATCAAAATTGAATCAAAATTGTGACCTATACTGAGTCCACAACCTTGGTATACCTTTTTATAACAGTATTCGCGTACATGCGGCAGCCATTTTGTATGGCAATTTTGTTCCGAATTTTTCCGAAATTCAAGCTCAACCATCCTTAGGGTGTAATGGTGATATAATCAAACGATTTTTTAAATCGGATAATAATTGTGACCTCCAGAGGGACCACAAGCTAAACAAAGACGATTTTGCGTATAATCAGGGGCCATAATTCAGGAAGTTACAATCCGATATGCCCAAATATCGAAAGGAACCAAGATCTTTGGGTTATAACCATGCATTTCAAGTTTCATCAAAATCGAATTAAAATTGTGACCTCTACAGGGTCCACAACCTTGATATACCATATTTTAACAGTATTCGCGTACGAATGGCGGCCATTTTGTATGGCAATTTTGGTCCAATTTTACCGAAATTCGAACTCAACCTTTCTTAGGGTGTAACGGTGATATAATCAAACGATTTTTTAAATCGGATAATTATTGTAACCTCCAGAGGGACCACAAGCTAATTAAAGACGATTTTGCGTATAATTAGGGGCCATAATTCAGGAAGTTACGATCTGATATGCGCAAATATTGAAAGGAACCAAGATCTTTGGGTTATAACCATGCATTTCAAGTTTCATCAAAATCAAATTAAAATTGTGATCCCTACAGGCTCCACAACCCTGATATACCATTAATTTTTTTAACAGTATTCGCGTACGAACAGCGGCCATTTTGTATGGTAATTTTGGTCCGATTTTTCCGAAATTTGAACTCAACCGTCCTTAGGGTGTAACGGTGATATAATCGAACGGTTTTTAAAATCGGATAATAATTGTGACCTCCAGAGGTACCACGAGCTAAAATAGGTGGTTTTTCGGACAACCAGGGGCCATAATTCAGGAAATTACGTTCCGATAGGCGCAAATATCGAAAGGAACCAAGATCTTTGGGATATAAACATGCATGTCAAGTTTCATCAAAATCGGTTCAAAATTGTGACCTCTATAGGGTCCACAAGCTAAAAACGTTATTTTTCGTACAATCAGGAGCCATAATCCATGAAGTGTTGATCCGATACGTGCCAATATCGAAAGCAGCCGAGATCTTTGGGGGATAAACCTATATTTCAAGTTTCGTCGAAATCGGGTAAGAATTGTGACCTGTAGAGAGTCCACAAACAATTGTGGACGGACGGACGGACAGGGGCGACGACATAATACGTCCACATGAAAATGTGGGCGTATAAAAAATTATGACATTAATTTGTATATATAACCCAATATCCCACCCACTTACAAAACATCTGAATGAATCACTATTTTTGTCACAAGTAATAAACAATGTGCATAGCAAAAAAAGTAATTGAAACTGTGGATATCTGTACAATTAATAAAAAATGATTTGTGACCACTCGAACTGTCCCCACCCCTCCCACTTCTAGTAACAGAATATTAGGATATATCAATATGGAAAAATGTATGTTCAAATATTTACACAGTTAAAAATCTCAAAACAACATGGACCTAAATGTAGATAGTATCTTCATCATTTTGTACTTGATAAATATTTAATGTGTTGTGTAGATATCTTAGTCTTTTAGCACTTGGTAAATGTGCAGGTACACTAAAAAATTTAAAAGAAATGTGATTTTTTAACAATGCAGTTTGTAGGTCATTTTCACAACATAAACTAAGGGCCACTCAGACAAACATATTTAAATCCCTCATCTAGTTCACAACTATTCAAATATTCAATCAGCTAGCATTGTTCAAGTTGAACAAGGGTTTGTCATGTGAATAAATGCCTCAATATTTATATAACATTTGGAGCCAAGAGACACACCTGGCAGATTTGGCTCTTACATAATGCATTTATCTAAATTTATCTTAATCTATTTCATTTCAGTTATTTAACTTATTCCAATGGCAATGGCATTATGATAACTGAAATATGTCTGCAATGTTCTTAGTTTCAAAGAACTTACATTAAAATTCTTCACAAAAGATCTAAAATAGTATTTCCTTCAGTTGTAACTTCTGTGACACACTGCTTATAAAAATTCTTCTCCATACATTGTTGTATTCCAGCATTACCTTTTAAAATATCTTCATTAAAATCACCCATTATCATAACATTACCTCCAAAATCATCAAGTTCATCTAATAATTCCTGTAAATATATAATAAATAAATCAGTTTTATAACATGGTGGCCTGTATATGACAACTATAGTCAGATTTATGTCTGGTAGACCATATGCAATATGCTCAATATTAAATACACCTAAATTATATAAATAGCACATTCTATTCTTTCTGTAATATAAGCCTACACCACCATGGAGTGTGTTTCTTAATTCTGTAAAAATCTGAGAATTATCATAACATGTTTGTCTTGATTTATTGTGTAAACTAAAATCATGAAGTTCAAAATTTCTGCCTTCAATATCATTTAGCCAAGTTTCAGTTAAACATATATAATCAGACTCAGTAAATCTATAGTCATTTTTTAAATCTTCAAAGTGAGAGTTTATACCTTGTATATTATGGAGAATAAGCACAGTTTTTGAACGTTCTTCAGTACTTGGTTCAATATAAAGGGGCATTTCATTCAGTGAATCTGTTATAGTCTTGTCACAATATATAAGCTTTTCATTGAAATCTTAAACAACAAGTCCATTCAATGATGTAACTCGAGATAATGCTACATAACTTTGGCCCGGTGCAAAAAAATTTTTTAATGTAACAACAGCATTTGTAAGAGATAGGCCTTGAGTTTTATGAATCGAACAGCTATATGCTAGTTTCAGTGGGAATTGACGCCTTATGTCATTGCGGTAATTTATTTTTTCCTCTTGTCTGCCAATTGGAATCCAATCACTTTGTACATTTTCTGGTAAAACTGCCTCTTTTAGAATTTTGGCTCCAACTCTTTTATTATCAAATTCTACATAAATTAATTTTACATTTTCATCTCCATCAAAGGCAATATGACGAACATAACCAAATACACCATTACATAATCCATCTGATACATCCAGGTTTTTTATTAGTAAAACTCTTGCGCCTATGGCAATATTTAATACATTACTTAAACAAGTATCCACATCTTTTGAAGTTATTGTATTAATCTTAATCATTTTACCTGTTCTTTCATCCTTTGAAAAGTCATTTGCATCAATATGAATTAGGCTGTCGCATAGCTTTCTCAGCATCTTAGTGTTATGTTCATGGACAAGAGCATTAGTAGCAAATATATGTAGAACATTTTCATCGTAATCTTTGACCTCTCGACTTTTTAACAGATTAATATCTTTTGTATTAAGAGATTCACCTTTCTGCTTTATTCTTATCCTATTTAAAGTTTGTGCAAAAGTCAAATCATCTTTTTGTCTCATTATGTCTTGTAATTCAACAATTTTAAAATTGTTCTGCCATAAATTAGAAAGATCATCAGTATTTTTATACAGTGGTTTGCTTTTACAGGTGGTAATGGATAGAAATCTCCAACAGCTATTATACAAACATTTCCAAAAGGTGTAAAGTCAGCACACTGTTTTATTTGTCGAAGTCTTCCATGGATATAACATAATAACTTGGGGCTTACCATAGAAATCTCATCTATAATAAGAATTTGTAAATGACCTAAATCAGCTCTTAAACTATTTATCTTGTCTAAATCTAGTCCAACATAGGGTAACTTTATATCACTTCGAATCTTCAAAGAAAAATGAATGGTACTGCATCCTAAGTTCATCGCCGAGACGCCCGTCGGACATGCCATCAAAACTGTCTGTTCATCTGGATTATCTGTTATTTGAGATAATAATCTTTTAGCTTCATAATATATACTCTTAATGACATAGCTTTTTCCAGTCCCAGCTCCTCCAGATAAAAACAGCATAAATTGTTCTGGATTTTTCTTATGTATCTTGTTCAAACACAATTCTCTTACTTTATAAAATACATCCATTTGTAATTTGTTCAGTGATCTTAACATAGGTATAGCTTCTGCTCTACTTACAATAGTATTGTATGCTTCTTTTTTGACTTTTTTTGCTTTTTTGGATCCCTATCAAATCCGGTATTTCAATTTCCTCAACGTCATCATGTATATTCTCATCTGGTATGTCAAGACATTCAAGATTACCAACTTGATTCTCTATATCCAATGATGACCAAGCATCTTTTAAGTTTGTTCCACATTTTTCTATTATGTCAGTTTCAGCATCAATATCTATTTATCTTTTTCAAAAATGCTACGATTACTATCAACAATACCTTTGACATCTTCAGTTTTTTTACATATTTTAACTGAGCCAGATTTGTAGAATGCTTCATATGTCTCAAATCCTATTGGTTTTAACTGTTTATCTATACGATGTGGTAAAAATAGTTGTAAGCTACTTAGATAATATTTTTCTGGCTCTTTGGTTGATGAGAATCTAGCATATCGAATTACAGCTGGTTTAGATCTTGTCCGTTTAATGATATAACCTAAATCTTTCTGAAGTTTATATGCTGGTTTTTTTTCAGAATTTTCATTAATTCTTTCAGACTTGCACATAACTCGATATTCAGAACAAAATGTAGCCAAACACATATCATTGAATTGTTCTGTCTTAGGTCGAGCTTTATATCTGTCTATAATACTGGTCATAAACATATCTTCATCATTCAAATTTCCTTCTTTTGATTTAGACTGTAAAATTTTTAAAGGTAATGTTAGTCTGACATTATTTTCACCAGTTGGAATAAATTGAACTTTTCGAGATGATTCTCGTAGTCTTAAATTACATACTCTATAAGCACTTTCTTGTGCAGAAACTTCTCTACAATGTAGATATGTACTTGATATTTTTTTAAAACTTTCTTTTGCTGTCAAATTTCCGCCTTTAGCCTCTTCTTGTGCATCTGATACAACTAAACCCATTTCACGTTCCGCTTTCGATATATATGAAACTATATAAACTATACAAGAATAGGCATCAAATACATACTGTATATCCATGTTTGCATCCCAAGCTCTCAACAAATTTGGATTATAAGGATTTATCCATACATCTTTTGGACTTCGTTTTAATATAACATTATTTTTCTTTGATAACACTTCACAAGCTTTCTGAAATAATTCCTGTGTCATACCAAGATCATTATATAATTCATCAATAGAAGTATAATTTTTCTTTTTCATCTGATAATGCTTTCCATAATGCTTCAAGAAGGCTTTTTGCGATGTTCTGGGTAATCTTATCATTGTTACATGTATTGTGTCCATTTTCATTTTCTTCTTTCTCTGGAATGTTTGTATCATAATTATCTATTGAACGACATATGAAACTTTGTTTTGATGGAGGCCTAGGAAAATTAAATCTGCAAACCGTTTTGTTTTTCTTACAACTCTTTGTATGTTTTTAACTATGTCTCTGCACACTATTAACAATCCCATGTAGCTCTGGGTCATGATCTTTATCAGGCAATTCAGATGATATATATTTATCTATAAAATCAATTACATCTTCATCCTTATCTTCATCAATTTTAGGTGAATTCTCTATCCAAAATAAACAATGTTCATGAGGCGTTCCACGTGCTTGAAATTCTAATCTATAAAAATAATCAATTACTTTACGAATTGGCTCGGCATCTGACATAATAACATTCTTTAGAAAATAGTGAAACCTATGGTCAAACATTCTAGCAGTAGTAATAGGATTACTTCTAAGTATTTCACATTTTTCAGCCCAATCTAAGCCACTAGCCTTTCTATTATCACCTTGCTGTTTCAAAATACATTCTATTACATCACCGCCACGCGTTTCGCTATACCCAATTGCCTTAACATTGCAAATAATCCTTTCTGTGTACTCTGCCAATAGGGAGGTGTACCTCTAATAGGAGTCATAAATTTATAGCCTTCATCATTTCTGAAAATATTTTTTAATGGCTCTTTTGTTGTCAACATGTCTGATGTTATCTTATTTAAGTTATTTAAACCAGATTTTCCTTTTCGCAACGCAATAGACATATTTGATATAATCTGACTTAATTCAGAAATATACTGAGAGTAAAATATGTAGTCTGTGTTTTGTGCAAACCTATTGTCAGTATTCATCAATCGACAATGTAAATATCGTGACAAGGGCCCGGTTCCTAGAAAATTCTTAAAGTAAGCACAAAGTCATACTTCACTTTTACTTACGTAAGAATCTTATAAAAATACTGTTCCTAGAAAATTCTCAAGACCATTCTTACGTAAGCACAGGTCAAGTACAAGTCTAAGCACATTGTGACTGGTAAAGCTTACCATACACTGAGACTATGATGCTCTTTAACGTCATAAAACAACTTTGGTATGCGAATAACGTCATAAATTTGTCGTCTGCTTCATAATCATTGTGGTTGATAACTCGATTTGAATGCGTTTAACATGTCTCCTATAGGACCTACACATACTTATAAAATGTGCCAAAAGATATTAAAAAAAAACGTAGACACATACAAACTAACTGAATAATTGGGAGAGCGCCTGATCTTAAAGTAGCCTGTGTGTTTGTAGCCTATTGTTTACTAATTGGCAAATAAATGAATTGGTTTCAGGGTAGGCCTATAAGGCCCTAGATGCGAAATTTTCTATAGCATTCTTAATTTCTTTTGGAGAAGGATTTTCTCTGTCTTGTAATTGTCTCTTTCGTGTCAAAAGGTGTCGGAAATGCCGTCGAATAAGTCTACGGTCGGCCATCTTTTTGAAGCAGAAACAGACTTAAGGTTGGTAAGCAAGCCCCCTACCTTGCTTGGGACTTGTGCTTAGATTGGCTATGTTTAAGAACGAAGTTGTGCTTAAGTTTTTTCTTGGAACGCATAATAACGTTCTTGTGCTTACAATGTAGTCTACTTAAAATCTAAGCACAAGGCCGTTCTTAAGAAATTTTCTGGGAACACAAAATAAGGTAAGTTTACTTAAATGCAAAGTCGACTAAAATCTAAGCACAAGAACGTGCTTAAGAATTTTCTAGGAATCGGGCCCAGGTGATTCTCTCTTCATGGTTATCATGGTATGTAGCAATGCCATTAGGAAATAGTGTTGGAAAACATTTGGCTTCATTAGTTTCATCAGTCAATATTCTAATAGGGCTATTACCTTCAGCAGGAGAAATAGAAAATATACTATCAAAATGGTTATCTAATGTTTTACTTACAATGTCAAGAGGTTGTAAACATGTAGCTAATTCTGGACCATTTAATTTCTCTTCTTCAGCATCAATGTCGGGTAAATCATCTTTTTCATCCATGTTAGACAAGTCATTGTCTTTTACATCTATGTCAGGTAACTCATCTATTTCATAATCTGAATGGTTTGAAGCCAATTCTTTTAAAACAGAGTTATCTCCCTCTAACACCTCATCTATGTCAGGTAACTCGTCGATATCAACCCATTCATCATTAAATTTTATATCGGAATAATATTTATTATTATGTTTAAGATAATGTAAAGCATCTTTCATTTTTTTCTTACTTATGTATTGATATTGATAATAACCTTTTTGGGTTTTACGTCTTTTAAGTTATATCCTGATAAGTTGAGTATCATTTTCAATTCTTGGCAACATACTTGTTGTTTTAGTTATATTAGATGGCACACAAACTGTAGCTCCAGAGACCTTATGTTGTTTAAACTTTGATAAATTAACCATTTTCATGAAAGGAATATGTAGTGATACCAAGTGAGTTTTTAATGAATTCAGTGCTTTTAGCTCATCAGCTATAGGACCAGGATCTAAATTATTAGTCATCGATTCTTGTGGCTTCTTTCCTGATTTAATTTTTCTGTCACATGTATAACATATGTAATACTTTAATAGACTTTGTGCTTCTAAGATTAACTATTAAGATGAAATTCAATTATATTATATTAACTATGGGTTTGACAATTTGGTACGTTCACACACACTTAATTCAACTTAGAGTTTGAGTGATGTGTTGTGGTATGAAAAAACACTAATACTACTAATAGCTGATAATAATACCTGGTTCTACTTTAAACAATTTACACGTGATAGAAATCAGGCCAGTTGTTAATTTAACCAATCGTTTTGTTAGTTATGTCAGTCAAGGCTAATGAACACGCGCTGGTACGCGCGCTAACAGTTTCTTTATAAAATAGACATTAGTAAAGTATTAGTTCAGACTCCGATTAGACTTCCAGACGGGTTCCATCTGACTAGCTAGCCGCTAGGCTAGCTAGGTTTGGGAAGAGTTTAGCTAGTAGTAACTGTAATTGTAATCTGTACTTTGCTTGTATGTATACCTATATATGCTACATAAAAGGTAAAAACGAACTCTTGCATTGTTATAACTGAGAAGACGAACGTCTTAAGGAACCAGTAAAAATACACAACGTGAAGGAGAAGGAAGACAGCTTAAGACAAAACTCTAGACGATCAAGGGCTGTTCTAATATGTAGCAAGAAACCATATGCATGGGTTATCATGTAGGATATGGCTCTCCATGTCAGACTTATGACCCGTGGTGCTACATATCCCATTTGATGCCGTGCAAGTTTCGACCTTTGGGTTAAGACGTCACATTAGAAGAAGAATACATGTTTGAAGACGTTCAGAGAAGAAAACAAAACCAGATCTGTACATCCAGCGACGGAGAAAATTTTTGGTGGAAATACGAAAACCTGATGATAGTCTACAAATCTTGGTAAATACATTTTGTTTGCTAAATTAAATATGTTCAAATTGTTTAATGACCAAATAATATTCGTTTAGGTTTAAAATCTATTTTGAAGCTAAATAGTTAGAATTAACTGTAGGAGAATAAATAATATTCATTCATAAGTTTTGATTGATAGGTTTAATAAACATGTGTTAGTATGTATATTGCGAGGTCAATATGACCTATAGTTAATGCGAGTAATAAAACTTTAAAGTGAGGGTCTCTAGAGAGTAGGTTTTAAAGCAAACAAAGTTTTCTTTGATATAACTAAGAATTAATAAGGATAAAGAAACGAGGTAAGGATTAAAAAAAGGAACTAATGTTGTCTCCGGATTGCAGTGGTTAGACGGCAGATCTAAGGAGTGTTTAACTCTAGTTTTTTTCAAGATGGCTGTGCTCGCTACTGTAAATTCGTTAAAATGTGTTTTTCGATGTTTCGTACATAATATGTGTTAATTTTTGAGATCCTTGTCCAAAGTCTCATTAATTAGGGTTTTAGTCGAGTAAGACTAAATGGGGTAATTCAACTTTTGAATACAAAGTTGAATTGCTATAATTTGTGTTTTTGTGTTGTCCATGTATGTGGTTACGTGTAGATACGTAAGAGTAGGGTAATTTTGAGATCATTAGTCCAGGTTTCAAAGTTATGGTAATTTAGCTTTTGAATAAAAAGTTAGGTTATGTTAAGATCCCATTTAATTAAATTTAGGGATAAGGTTATGTTAAAATTCCATGTGGTTAAAATCTCGGGATGTAGGTATGGTTTTCCTGGAAAAAAACAACTGAAATTATTGGCTCGTTCAATTGTGAGATTTTCGCAAAGTCATTAATACGAGTTTGATAGGTAGTTAAGATAAGAATAGCACACTTTATAGAAAAGTGTAGTGAATATGTGGTACATTTTGGTACGCATATAATTTTATGTAATTATTTTTTTGCTTATAAACGTGATATATAGGCTACGTTTAATATATTTTGCTATTATATACATGGTTAACCGGAAAAAATAAATAATAGGCGATGATTAGATGGTGTAATTTGACATGAGGTCGAATATTTTTATACCATAGGTTCTAACACGGTGTAAATGTGACGGTGTCGATATGACGTGTGTCATTGTATCGAATATGATATATATTTGGATATAATGTACTGTGTGTGATTCACAGCTAGGTATATTATTGTTGTGTTATTAACAGTTAGCTATGTTTAGATAAATATAGACTGTGTTCCCAGTGAATGAAACTGCAGTCATTTGCTTGGAACATGATTCTATATAATGTTTATTAAAATATTGGCTGATGTTCTGGGGGAGTGAAGTGCACGTCACTTGCCTTGAACATGGTTCTAAATAATGTTTTGTATAATGCTATATGTGAAATTGAGAGTTAGGAATGTCATGTTTATAAAATATAGAATTGTGTTGTGGGAGATGGGTGCGCATTTCCGTCAGCACGGTTCTATTATAAATAACGTGTTAGGTGACACTAATAATGGAATAGGTTAAGTACTGTAGGGAAATGGGATGTCATTCAGATAGTGGCGTCATATCTGTCTGTCATCCTAGCTAATGTAATAATAAAGGAAATGTTTATGTTATAGTGGATAATGTTTATATAAAAACGAAATTACAATTGTAAATGATTAGGTCAAAAAATGGCACATTACCGTTGGGGAAATATAAACTATCCATGTAGGAATTATAAATAATAGTGAAATTGTTTGGTGTAATTCTAAAAAAACAAACGGAAATTATGACATTATAAAATTCAGATAAGATCATATATATAATATAAACAGAAGCGGAAATTATAAAAACCTAATTTTAAAATTATAACATTATAAAATTGTAGATTACTAAAGTAAGGTCAAGAGGTCAAAATGACTTTGGAAATTTATAGGTAAAGGGACACATCAAAGTTTATAATAATTAAATAAAGTTTTAATTTTAATTAGAGAAATATTTGCTAGTACGTTTTCGGAATAATATATTAATATAATATTAGATTAATATCACAATAAAGTTGTAATAATTTAGAAATAGTTAGTTCACGGTCTGATAGCAATGACATGTTTGATTGACGAATAAACTTGTACAAACCAATCGTCCTTCGAGAAGAGAAGAAGAAAGTTTTCAACTTGAGACTATGGTAGCTGAGAATGACCACTACAACTCCAAGAAGATATGGTTTACCAGTTTACCAAATTGGGAGTTTCTGATACAGACTTTAAACTGAAACTGAACTTTGAAAATATTACGTGATGTGTTATAGTGCTTTGAAATTAGGACACTTCAAGATTTTAAAAAGACAATTTGTGTTTTCTGTGTTTAGGTTTAGATTCAAGTGAATTTTCATAGGACTTTGAAGTACATTGATAAACTTTTGGAGATTTTTTGCATGCGACTTTTGATTTTTGATGTTGATTATTTGTGTTTGTTTTTCACAGTTTTCTTTTATAGTATAGTAATCATTTAGATTTGCCTGATGCATGAATAATTGTAGGGTTTAGCACATATAAGTTTTAGGAGTCTCCTACCTGTTCATTTCGCATAGATCTTGCTAGTGGGGGAGGTGATATATGTTGATTTTTAGATTTCTGCTACATTTATGAATAGTTATATTGTTACTTGATGTTTCTTTTGCAGTCATATCACTCTCAACTTTATTACTTTTTGCAAACGTTTTCAAATTTAAAATGGGATTAAATTTCTTTTTTCGAGGCATAATTTAAATTTCACTGTAAAAATTGGAGTTATTTCCCTTTAATTAGACTTACCCTTAAGGAAGAGGGGGATTCTACAGCCAACTAAAATATTTATTTCTTTTTTTATATATACTTTTCTTTTTGTTTATATACTTTTCTTTTAATTATTATATTTTTCTTAATATTTTCCTTTAATATTTTCCTTCAAAGAGACCTTTTTCTAAGGCAATAGAACGTCACAATCCTATTGAATAGAAGATTTGTATATGACTTTTTCTAAGACAATAGAATGTCACAATCCTATTAAATAGCAGATTTGTATATAAGACAGTGTTGCAAAGCACTGAATGTTTCTTAGTTAAATAGCAGATTCGTATGTAAGACAGTGGTGCCAAGCACTGAATGTTTCTTAGTTAAATAGCAGATTGCTTCAACGTATACCAGTTTGCAAAGCTGATATACAAGCTGAATAAATTGGCTGCTAAAATCGAAGTAGAACAGTTAGCCAATCTGTTATACTGTATGTCAATATACTACCACTAAACAAAAAACCAGAGATTAACCAGACTGAAGCCTCAAATCTGAAAATATACAAAATATACATATTATAAATATTTGATTTGTAGGTCATTTTTAGTCTATATGCGTGAAAATCTTATCTGTAAAGAAATATAAATAATTCCCTACAATTTTTACAAAGATAGGATAAATTCCAATTTCAACAGTCACCATACACTGCAGACAATATATAGAATACAGTAAATCAAGTCAACACAAGTATAATTTTCATAGAAACTTTCTAATGATTTTTTCTATAGGAATGACATTAAGATTATACTTATAACAAAATAGGTTGCCAGGCAATGAAACATACGTCCACCAGCAGCTAGATCGTCCGGGCAGTCAACAAGCGTATACAAATATTAATTATATCTAATGTATAGCAACTTTATAATGGTTATAAATTATAGTTAAATGAAATATAATCAAGCTGATGGCGAGAATGCGGTCACATACCTCAAACCCAAAGTAGTGAAGAAAGAGAGAAAAAGGGTTGAACGTTCTACTCCGTGCCATGTACAATCAAGGATTCGAAACCATGCCAGCTGAGACAATGGCAGGTCCTATTAAAAAAACGTTCACACACCAACCATTCAACCCCCTCCCTCCCAGATAGGAGCAAAACAGTAGGATGTTATTTTCCATTACATTTCATTTACATCTTATTATAAAATTACAATGGCTCTTTAATACGCACAACTATGTAAACATGAGATATCAATTTTATTTTTACACATCAAAAAACACAAGATGCTGTTTCTTGCCCAGTCTTTATTCCTGCAACACTGACAACTTGGAAACATGCCTGTAGGTGCTTAGAAACTTTCTTGGCCAATACCACATGCCTGTAGGTGCTGAGAAACTTTCTTGGCCAATACCAACAGCTAATTCCAAAATGCTTGTTAAATGAAGCGTGTGGCCAGATTACTGAAGATTTAGGCGTAGGGCACATCTACCGTGACGGGGCTGCTTGTTAAATGCAAGATTACCATTGTAGATAGTGACATGAAATTAAGTTTGTTTACAGTGTTGTGAATGTTTTATTTATCAATATTACTCTTTGGTGTCCAAAATGGCTCATATAGTAATATCAATGATTCAACAACCAACTAACTCTGGTCAATATACTACAATGAATGAAATGGGGTTTAACGTCCTACGCTTAAGCACCGTACCTGGGCTAATTGAAGACGGGCATACGCCACAGTGTGCAATGAGGGAAATTTTGCCCGGGCAGCGGCGCTACGGCCTACTCTTATATCGAATTCCAACTGCCAAGGGATCTTTTACGTGCACTCCAATTTGTACACGGGACCTCGGTTTTTCGTCCCATCCGAACGACTAGGCAGCTGTCCTTGTCAGGCCCTCCTTCTGCATCACTGACAAGGGGAAATCACGCCGGAAAATCGAGATGAACTTTCTCGGCCAATGCAGGGATCGAACACTCAACCTCCAGGCTAGCGAACCAGCGCCTTATCCACTTAGCCACCGTGATCCCCCAATATACTACAACTTTCAACATAAATCTCTTAGTCTTACATTTGACCTACACTTTTCAAAATTTCGTTTGAGACTTTGTCGAAACAGATGTTTGTCCCTGATATAAATTCTGATATCTGCGACCCATAGTTTGCATGTATATATTTTATTTACCATTCATATATTTCATTTCCTACCAATGCCACCAATACATCTCGATTTATAACTTCCATTTCAAACCTGAGAGAGACTTACACATTGTCCAATTTCATTCCAGTAATTTGCTTGTGCAGCATGGGAGTCTTTAACAGTGACTAAATATCAAAGGACCCAGAGAAAATCAAAAAGGTTTGACAGGACAGACTACTGTACACTCTTCCCATTCGTTAATTTAATGTCAAACATATGATTCATTTAAAACTAATCACATAGGCGTACAAGCAAGGGATGCCTTAAAATTGACTAAGGGATTAAACTTTGGCTTAAATTTAAACCATTTAAACTCAGTTCAATACACAGTGACATTTTTGGGGGCATCATGAATTTTTGTTTAAGTGACTGACTTCCCATGCCTTATCTCTGTGTACCCTAAACAAGATATTTTTTAGACATGATCATAATTTTTTTGGCTATTTCACCTTGTCAATGGTGCAGGACAGAGAGCAGCTGTATAGTTGAAAGGAGGAAGTGATCATTTTGGAACTAATATTATATAGTTCATTTTTTTTATTTGAATAATTGTCTCGCGTCTAGGGGTCTTTGACAGTGATAGGACCCAGAGAAAACCCATGAGATGAGACATGCAATCCTACTCCTGAACATGGCCAAACAAAAATTATTCGCTAATAAGCTATTGCATTTGACATCATATGTGAAATATGTCTAGTCTCATTCTTCCTGATTGTTTGTTTGTAACAAATGATGCTGAAACGCATTACAATGTACACAATTTGTGTACCAATGGTAAAATGTTTATTTTGTCTTGAATATTAGATGTTAGAAGCCAATCTTTACAAGGTAAGATAACAACATCAAATGTTCAATATTGATTTGAATTACCATAGAATTTGAGTTTTCGACGTGTAAGACTTTCGATTAATATTGAGTTAGAGACTTACATGTACAACGATTTTGTGCTTATCCCAATCATCAGTTGGTAGCATAGAATGTGTACTAAAAATGCAAAAGAATGATATAAACATGGTATATAACACCACAATTAATTATCAAAACTTTCCATCAATGAAATTCTGAACCTAAATGTCAAATGGCAAACACCCTCCTGCAAAAATTCCTGGATCCACCCCTGAAAATGTTCCTTTCATCACAGATTCCTTTTAAGGTAGTGAAGTCTCGAACTAGATTTCATCCAAAATCTTTGACAATGAAAACACAAATTATTTGTCAATTTAATTCAACATTGATGTTGCGATCTAACCAAGAAAAGATAGGTTTCTGTAATCCAATAAATAAAGTAGCTAAGCCTCTAACTCAATATCATCCAAAATCTTCAACATTGAAAACCCAAGTTATTTGTCAATTTAAATCAACATTGATGCTGTGATCTTACCGCAAAA
Organism: Patella pellucida; assembly: GCA_917208275.1. Classification (NCBI taxonomy): domain Eukaryota; kingdom Metazoa; phylum Mollusca; class Gastropoda; family Patellidae; genus Patella; species Patella pellucida. Next base: position 39,238,707 of record OU795037.1, on the reverse strand, counting down.
AGATTGACTTCTGTCAGATATCCAATATTTAAGAAAAAATCAACATTTTACCATTGGCACACAAATCATCTACCATAATGCCTTTTAGCCCCAGTTCTAGCGAAAGACTCGAGGAACGAGGTTAGAAACATTGTACCAAATTAAATGGCGTATGTAGTCTGGAATAACCAGACACTAAAAAAATGCACACGGTTGAGACCAACGGCTTATTTCACTGAACGTAATTGATTTGAAATAAAGTCAAACAAAAACCATTGACATTTTGAACGTAAATTAGTTTATGTACATTCATGTTACAGTATTATATGCTTTGCGACCCACTTTTGTCAATTTCAAGGACCCAAATGTTAGCAATTTAACTCCTTTAAGACAAAATAAAGAAATCATCAGTGGTATACAAATCATGTACCATAATCCATTGCACTGCACGCCCAGTTTTAACAAGGAACGTTGCAAACAAGGCTAGACCGTCTAGTAGACGATGGTGCATGGAGAGCATACACAATAATGTAGACGCTAGAAATTAACGTGCTTCGGGCGTATTTTACCAAGCAAAAGTGATTTGAAATGAGAGTAAAGAAGGAAATGAATAAAGGTAAATGAGTTTATAAATATTCATATAAGATTATTTTATGCGTTGCGATCCATTTGGGTAAATTTCTAGGCCCCAAATATTAGCGATTTATAGCTCCTTTAACAGTAACAATACGGCAGAGAATGAATAAAAGAAACACGTGTGGTAAAAAAAAGGTCGCCCTATCCTATCTATAGAGTAACTATATTTTAATAGCACATCATTTAAATCATTTCAAATAGATATATATATACTCGTGAATCGCTGGAGCGTGCTGTAAATAATATATACAGTGTACAATACATTTGGAATCTTCTTTTCGTCATCATAAAAATACTATTTTACTACCCAGCAAAAAAATTGCCGCCATACGTACCAATCTCCCAAACAGAATTATCTTCCCGGATGTGGGTCAATTCATCACAAGACAATTTCGCCCTGGGCTATTTCATCCCAACACAATTTTGTTTCGGGCTGTTTCACCCCCTCGCCCTTTTTTAAAATTAGAATAGCAATTATTTGACACCCTTTCACCCTTTTTTTTAAAAATTAGAATCAGTTAATTGACCGAGTTGTACTTTTTGATAAAATTATACTTTATTATTATTAAATAAACACGTAATTAATTGATATGGATTAGTATTAGTGATATAAATATGTGGTTAGCGTTTTAAGTGTATTTACACAATTAAATAAAAACCAGATAAATTAACAATTAAAATTAATTACTGATCTATGTATTCGTTGATATGCTGTAATATCAATCTTTCTCTTCTATACTGACTTGATGAAAACCATAAACAAAAGTTGCCCACAATAACTTTGACTTCTTGAAAATTTGAGCGCAAAACCTGCACCATAACAATTCAATGTTTCCATTTATCTTCAATGAAAATATCAACATGAAACAATTCAGAACAATGTCCGAAAATATAGTTTATGTATAATTTACACGACAATGAATCCACGTCAATACGAATTATGTAATTGCATGAATCTTCGAGTGAGATCTACAGCTAATGCGGCGATTCGTGCTAATTTTAGTCGGACCGATGTCGAATGAATTAATTACGATATTTACATTATTTCAACTGATATCACAATAATTTATATCTATAATTGATAATATACTATTCTTTCTGTCAAATTGTCATTTTAAATATAAATTGTAGCGTTTTCTGTCGGAATGTGATTCCACGTAGCTTTAGAAGAACTACAAATTTAATGGTGGTCTGCCTCCGTGTGGGTGTATACACAGTTATGACTCTTCCATACGACTACCAAGCAAGCATGAATTGTTGGATTTTAACACAAGAAGGCCATGAATTTAAAATAATTATGGCATATTACCTAAACAAATGATAGTATATTAAAAAACGGCATACACAAATGTGATATTATGTGGAAATAATGTGGTTTTGGATAAATTTTTGTATTACACGAACTATGCCCTTGGTTACGAATCCCAAACTTGCTTGAAAATCGCATTTTGAGGGGCATTTTGACTCTGAAAAACTGCGATTTTATATTATAAATGACAATTCCACATAAAGAACGGTATAGTATTAAATTTCAATACAAATTATTGTGGTGCGAGTTGAAATAGTGATGAATTTCGGTGTTGTTTGGTAAACCGTGCTACCCATGGTAAATTGTAAGATTTACAGGTAAATTCTGATATCTTCAACGTAAATTCCAGTAAATTCCGGTTATTATTAATGGATTCCGATAAATTTCGGTAATTAGTCGATCCATTTATATGTTAGTATTAATGATGTTTTTATCAGTTGATAGCCTCCCCTCATTATTTTTGCAAGCCTATATCAAAACACAGGCCGTATCTTTTTTCATCGCAGTGTGCACAACCTTTCTGCAACTTCTATTATTCAGTTGAAATCAACGCTTTAACTTTTCGCAACTTTAGAAGTCTTTACCTTTTTCAAATCGAAAACCATTCTCAGAATTCAAATTTGACTTATTTTGAGCAAAGAGTATATTGAGCGTAAATTTGAGCAAAATATTTCTATTCTTGTCATACATTTTCTTTCTTGGCGGCAAGTTCCAATAGCCCTGATTGAACAAATTCCTGCGTCGACTCAATGCTACATTATATTTCGCGCTTTTTGTCAGATATCTTGAGGAGGAAACACAACACTAACCATGGCCAGTTCCACATCTACAACAGTAAGTAACCTTCTATGACACGGGCACGGCTAGGATTTGTTATTCTAAACCCTATTCACCAAGTGTGTAATTTTTTACAATTTCTATGTCTTTCTGTACGATTATATAACGGCACATAAATAACCTACAGTAAATATAAAGCATAGGGCCTGACAAGGATACCTGCCTAGTTGTTCAGACGGGATGAAAAATTGAGGTCCTGTGTACACATTGGAGTGCACGTAAAAGATCTTTTGGCAGTTGGAATTCGATATAAAAGTAGACCTTTGTGTTGCTGCCCAGGCAAAATCTCCCTCATAGTACACTGTATGGTATATGCCCGTCTTTCATTAGCCCATGTTAGGTGCATTTCGGGTATGAGCAAGGGACTTAATTCTATTAGGGTATCACATACCTTCAGTAGATGCTAATGAAATAAATTGAATTACAGCTGTGAGATGAGCGCTAAAAAAAATCTTCTGGTGGGCAAGATTGATTGCATTTATCAATTGAATTATACCATGCAAGACATTGTTATCTTACTTTTGATATGTACCCAGATACACTGATTCTTGACTTTTTGGGGCTAGATAGTGCCTCGGGTACAGATACTACTTTTGGTTCATAAAATTCTTTAATTTTGTCTTCACAGACAGGGAATTGTTTGGTCTGGAATATCTGAATTGATATAAGATGCATATGAACTTTAAACATGACACATTTAGTTAATTTGTAGAGTAGATGGATTGGTAACCTATGGAGGTGAAGTGCTATGTTTGCCATTGATGGACGATGGGTGACAATCTATCTATTGTTTTGATAGTTGCTCAAAGATAGGTTGTCATTGTAAATTTACTCTACAGAGATATGGCGTGGAATAGGTAATTCATCCAAGGATTTAATGTATCTTTTGTCAATAATTAAGCTTTTACAATAGGGTCTACAATTTTGTTTCATGGCCTTAATGTAAGATGCTGGTTGAAAATATTTAAAGATAGAGCAAATTATGAGTTTGACATTTTGCAATTTTTGGCAAGTTAAGATGTCCATTATGATTACATATCATGAAAACTTAAATTGACAAATAAAAAATATCGACCTTATATACATATGATTTTATAAAGTGAAAATATGAATAATAAAGTAATTGAATTTCCAATGATGTAAACTTACCTCTGACTGGTCAGAAAGTCTTGCTGTCCCCATATGGATCGAGGTAGTCAGATTTTTAATTATTACAAATTCATTTTTAATGATTTTTTTGGCATTTTTCTCACCACAAATGTATAATTTGATGACTTCTGAGGACGTTGCCATGTGCGTGAAAGCAATATCCTTCATAGGCACAACATCGCATAAAACTTTGCCTTTCAAAGTTCCTGTCTATAAAAAAAAGAATATATATAACACTTGATTATTTTATTATTGATTCAATATACAAATTGATGTCCTAACTTCATAGTCCAGTTCTGAAAGTAGGTCTCATTACACTCGCCCAGTACTTCCACAAATGTCCGAAAATATAGTTTATGTATAATTTACACGACAATGAATCCACGTCAATACGAATTATGTAATTGCATGAATCTTCGAGTGAGATCTACAGCTAATGCGGCGATTCGTGCTAATTTTAGTCGGACCGATGTCGAATGAATTAATTACGATATTCACATTATTTCAACTGATATCACAATAATTTATATCTATAATTGATAATATACTATTCTTTCTGTCAAATTGTCATTTTAAATATAAATTGTAGCGTTTTGTGTCGGAATGTGATTCCACGTAGCTTTGGAAGAACTACAAATTTAATGGTGGTCTGCCTCCGTGTGGTTGTATACACAGTTATGACTCTTCCATACGACTACCAAGCAAGCATGAATTGTTGGATTTTAACACAAGAAGGCCATGAATTTAAAATAATTATGGCATATTACCTAAACAAATGATAGTATATTAAAAAACGGCATACACAAATGTGATATTATGTGGAAATAATGTGGTTTTGGATAAATTTTTGTATTACACGAACTATGCCCTTGGTTACGAATCCCAAACTTGCTTGAAAATCGCATTTTGAGGGGCATTTTGACTCTGAAAAACTGCGATTTTATATTATAAATGACAATTCCACATAAAGAACGGTATAGTATTAAATTTCAATACAAATTATTGTGGTGCGAGTTGAAATAGTGATGAATTTCGGTGTTGTTTGGTAAACCGTGCTACCCATGGTAAATTGTAAGATTTACAGGTAAATTCTGATATCTTCAACGTAAATTCCAGTAAATTCCGGTTATTATTAATGGATTCCGATAAATTTCGGTAATTAGTCGATCCATTTATATGTTAGTATTAATGATGTTTTTATCAGTTGATAGCCTCCCCTCATTATTTTTGCAAGCCTATATCAAAACACAGGCCGTATCTTTTTTCATCGCAGTGTGCACAACCTTTCTGCAACTTCTATTATTCAGTTGAAATCAACGCTTTAACTTTTCGCAACTTTAGAAGTCTTTACCTTTTTCAAATCGAAAACCATTCTCAGAATTCAAATTTGGCTTATTTTGAGCAAAGAGTATATTGAGCGTAAATTTGAGCAAAATATTTCTATTCTTGTCATACATTTTCTTTCTTGGCGGCAAGTTCCAATAGCCCTGATTGAACAAATTCCTGCGTCGACTCAATGCTACATTATATTTCGCGCTTTTTGTCAGATATCTTGAGGAGGAAACACAACACTAACCATGGCCAGTTCCACATCTACAACAGTAAGTAACCTTCTATGACACGGGCACGGCTAGGATTTGTTATTCTAAACCCTATTCACCAAGTGTGTAATTTTTTACAATTTCTATGTCTTTCTGTACGATTATATAACGGCACATAAATAACCTACAGTAAATATAAAGCATAGGCCATGAAACAATATCCAACGTATTTCGCGCTTTTTCAGATATATTGAGGAGGAAACACAACACTTACCATGGCCAGTTCCACATCTACAACAGTAAGTAACCTTCTATGACACGGGCACGGCTAGGAATTGTTATTCTAAACCCTATTCACCAAGTGTGTAATTTTTTACAATTTCTATGTCTTTCTGTACGATTATATAACGGCACATAAATAACCTACAGTAAATATAAAGCATAGGCCATGAAACAATATCCAACGTCACCCATGAGGGAATTTGTCACTCAAAAAATGATTCCACTACGGTATGTAGAGCTCCTCTGTCTCTGATCGGTCTATATACGTCTTTTTTCATTTAAACAATATTTTATTCATTTATCACAATTTATATAATAAATATAAGATACGGTAACAAGTTTATTACTATTAGATAAAATCACAGACACAGTCAGTCAGGGGTTTCAGGCCACTTGATTTTAGCCTGAAATCGGACAGCCAGCGACTGAAATATAGTATAGCCAAGTGCAATCTTCGATTGTGAATTACTGCTTTAAATAAATGTATTAATAGCAATTGTATTGCAATAGTTTAATGTCTTATTAATCTTATGTAAATTATTATACGTTTTATGCAATTGAAACAGACCATTTTTTTATTTTATTTTATAAACTTCATAGCTTGTTTTGGAATCCATTATACCCTATACATTGTGTGTAATTATATGTTACAAATACTGTTAAACCAATTTATGCTAATTACAATTAAGTCATACAAATTTGACAACTAATACCGGTACTAGCCCTTAGCAATACACCATTACACGTATTGACTATAAAATTGACTGGGAAGCCAGCTTTCCCCAAGGATTCAATAACATGGTCGGATTTGTGGAAGTACTGGGCGAGTGTAATGAGACCGACTTTCAGAACTGGACTATGAAGTTAGGACATCAATTTGTATATTGAATCAATAATAAAATAATCAAGTGTTATATATATTCTTTTTTTTATAGACAGGAACTTTGAAAGGCAAAGTTTTATGCGATGTTGTGCCTATGAAGGATATTGCTTTCACGCACATGGCAACGTCCTCAGAAGTCATCAAATTATACATTTGTGGTGAGAAAAATGCCAAAAAAATCATTAAAAATGAATTTGTAATAATTAAAAATCTGACTACCTCGATCCATATGGGGACAGCAAGACTTTCTGACCAGTCAGAGAGGTAAGTTTACATCATTGGAAATTCAATTACTTTATTATTCAAATTTTCACTTTATGAAATCATATGTATATAAGGTCGATATTTTTTATTTGTCAATTTAAGTTTTCATGATATGTAATCATAATGAACATCTTAACTTGCCAAAAATTGCAAAATGTCAAACTCATAATTTGCTCTATCTTTAAACATTTTCAACCAGCATCTTACATTAAGGCCATGAAACAAAATTGTAGACCCTATTGTAAAAGCTTAATTATTGACAAAAGATACATTAAATCCTTGGATGAATTACCTATTCCACGCCATATCTCTGTATAGTAAATTTACAATGACAACCTATCTTTGAGCAACTATTAAAACAATAGATAGATTGTCACCCATCGTCCATCAATGGCAAATATAGCACTTCACCTCCATAGGTTACCAATCCATCTACTCTACAAATTAACTAAATGTGTCATGTTTAAAGTTCATATGCATCTTATATCAATTCAGATATTCCAGACCAAACAATTCCCTGTCTGTGAAGAATAAATTAAAGAATTTTATGAACCAAAAGTAGTATCTGTACCCGAGGCACTATCTAGCCCCAAACAGTCAAGAATCAGTGTATCTGGGTACATATCAAAGGTAAGATAACAATGTCTTGCATGGTATAATTCAATTGATAAATGCAATCAATCTTGCCCACCAGAAGATTTTTTTTAGCGCTCATCTCACAGCTGTAATTCAATTTATTTCATTAGCATCTACTGAAGGTATGTGATACCCTAATAGAATTAAGTCCCTTGCTCATACCCGAAATGCACCTAACATGGGCTAATGAAAGACAGGCATATACCATACAGTGTACTATGAGGGAGATTTTGCCTGGGCAGCAACACAAAGGTCTACTTTTATATCGAATTCCAACTGCCAAAAGATCTTTTACGTGCACTCCAATGTGTACACAGGACCTCAATTTTTCATACCGTCTGAACAACTAGGCAGGTATCCTTGTCAGGCCCTGTGTTCTGTATCACTGACAAGAGGAAACCACGCAGGAAAATCTAGATGAACTATCTCCACCAATGCAGGGATCGAACACCCGACCTCCAGGCTAGCGAGCTAGCGCCTTACCCATTTAGCCATGTGATTCCCATTGCTCATATCCACCAAAATACATAATCCTATCTGTTTTGGCCAATTAATCTATTTCACTATAAATATCAGCAAACCAATAATACTTATACCACAGTTTCACTAAGTTTGAATCATCCTAATGGCAGCCACTTATACTGATTTTCAATTTAGCCTTTAAGCTTTTCCAACTCCTCCAAATAATAGAAAGCAATGCCTGTAATTTCAGATCAATGACACAGCCACCACTGATGGTGCCAAAAGAAAATTTATTAATTTATCTTCTGGAGAAGGAAAAGAAGACAAAACACAAACCATACAAGTGAAATTGTGGGGTGACCAAACCAATATTGACATACCAAATATTGGATCAAAAGTAATAATTAAAAGCCTAATTGTTGGAGAATTCAACAAATATACTCAATATCATCCAAAATCTTCAACATTGAAAACACAAGTTATTTGTCAATTTAAATCAACATTGATGCTGTGATCTTACCGCAAAAAGATTGGCTTCTGTCAGATATCCAATATTTAAGAAAAAATCAACATTTTACCATTGGCACACAAATCATCTACCATAATGCCTTTTAGCCCCAGTTCTAGCGAAAGACTCGAGGAACAAGGTTAGAAACATTGTACCAAATCAAATGGCGTATGTAGTCTGGAATAACCAGACACTAAAAAAATGCACACGGTTGAGACCAACGGCTTATTTCACTGAACGTAATTGATTTGAAATAAAGTAAAACAAAAACCATTGACATTTTGAACGTAAATTAGTTTATGTACATTCATGTTACAGTATTATATGCTTTGCGACCCACTTTTGTCAATTTCAAGGACCCAAATGTTAGCAATTTAACTCCTTTAAGACAAAATAAAGAAATCATCAGTGGTATACAAATCGTGTACCATAATCCATTGCACTGCACGCCCAGTTTTAACAAGGAACGTGGCAAACAAGGCTAGACCGTCTAGTAGACGATGGTGCATGGAGAGCATACACAATAATGTAGACGCTAGAAATTAACGTGCTATAATTGAGACTTCGGGCGTATTTCACCAAGCAAAAGTGATTTGAAATGAGAGTAAAGAAGGAAATGAATAAAGGTAAATGAGTTTATAAATATTCATATAAGATTATTTTATGCGTTGCGATCCATTTGGGTAAATTTCTAGGCCCCAAATATTAGCGATTTATAGCTCCTTTAACAGTAACAATACGGCAGAGAATGAATAAAAGAAACACGTGTGGTAAAAAAAAAGGGCGCCCTATCCTATCTATAGAGTAACTATATTTTAATAGCACATCATTTAAATCATTTCAAATAGATATATATATACTCGTGAATCGCTGGAACGTGCTGTAAATAATATATACAGTGTACAATACATTTGGAATCTTCTTTTCGTCATCATAAAAATACTATTTTACTACCCAGCAAAAAAAATTGCCGCCATACGTACCAATCTCCCAAACAGAATTATCTTCCCGGATGTGGGTCAATTCATCACAAGACAATTTCGCCCTGGGCTATTTCATCCCAACACAATTTTGTTTCGGGCTGTTTCACCCCCTCACCCTTTTTTAAAATTAGAATAGCAATTATTTGACACCCATTCACCCTTTTTTTTAAAAATTAGAATCAGTTAATTGACCGAGTTGTACTTTTTGATAAATAAACTGTTAAATTATACTTTATTATTATTAAATAAACACGTAATTAATTGATATGGATTAGTATTAGTGATATAAATATGTGGTTAGCGCTTTAAGTGTATTTACACAATTAAATAAAAACCAGATAAATTAACAATTAAAATTAATTACTAATCTATGTATTCGTTGATATGCTGTAATATCAATCTTTCTCTTCTATACTGACTTGATGAAAACCATAAACAAAAGTTGCCCACAATAACTTTGACTTCTTGAAAATTTGAGCGCAAAACCTGCACCATAACAATTCAATGTTTTCATTTATCTTCAATGAAAATATCAACATGAAACAATTCAGAACAATGTCCGAAAATATAGTTTATGTATAATTTACACGACAATGAATCCACGTCAATACGAATTATGTAATTGCATGAATCTTCGAGTGAGATCTACAGCTAATGCGGCGATTCGTGCTAATTTTAGTCGGACCGATGTCGAATGAATTAATTACGATATTCACATTATTTCAACTGATATCACAATAATTTATATCTATAATTGATAATATACTATTCTTTCTGTCAAATTGTCATTTTAAATATAAATTGTAGCGTTTTGTGTCGGAATGTGATTCCACGTAGCTTTGGAAGAACTACAAATTTAATGGTGGTCTGCCTCCGTGTGGTTGTATACACAGTTATGACTCTTCCATACGACTACCAAGCAAGCATGAATTGTTGGATTTTAACACAAGAAGGCCATGAATTTAAAATAATTATGGCATATTACCTAAACAAATGATAGTATATTAAAAAACGGCATACACAAATGTGATATTATGTGGAAATAATGTGGTTTTGGATAAATTTTTGTATTACACGAACTATGCCCTTGGTTACGAATCCCAAACTTGCTTGAAAATCGCATTTTGAGGGGCATTTTGACTCTGAAAAACTGCGATTTTATATTATAAATGACAATTCCACATAAAGAACGGTATAGTATTAAATTTCAATACAAATTATTGTGGTGCGAGTTGAAATAGTGATGAATTTCGGTGTTGTTTGGTAAACCGTGCTACCCATGGTAAATTGTAAGATTTACAGGTAAATTCTGATATCTTCAACGTAAATTCCAGTAAATTCCGGTTATTATGAATGGATTCCGATAAATTTCGGTAATTAGTCTATCCATTTATATGTTAGTATTAATGATGTTTTTATCAGTTGATAGCCTCCCCTCATTATTTTTGCAAGCCTATATCAAAACACAGGCCGTATCTTTTTTCATCGCAGTGTGCACAACCTTTCTGCAACTTCTATTATTCAGTTGAAATCAACGCTTTAACTTTTCGCAACTTTAGAAGTCTTTACCTTTTTCAAATCGAAAACCATTCTCAGAATTCAAATTTGGCTTATTTTGAGCAAAGAGTATATTGAGCGTAAATTTGAGCAAAATATTTCTATTCTTGTCATACATTTTCTTTCTTGGCGGCAAGTTCCAATAGCCCTGATTGAACAAATTCCTGCGTCGACTCAATGCTACATTATATTTCGCGCTTTTTCAGATATATTGAGGAGGAAACACAACACTTACCATGGCCAGTTCCACATCTACAACAGTAAGTAACCTTCTATGACACGGGCACGGCTAGGAATTGTTATTCTAAACCCTATTCACCAAGTGTGTAATTTTTTACAATTTCTATGTCTTTCTGTACGATTATATAACGGCACATAAATAACCTACAGTAAATATAAAGCATAGGCCATGAAACAATATCCAACGTCACCCATGAGGGAATTTGTCACTCAAAAAATGATTCCACTACGGTATGTAGAGCTCCTCTGTCTCTGATCGGTCTATATACGTCTTTTTTCATTTAAACAATATTTTATTCATTTATCACAATTTATATAATAAATATAAGATACGGTAACAAGTTTATTACTATTAGATAAAATCACAGACACAGTCAGTCAGGGGTTTCAGGCCACTTGATTTTAGCCTGAAATCGGACAGCCAGCTACTGAAATATAGTATAGCCAAGTGCAATCTTCGATTGTGAATTACTGCTTTAAATAAATGTATTAATAGCAATTGTATTGCAATAGTTTAATGTCTTATTAATCTTATGTAAATTATTATACGTTTTATGCAATTGAAACAGACCATTTTTTTATTTTATTTTATAAACTTCATAGCTTGTTTTGGAATCCATTATACCCTATACATTGTGTGTAATTATATGTTACAAATACTGTTAAACCAATTTATGCTAATTACAATTTAGTAATACAAATTTGACAACTAATACCGGTACTAGCCCTTAGCAATACACCATTACACGTATTGACTATAAAATTGACTGGGAAGCCAGCTTTCCCCAAGGATTCAATAACATGGTCGGATTTGTGGAAGTACTGGGCGAGTGTAATGAGACCTACTTTCAGAACTGGACTATGAAGTTAGGACATCAATTTGTATATTGAATCAATAATAAAATAATCAAGTGTTATATATATTCTTTTTTTTATGGACAGGAACTTTGAAAGGCAAAGTTTTATGCGATGTTGTGCCTATGAAGGATATTGCTTTCACGCACATGGCAACGTCCTCAGAAGTCATCAAATTATACATTTGTGGTGAGAAAAATGCCAAAAAAATCATTAAAAATGAATTTGTAATAATTAAAAATCTGACTACCTCGATCCATATGGGGACAGCAAGACTTTCTGACCAGTCAGAGGTAAGTTTACATCATTGGAAATTCAATTACTTTATTATTCAAATTTTCACTTTATAAAATCATATGTATATAAGGTCGATATTTTTTATTTGTCAATTTAAGTTTTCATGATATGTAATCATAATGGACATCTTAACTTGCCAAAAATTGCAAAATGTCAAACTCATAATTTGCTCTATCTTTAAATATTTTCAACCAGCATCTTACATTAAGGCCATGAAACAAAATTGTAGACCCTATTGTAAAAGCTTAATTATTGACAAAAGATACATTAAATCCTTGGATGAATTACCTATTCCACGCCATATCTCTGTAGAGTAAATTTACAATGACAACCTATCTTTGAGCAACTATCAAAACAATAGATAGATTGTCACCCATCGTCCATCAATGGCAAACATAGCACTTCACCTCCATAGGTTACCAATCCATCTACTCTACAAATTAACTAAATGTGTCATGTTTAAAGTTCATATGCATCTTATATCAATTCAGATATTCCAGACCAAACAATTCCCTGTCTGTGAAGACAAAATTAAAGAATTTTATGAACCAAAAGTAGTATCTGTACCCGAGGCACTATCTAGCCCCAAAAAGTCAAGAATCAGTGTATCTGGGTACATATCAAAAGTAAGATAACAATGTCTTGCATGGTATAATTCAATTGATAAATGCAATCAATCTTGCCCACCAGAAGATTTTTTTTAGCGCTCATCTCACAGCTGTAATTCAATTTATTTCATTAGCATCTACTGAAGGTATGTGATACCCTAATAGAATTAAGTCCCTTGCTCATACCCGAAATGCACCTAACATGGGCTAATGAAAGACGGGCATATACCATACAGTGTACTATGAGGGAGATTTTGCCTGGGCAGCAACACAAAGGTCTACTTTTATATCGAATTCCAACTGCCAAAAGATCTTTTACGTGCACTCCAATGTGTACACAGGACCTCAATTTTTCATCCCGTCTGAACAACTAGGCAGGTATCCTTGTCAGGCCCTGTGTTCTGTATCACTGACAAGAGGAAACCACGCAGGATTGGATCAAAAGTAATAATTAAAAGCTTAATTGTTGGAGAATTCAACAAATATACGGATGTGAACTCCACTGCACAGACAGTAATAATGGTTAGTGGATATATGTAGATATACACCAAATAAATACTCATAATGTTAACATCAATCAAAATAAAAAAATTACTATTTTAACCTTTTCTCATGTTATCTCTATCACAATGAAACTTGATGAAAATAAATATAGAATTTCCATGGCTATTGAAAAAAACATATACCAAAATAAAACAATCAAAATATAGTTAATTATGAATTATGTAACATCCTTTCAACTTTGATACAGCTCCTGCAATAATATATCTATATCAAATCTACTGGAACCAGCTTATGCTATCCTACCAACATCTATCACACTGTAAACAAATCCAAAAAACATCCAATATTAGCATTAGCTATTCAATTTTAGCCACTGCATGCTTACTGCCCAAATAAATATTGTATGTAATACTTAATCTTCACACACCTCATTATAAATTAAACCATGATTTCCTCTTTTCATACATTTTAGGAATCTGTTGAAGAAGAAATATTAGTTGGAAAAATAGATGGAATAGGTTGGGATAGGTAAGACCTTTAAAAATGTCCCTACTCCTCCCTCTTTAATTAACAACACAAGCCCATCTAAAAACTGTCAATCCATCACCCATAATTTGTTGTGAATGCTCTACAAACTACATTTAAAATCTGATTCTTTTTAAATTAATATTCCAATATTTAACAGATTTCTGCTTTTTTAATCCTCCCTGGGTCATTTTCATGAATCATCTAAATTTGCATTAAAAATTTTAGGCATGGTAGAAACAGCCCATTGACTTTGTATGACAATTTTTATACGCCCACATGAAATGTGGTTGTATATTGTCATCGCCCCCGTCCGTCCATCCAGCGATCTGGCAATTGTTCACGCTCTAGCGCCTAAAGTTAATGTCCAATTGACTTTACATTTATACACATTGTTTAAGGGCATGAGACAAAGAAGCCTATTGTTTTTCAGCGATTTGTGATAATAACTACCAGAGGTATGGCCCTTGATCACTTCAAGATGGAAAAGCCTTTTCAGCGATTTCCGATAACTATTGCCAACAATATGGCCCTTGATCACTTCAACAAATCTTATGAATGCTCTTTCCAATAATTACTGCCAGAGATATGGCCCTTGATCACTTCAAAAAATCTTTTGAACACTCTAGAGACCAAAATTAATATATGTTTGACTTTAAATTTATACACAGTATTTAAGGTCATGAGACGAAGAAGCCTATTGAATTCAGCAATTTCCAATAATGAGTGCCAGCCCTTGATCATTTCAAAAAGTTAATATCAGATTAACTTTAAATTTATACACAGTGTTTAAGGTCATGACACAAAGATGCCTATTGATTTTCAGCCATTTCTGATAATTACTGCCAGAATTATGGCCCTTGATCACTACAAAAAATCTTGTGGATGCTCTAGAGGCCAAAGTAAATATCCGATTGACTTCAGATTATACACAGAATTTAAGTCAGTGGTTCTCAACCAGTGTGTCACGAAAATTTGAACGGCACACTAAGAAAATGCGAAAACCCAGAAGACTCTAATTGAATATTCACTGATGTCTACTAGTACATTCATAGTTGTGCTTTTCTTTATTTAGTTTGATTCAGTCTATGTCTCTATCACTGGTCTTTATCTACAATTGTATGCCATTTCAATAATTTCGGATAACTGCTACCAATGGTATGGCCCTTGATCACTTTGAAATATGTTGTAGACAGAGGCCATGAAACAAACAATCAAAACAATTCTAACCATTTCCGATAATTACTTAATGGGCTGATACTCGTAATCAAATTTTCATGCGTTGTAATGAGTTATTACTTTTAATCAAATTTTAGTGAATTATTAATGCTTCATTACCAAAAAAGTAAAAATATGCAACAACTATTGTTCACCACCCGAACAATTTAACTAATGAGGGCGTATGTTTGATGCCTGGCAACCTATCTTTATTTTCACTATTAATGTCGTCCCCTGAATTTACAATAAAAAAATATTAGGGGAGGACCTTGCATGTTGACCTAGTGTTTAAAGGGGAAAAGACTTTATATGTTAATCAAGTCTTGTATTATAAATATTTAATTACTGACAAAATGAAATTATGCGGCACAAACATTTATTGTCTGCCAATACAATATATCTGCTGTGACTGTATGTTTCGTTGTCTGGCAGCCTTTTTTTTACTTTGTTATTAAGATGTTAACATTTATTTTCCAGACCTGATACTAAAATAATGATTGATGGAATGTCATACATTTGTCAAACACAGCTGTTGTGAAAATGTTTTCTCTACAAATCAGTTGACTTAATTGATGAACGCCTATCCTGTGTAACAAAAAGAACCCGGATTATTAAACTGTAAGATAATTTAATTGTATACAAATGCATTTTTATATCCCACATGAAATGTGGACATATATTGTTGTCAATCTGTCAGTCCATTTATCACCCACAATTTCTTGTGAACGCTCTTAAGCTAAAGTTATATCCGATCAACTTCAAATTTATCCACAGCATTTAAGGCCATGAGACAAAACAACCTATTGATTTTAACAATATCCGATAATTACTGCCACAGTTATGACCCTTGATCACTTTAAATAAACTTGTGAACAATTTAAAGGCTAAACATAATATACGATTGACTTTAAATTTATATACACAGTGAAAAACTATTTTTTTTTATCAATATCTGATAATTACTGCCAAAATTACGACCTTTGATAAGTTTGGAATATTTTGTGCATGCTCTAGAAACTAAAATTTATATCCGATAAACATTAAATATATACACAATGTTTAAGATTATAAGACAAAGGATCCTAATCATTTTCAACAATTTCTAATAATTACTGCTAGAGTTACAACCCTCAATCTTTTTGAAATATGTTGCGAGCAAACGCCATGAAACAAACAATCGAAACATTTCTAACCATGTCTGATAATTACTTAATAGGCTGTTACTCGTAATAAGATTTTCATATGTTGTAAACATTCTCCTTACTGACAAAAGAAAAAATATATGACAACCCTTGCTGCCCGGACAACATTCTGTTGTGGGTGTATGTTTCATTGATGTCTGGCAACTTCTCTTATAATGGATCAAGATTTTCCTCTGTAATAAAAAAAAAGATTATTTGTTAAATTTTTAAAACATTTTCAGTAGACTAGACTTACTAAATTAAATGGATATTTAAAGCTTTATGATGATTTACATGAACAAGACCAATGTGCAAATTAGTTGCACATATTTAAGATTTCTTGGCTGTCAAACATCATAAAAACATGACAAATTCATTACTCCATATACAACATTTCCAATATTCCCCAAAACAAAAACAATCATGACAAATAAATATTGTTCATCCTGTAGAGACTTACAGTGTGTGCACACTAAATTCTATTATTATCCGACATATTCATTTATATAAAAATCTTCTTTCAGTAAAGTTGATAAGCCAAGCAAGCTAAACCTGACAATGGTAACAACTACTGAAAAGGTAAAAATACATCATTTGTAGTACTGAAATAAAGAAGATTATTGAATTTCAAAAATTTCCTTTCCTTACATCCCACTTATACCTCGTTGCCAGTGGCAACCTTTGATAAAAGTGGCCTGTTTATTTCCAATACAGGCTTAAAAGTATCCGTGTATCAGAAATGAACAGTACACTTTTTAAAAAGAGTACTGTTCATTCCCGACAAACGAACACTTCTACACCGTTTAAGATACCATTCAAGCAATAAGTAGCGGACGTTTAGTCCGGCCCAGATCGCAATGATAACGATAGCTCTATTCAAAGCAGCCTGAGAATCACACCAAACAAGTAGTCAAAATCACTGTAACAACACAAACCGGGTGGAACAAACTGGCAGTTCAAAAATATATACAATATTATTAAATTAAAATAAAAACATATTACAAAAATCAATTATTATACATATCAATTGGCATCTATTCCACAATTTGGTTTGATTTATATTAATATGCAAAACATATAAATTAGAATACTAAATAATTATATCAATTGTGAGGATAGAAGGCGCAGTTCTCTTGCTGGACCCTTCACAGGCATTCAAAATAAGCAGGATGAAAAAGAAACGCCTAGAAAGACATACACTTTATTACAAATAATTCGCTGATGCATACTTTCACCAGGAATGACCCACGTTTCGCATTTCCTTTACACTACATTTAATAATAATATTATTAATATCGCAGTCCTCTTCGCCTAATGCTGTGTTCACACTAGCCTTTTAATGCGCATCGAGTGCGCATTAAAGCCTTAAGTCGCTAAAACGCGTCACACTCAATGCGCATTAAACCAAAACTAAGCCGCTTTAGCGAAACCGCATTTCTAATGCGCATTGGCTGAAGCGATATAACTGACGCGCATCACAATTACCCCATCTGATAGTTCCATTGATATAGATGTCGCACGCTGTTAATGAAAATTGAGTGTGACGTGTTTTAATGCGAATCGAAAGCGGTTTAATTTGTAGTGTGACGCCACCCGTGGTAACGAAAGCGCTTTCCGTAGGGCGTTTTACGGAAAGCGGTTTGAAAGCGCATTAGGTGTGAACATAGCAATAGACAAGTTGTTTGACGAGTGGTCTAAACAAACACGTGATAGTTTTACTCCCAGCGGTATACCAATACGCACGTGTAAATACTATTCAGGTCACCTCTCCACTGCGCAATCATTCTACCATGAAATGTAACGTGAGGCTCAAAAAGGGATAAATGAAAGAGCATTTGACACGTTTCGGTTGAAACGACTCGATAATAAATACTATTTTCACATTTTCCTTCACAATACTCGATAGAAATGTGATGTAAGTCAGTTATTAGCACCTTTCCTCGGAAAGGGTGCTAATAACTACTACATACTTCTGTAATTATATGATCTTTGTATACTTTGTAAAATTTGTGGACTCTTACATGACAAAAGTAATCTTCCCATCTCTATAAAATTTATATTCATCGCTTATATTTATCAAACAAGAGGCTTATTAAATTTCACCATTTTCCATTAATTATTTCTTCTAAACTTCGTGAACCTTATAAAAGCTTATATAAGAACAATTCTCTTCCAATTTGTATGATATCTCATATATCCCAATATTACTTGGTAGTTATCTTAACTGATTTCATCAAATAAAAGATATGTGAAAATAATAATAAACACGTTTATCTGCTAATCTATTGTTTTATGAAATGAAAAAAAACCTGATTGTTTTAACACATAATGAAACATTACTTTAAACTGATTCAATATGCTAAAAACACTATCAAAGCCATGTTTCACAAATAATTTAATATCTATTTTCAATCTCCATTTTTCTGCTAAACAGACGTTTTAGCATCTCCTACATAAATATCACTCCCAATGAGTGATTGATCATGAAAATACCCTTAACTGGCTACTTGATACAGATTTGACTGTATTGTACTTTCATGTGTGCTAATAATTTAATATAAATTTTGATATTATGTGAAATAATATATCTTCTTTTTCAGGGCAAAGGCAAATAATTGCAAACTAATGACACATGATCCTGAAATGTAATTCTTATGATATATGAAAACAATTATGCAACATTGTTCTAAAAATATCTTTACATGTATTTTCAATATCTTAAGAAAAGATATAAAAAAAATTAATATATATTATATATTCCTTAACAACATATTGCTTTATATACGCATTTTGTCGTCAATCCTACTTCCGCAATTCCTTATGGAAGCTCTAGAGGCTAAAGATAATATTTGATTGACTTTAAGACAACGTGCCTGTCGAGATGATTAAAAAATGTAAAAAAAAATAGATTTTGAGATTTATGTTTTTTGGCTTCTTTATTGTGTCCTTTATCGAAGGAAATATATATTTATTTTGTCAAATAATTTGTTTTTATTATGAATAAGGCCATTACCTTGCATGAGGGTGCTGTTTTTCTGCTACATTTGACAGAAAATGTGGGAAAAAAAGGCTTTTCTGCTCATAATTTCGACCATATATCTGACAACCATTTGTACATATTCAAAAGCGCATGCACTCAACTGCTAGACTAAAAAATAAATTCATTGTATTCTGCAATTAAAAATCTCTATCCGTCCGCTGAAAGCAAGTGGTGCTTTTATGGAAATCTCCTTATTGGGAGCATCATGAACAAATGAACTCCAACAGCGCATGCGCTTTCAAATTTTGACTCATCAAATTTTGACTCTGCAAAGCTGCCACCTGACAACCCAACAGTAACTAAGTAGTTTCGGTTATCAGGTCCAAAAATTAACTATTGTATCGATGAAATGGTCGATGGAAGGTATATCCGTCTGTTTTAGTGGCGAATCCCGAAAAACCAGCCAGCACGTTAGTCGGAATTCGGCAATAAAACAGGTGATTGCTGGAGATGACTGCCCCGTTGAGATGACTGCCCCGTGAACTCTAACAAATCAGTCAGCCTCATAGTCGCTTTAGAAACTGTTGTCTCCGTGCTAATCGGTCACCCAACAAGGAAATGGTCGGTTGCCAGATAGATCGTTCTGTTTTAGTGGCAAATCCCGAATAACGTGCTGGCTCGTTATTCGTTATTGGCGAATCCCGAATAACGAACCAGTACGCTATTCGGGATTCCCCAATCCTGAATCCCGAATAACGTGCCAACTTCACGTTGCCTTAAATATATCACTATTACGCTGTAATGTAGGCGGAGTTTGAATTTTAATCGGCCCGAAACTGCACGAAAAAATGGCCGCTCCTTGTACGCAAATAGTGTAAACGAATATATAGTGGGGCGGATATGTGAAATGGGCGTGCACTTCTGGAAAGAAACATGAAAATTAGGCCATAGGGGTTTTGGGGTATGCTGATTTAAAAAATCACGGGAACCACGACGTCACTCCAGCCGTTCCCGCCAAAAATTGGGAAATTCAAAATGGCATTCATAAAACACGTTCTCGTTCATAAAATGTCTGTAAGTGCCCCTATTTCAATGATCTTGATGTCTATACCTATGTTATGTAGGTCCGGGAACCAATTAGGATACATATCAAGACTCATAACGTACACCTTAATGTTAAAAATGGTAAAATGGGCCAAAAATGTCATTATCCAAAATGTCAAATTGTTGCATAGGGGCAGACTGATTACCATCTTAGTAATGCAGTAAACACACACGAAGACTCATAGCGTTTTCTATAAATTATCACCTTCTCCCTCGCTAAACGGATATCAAGATTTCGCCATGTTCCATTTCAGTGTAAGCTAGATATTACTCATCGATAAAAAAACAGTCCACATCTCATGTCAATCACCATGTTATATATGATCACGATAGTGTTGTAAAAATATTATTGAAACGTCTGAGATTTCTTCGTCGATATATTCAGTGAAATAAAATAAAACCAAGTACGAACAATCCAAACCATTCAACAAAATTCGAAGAGCTAAGAAAACGGTACAGGCAAAATAGTGTAATCTGGCAAAATAGAGTAATCAGCAAATACATTTAACAAGGTATAACCATAAGTATCGTTCACCTACCATGTCCAAAAGACTTAAACTCGCTCCTAGGGCATGTGCTACAATTACATATGTTCAGTCGACCAACTGGGACATTTGTGTTCTGTTACTGTGTCAAGAACATGGTGGAACACTCATAAACCCACCAGCAACAGGTTTCTCGTCTCTTGCCACTTATTTACCTGCCTTTCGCGAAATGAACAAAGTGCCCTTACATATCAACATTTCCCGATTAGATGATGGCATAAAAGTTGTTACGTCCTGTTTAATGCAGCAAAAGTGGAGAGAGCCAGGAAGTTGCAAGAAAAAAATTGTATGAACGCGACCAAATCACCACATAAAAAAATACCTTCGTAGTTCAACCACTTAATGATATCCCATGGATACAGACGAGCTAAATCAGCCATCTTGTCTTTTCTGTGATGGACCCACAGGAGATTTTCACAAAGCAGAAACGATGTCCTTTAATGCCCGTGTCAGAAAAATCGCTACAGAACTCAAAGACACAAAGGTGCTTGCAAAATTATCAGCAGGAGATATGAAGAACCAATAATACTGATATGCAACTGATGACATACCTATCATTTTTCTATCTTATTTTGTGTGTAATTATAGTGTTTTTCCTATATTCTATTTGTACAACGTATATGTTTTGTAGTTTAGGAGTGACTCCCAAAAGTTCTCACTTTTAAATGCTATTATATTGCTTTTCGAGTGATGTTACATGTGCATTTATATATGTCTTAGGAGGGACTTATGGAATATTAGTTTGTTTGCAAACTAAATAAGTTTCCCCATTAAATAATGTTATTGTTATTATTATTATTGTTATTATTATTATTATAATTATTATTATTATAATTATTATTATTATAATTATCATTATTATAATTATTATTATTATAATTATTATTATTATAATTATTATTATTATAATTATTATTATTATAATTATTATTATTATTGTAATTGAAGCCCTTTCTAGTTTTGATAGTTGTTCCTCAACAATAATGATACTAAGATGGTAATCAGTCTGCCCCTATGCAACAATTTAGACATTCTGAGGTAATAACATTTTTGGGCCTTTTTTACCATTTTTAAGATTAAGGTGTACGTTATGAGTCTTGATATGTATATTAATAGTTTCCTGGACCTCCAGAACATAGGTATAGACATCAAGATCATCGAAATCGGGGCACTTACAGACATTTTATAGACAAGAACGTGTTTAATGGATGCCATTTTGAATTTCTCCATTTTTGGCGGGAACGGCTGGAGTGACGTCGTGGTTCCCGCCATTTTTTAAAATCAGCACAACCCAAAACCCCCCATGGCCAAATTTTCATACTTCTTTCCGGAAACGCACAACTCGACCAAAACATGTTACATATCCGCCCCACTAATAGGCCCTAATCTAGGGAAATTTTAATTTTGATCCGATTTTGATGAAACTTGAAATACATATTTTTATATCCCGAAGATTTCGGTTTCTGTAGATATTCCGCATATCGGACAGCAACTTCCTGAATTATTGCCCAATTACTTTTTTAGCTTGTTTTCTGTCCATCTCTTGGGTGTATCTTGCATGACAATCGCTTGTTATTTAGTTTATACATATTATTATGTATACCTAAATAGTATGCATGTTGTAATATTTACCATGCCTGTTTGGATTTCCGTTGAGCAAGAGTGTGGTTCTTTGAAATGTATCGCAGATGTTAATACTGCAAAACCAGGGTTGTCTCCCTCCAGTCACGTTATTTGACTAGCATACGGCCACAGAACACTAATGATTTCTCCATTGACTTTAATACTAATTCTCGTCTCTTAGACTGGCTATAACCTTTTCCTAAATTTTCGATGGGTAGAACGCGTTCTGCCACAGATGGAGCTTGTATGAGGTTCACCATGAAAAACTTGAGATACACAAGCTGGAAGTGGAGACAATTTAACATGCCCTACATTTCAACCTAACCAACCTCTCAACTCTTGTATCCTTCCTCCTCAAAATCATGAATATTGACCAAATCCTGGTAGAAAATGTATTTTCAAAGCCCTTTCTACGATTCTACATGGGGAGGGGGGGGTGTAGTGGTCTAGCGTGCCGCGCGTCGACCTCTAGCTGGCCGGCCACCTGTGTCTTGCGGCTGTGGTTTCAAGCCCTGGTGTGAGCGTACGCGACAAGGAGTAGGATCGCCTGTCCAACCTCGTGGGTTTCCCCCGGGCACTCCGGTTTCCTCCCACTGCTAACGACCCCTACGCGCAAGCGAGTTATTGAAAGAAAATTAAACCATATGTTAGTCCCGAAATGACCTGGTTGTGTTGAGTGGACGTTAAACCCCATTTCTGTCTCTCTCTCTCTCTCTCGATTCTACACCAAAACGTCAACAAAAATCGCCATGCAAAAGGGGGAAACGGAAAAGGGAAAGAAATAGTTTTGGCCCTTGTTTCGGCGTTTGAATATTTGGTGAACTGTGTCCTATATAGGGTGAAACTGTAGGTATCACCAATGGCCCTTTTTATGTTCTGGCAAAATACCGGTGAAAGAAAATCAAAATCAAAGAATAATAACACTGCAAAATTGATGGGCCCTTTAATACTGCTTTCTGTACCGCAGTGCAACTCAGGTCCATGGACTTTTTGTGCCAAAATTTAAAAATATTTCTTATTATCTGTGAAAAAATTAGACAAGTAACAAACAAATTACACAGAAGACACTCATAATCTGGAATTGTTATATTTAAAAATATACAATTTTTTACTGCCATTTCATGAAAAATGTAAAACAATTTATGTAAATGTAAATCACAAATCAGTTGCATTGATTGAAATATAAGAGATCTATACTGAATCATGTATCCCCATCCCTAAACATGTCACTGACTGAATCAATCTAATCTTAGGTTGAAGATCTAACACTACCAAAAAATTTGTATCTAACAGCTATGTTTTACCATCCCTGGCTAACATATGTACATATAAACTAAAATATGTGCAATAAATGTAAACTTTGATAAAAACAAAATATGACTTGATGAAAGAAAAAATGCCATATATTTTGGTCTATGATCACCACTCTTTAACAAAAGGATCACAAAACAGACAATTTTCATAAATTCGAGAATATTTCAATGTTTTCAACATCACAAAGCTCAGAGACATCATAGAGAGCTTTATTGCAATTCTTGTACTGTTGTAAGATGGCTGGACCTTTAGATCAATATCTTGAAAAAGTGAAGTCAAAACAGTAGCTATGAAAGAGTTGACATCATAAAGAAGGCCTGAAAAGAAGCACGATTAATGGGGCTAAATCGTTAATATTTGAGACATAGAAATCGACACAAATGGGTCGCAACGCATATAATAATCTTATAATCTGAATGTATATAAACCGATTTACATTAAAGTGTTTCTGTTTTTACTGTAATTTCTAATCAGTTATGCTCTGTGAAATACGCCAGAAGTCTCAATCGAATGGCAATCTCTAGCGTCTGGTTATTCCAGTCTACACGGATAATATTTATTGGGCATGATCTCCAGATAAGAATTTAAGGTCATTGTTTGACCCTATTTGTGGAATATGTCTAACCTCGTTCTTCGAGTCCCTTGTTACAAATGACGCTGAAACGCATTATGGTACACGATTCGTGTACCAATGGTAAAATGTTTATTTTATCTTAAATATTGGAGATCAGAAGTCCATCTTTTCCCGGTAAGATCAATGTTGATTGAAATTGACAAATATTTCGTGTTTTCAATGTCGAAGATTTTGGATGATATCAAGATAAAGACTTAACTCCTTTAACATTTTACTGTTCTATTAGTAACATAAATGCAACAAACACCACAAATCCTAGATTTCGACGACAACAAAATATTTAGGAGATAAACACTTCATGTTTTGCATTTAGAGGGGTGTTATTGTCCAATAGACATGTCCTGAGATCATTAGGACCCAAGACGCGTAGCGTCGCTGGTTCTAATGTAAAATCTCAGGACATGTCTATTGGACAATAACACCCCTCTAAATGCAAAACATGAAGTGTTTATCGACATTGTAACATGCTATTTACGATTTTAAAAGAAAATACTAAAACAGAGGGGTGTTATTGTCCAATAGATGGTGTCTAATTGACCAATCAAAATGCGAGGTTCACTCTTAGCATGTTACAATGAACATTAAGCTGACATTTACACATCTCCACCAGTTTTATATAAGGTTATGGTCTCATTGGGTTAGAAATCCTTGAAATGTACAAAATAACTATTTATTGGTGAAAAACATCATTCCTAGCACGTGTGACCATTATAATAATTTACATTATATATTCGTGTGTGTTACCATGAAAATAATGTAAATAGATGTGATTTCAGTTATTCACGTTTGTGCGAATTATAATAGTTTGTATTATATATGCGATTCCAAGAACTCGTATGTGTGTGTGTGTGTGTGAACAGTAAAATTATCTGTGACATAATTATGTGATTTCAATGTCTCGCGTGTATAAACATTTTAATATATATGTATGAACTTTTCAACCAGTGTCTTTATTACTTTTCAACCAGTGTTTTATTCTTTTGCCATTTACATTTTTTTTGTTTATATAACTTTTAATCAGTGTATTGTTATTTTTCGTAGTTTTGTTCATATTTAATTAGGGTACTTATTATAACTTTGTTAAAAAGCAGGGAAGGTATGTTACTTAATGACAGATGTTATAGAATCTTTCTACAATATTGACACGTGAAAATGATTTTTATATCAACATATCCACCTGCCCGACCCCTGGATATCTTGGTAGCATTCCTTATGTCAATATGCAACTTTAACTTATGTCAATATCTAACTTTGTTTGTCTGATAAACTGTACTGACAGTTAAACCTGCTATGATACATGATACATTAGCCAGATGCCTAATGAGATTCCTTTGTCTGGACCCGTCTTCCATTAGGTTTGGTGCATAACAGTAGAACGTTAAACCCCATTTTATTCCATTTCCTTTGTCTGGGAGGGATTATAAACCCAAATAACAAACGAATCGTCAGACAAGTCACTCTGAATATTTTTACAAGGAAAAAAATACCCAAAACACCTAGCAGTGTTTTGGAATTTTCCGTGAATGACGTCATAGTCGATCGACACGCTTTCAAAATCTAGCAATAGAAATGACTGATGTAACCATAGCAACGAAATGTAAACAATACAGCTAGAGTAGACCGCCTAAATACCAGTGTTAATTTATATTCCCCTTTCAAAGCGTATTCCGTAGGCCCATGTCAATGATTTTGCAGTCGGTCATAAATAGTCCCAGATCATGTAAGAAGTTTGTCCGATGTAACTTGGTAAATGAGTGTGATAGTGATTTTTTTTTCAGCGATACTGATAGGCCCTACTACGAATTCGATGACAGTCTTAACATGGTCCATGCAACGTCGGATTAACCATGGGGCACTGGCCCCAGGGCCCACCACACAAGAGTGCCCCCAACCCACAAACATGTCAGTTGCGCGCCTCGAGCATGGTCGGACCGAGGACTCCAACGGCCGGTGACCTATAGTGACTGGGCCCCTCAAATGCTCAGAGGGCCCTCCATATAAAACTGTAGTTGTTGTTGTTGTTGATATTTGTTGTGGGTAATAGCTGAATTTGAAGAGATGCACATCATGACCAAACGAAATATTCAGACTTCTTGATTAAATCCCGTATTACCATTTGGAACTTACAGTCTTACACGTTCGTTAAATATCGAGTCCGGTTTGGTCGTAACGGTTACGGCCTCTATTCATCAAATCATCGTGGAATTTAATACGATTCCGAATCAAGTGACCCCGTTATTTATCACTGATAGACTATAAAACTAGGTTTTGTGTAGCTCTGCTCACTTACAAGGATGGATTTAACGGGCTCGAGCACTCTCCTCTAGAAATGCCATCATTTCATAGCACTCGCATGGATTGGTCCACTGAAATAACGTCAGAATGCGCTAATTTTGTGGCAGAATTTTATTTTTTTCGGGATGGAGGGTACCTCGACACAAGTTCCTGAGATGCCAGGAAAGGGGGTACTTCTAAATGGCTCCGACACAAGTGCCTGAAATGCCAGGAAATCACATTTCCGGCCTCCGATTTCTGACAAATTTCCAGGGGGACAATCCCCCAGACCCACCTTGCAAACCATCTTCTCCACCGTTGTTCTTTTCATTTCTAATCCGCCCGTACTGATAGGGAAGAACACTCGGGGCGAAATTAATGTCTGAAAAGCTGTCACTTTCTGTTGATACCATATTAAAATATATACATCGACTGCTAAACGAGCATCGACTCTGACGTCATTTCACGTGATTTAGCTCCAGCTCATTAATTATCGGATGCTTCCGAAATATGAGACGCTTGCTTTACGATACGATGGGAAGTAAGTGTCGAAATCTATGTATTAGCACCCACTGAATTCCTAAAAAGTGCTTTCATTATCTTATTTTCAAGTTAAGTTACCGAAAACACGTACATGTATATCCGACTTAAATGCCCCGAGAATTGTGGCGCTTCTCTAGAAAACGGCTGAAATCGACATTCACGCGGTAAGAGGATTACAGTTTAAACTCACTATAATATAAACGATAATAAATGATTTCTAGATTCTTTTATTGGTCACGTTCGATATTAATAATAATTAATTTTTCATACAGCGATTCAAACTTAAAATCTGAAACCGCGGTACATAACGTTTATAAACAAGTTAAAACATTAACTGATCATTAGACATAAGCGCATTATTATGAATAACATTTCGAAAAAGGTATGTTTTTAAAGAACATTTAAAAGATATCAAATTCGTAACAGACCTCAAGTGACCAGGCAAGGAATTACATAGGGATGGTGCAAAAAGACCGAACGGTTTGGGTCGAGGTGGTTGATACAAAAGTTTTACACCATCAGCAATACGAAGGTTTCTCACCGGCGTAGCAACAGAAATCAGCTCAGTGAGATAGTGTAGCGCAGATGTATGACGGATCAGCTTGAAAATTATACAGATGTTCTTGAACTGATAATCTTTTAGTGGCATTTAGCGATCGGGAAACACATTCACAGAACACAGTTTTTATGGGATACAATCACTAGTTTATTTTAAAAGCACGACGTTGAGACAAGTATCCTATTATCGTTATCAAGCACAAAGACATTTAGTAAACTGAAGATCAATATACTACATGTATATTAAATTCATAATGAAACCATTTACATGGATATAAATAGCAATAACAAGAAGAATGTAAAGGTAACATAGAACGACAAGCAACATTAAGGTAATTCGCTTACTGAATATACACTAAATTTATGATTAGGGGGTTATTAATTAGCATGAGGCCCTTCAAAGGGTACCATAAATGAACAAGGTGAAACAGAGAAGACACCGATAGTGAGAACATACATGTACATGTAATTTAAGCCCCAATACCACTCTTGTTGTAACTGAATAATATGTTCCAATCTTTATTCTGGTCAACAATTCGTACTATTTTACAATATTTCAATTAACACACCTAATTTTAAAAATTGGAAAAATTCAACTACATGCCGTAACATGGTTATGAAAGCCTTATATGCACTTTCAAATGCAACTTGGATTTAAACATATTTTCGAACCCTCTAGACAAGTAATATAAGTTGTAATGGATAATTAACACAACAGGTAGGACACTTAAACATCTTGTAGTTAGAATAAGGCTATTTTTTTCTTGACCTGTCAAGCCAGCAAGAGTGTTACTGTCCCTTTAAATGAGATATGCATTTATAAATACAAATATGACAAATCACAGTATACACTAACTCAGAATCTCTGACAGCGAAAAACTAACAATGGAGGGGGCGGAGAGGGGAGGGGGAATTTTAATACTACCAGGGTGTTTTAAAATAGCCAAAGTTAAATTGTATTATGCATTCCAATCACATCACCGTATGCCCTGGGAATGTAAAGCCCTAAATCCCAATTAAGTTCAAGTGAAATTCTTCTGATGTTTATAGCTTCTAGGATCTTCCTGGCTTTCTTGTTCTGTTAATTAGCGGCGAGTATCTGAACCTCCTTCCATTAACTTTGTGTTTCGTTGGTTCTGGAGGTGTTCCGCTATGGCTGAATTATTAGTGGCAGATTTGGACCTATGTTTGGTTATTCTTTTTTTTGTCAATTGGATGTTTCGTTTTTCCAATATAAGATAGATCACAAGAACAAATCACTTGATAGACGACTCCTTTGGGTTTAATTGGGAGAATTGGTTGTAGCTTGTCATTGGCTTTCAGTATTTGTTTTAGGGTGGTGGGGACCGAGAATGCGGTGTCGATGTTCGATTTCTTGAGTAGATTTCTCAATTTGTACGTTAGACTACCATAAAATGGCAAGGTTATTCTAATGGGTTTATTTAGGTTTCGATGTTCATTCCTAGTAGTTATTATTGTTTGATTAATATGCTTATTCACAAGTAAGGGGGGGGGGTAATTATTCAAGTTACAAAATGGCGTAAATGGTCCATTTCTTCCTGCCGATAACTATATATCATCATCCCATGTCAACCATATCATACGACACAATTCTAACAGGGCGGTTTAGGTCTCTAATTGTGTTGCAAAACCACCAGAGTCTTTGATACAAGATGTAGAGGTAGTTCCTAAAGGAGCAAGTAGCTTTGATATGTATTTGGCAACGTTATAATTAAAAACAGAATTTTATGAGTTTTATTAGTGGCTAGGGCGTAAGGGGGCGCGGGTGGTAAGGTTTTAACTGGTAGGAAATATCTTTGGTTAGTTCTCTAATGTTGATTCTTTCTGATTTTTCTGTGGGTAGTGGCATAATTAAGCAGATGGTCGACGGTTGAATGATATTCGTCTGTATTTACGATGACAGTGGATTTCCCTTTAACTGCTGGTATTATCGTTGACTTATAGTTGTTTATTAGTTCTTGTATCGCTTTAGTCTCACCATTAGTAATATGTAGGACTTCTTCTTTGTGGTGGATTTAATTATTAGATCGGCTATCTGGTGAAGAAGGAAATCAACTTTATCCCCTGGTGCTAGTTGACATAAACCTTTCTAGACCAGAGGGGGAGTGGGGGGGATTGTCACCCGAGTGGGGACAAAATCTGAGTTACCTTTTCTAGAGGCATTCTTCGTGAGGAATCAGTATCTGGTAGGTAATAAGCCAGGTGAGGGGGCGTTTTCAAGATAATCGAGGTCAAAGGTCACGGAAGGCCAAAACAACGCATAGAATTCAAAATCTGTTCAGAAAAGGTCCGAAAATCATTGATAAACAGCAATGAGACAAATATAATACAGTAATATAACAATAACAATGAGCAGCGATGACAACTGCATACCCGTGACGTCATCGGGGTCATGATATGTATTGGGGTGTCATCAGGGTTGGGTAAATAACCGCGTTATTTCAGTTATTCAATAATTAATGAAAGCTCTAAATGTGCAAACTACCGTATCTTTAATTCTTTTTTTGGATTCGAAAAATATTTACTCCAACCCGCTAACCTGATAATTCCAATGTGTAAATTTCGTTGTAGAAGTCATAAGTTACCAATAGAATTAGGTATTTTTCATAAAATTGCCAGAGAAGACCGGATTTGTCATCTGTGTAACTCCAACAACTTGGGAGACGAATATCATTATCTTTTTGAATGTCAATTCTTTAAAACAGACAGAAATAAATATATTGCTACAAAATATGTAAATAGACCATCAACCCTAAAGATGTGTAATTTATTCAATAACGAGAAGGAAATCCTAAATTTATGTAAATTTGTCAAACTTATCCTCCGACGTTTTAAATAATTGTATAATATACTCTGTTCATTTCAATGTCAATAATACAATGTAAATATATCATAATATTATTTATTGTAACCTATTATTGTTAATACCCTTCATGTAACTTCACGGAAGTTTTCTTGAATAAAGACTTATTATTATTATTAATAAAGACTTGTGGATTCTATGGTCATTTTTGACGCTGAACACGAATCCGTCGGAATTTTTGAGCTAGGATGACCTTTGACCCTGGATAATTCAATTTATTCAAAATGGCAGTCAAACTTTATGGTCAAATATCTCTATACATAGGTTTCAGAGGCTGGAAAGAACGAAAAAAATAAAATTCACCAGAACTTTTAAGCTTTGACCCTGGAAAATTCAATTTATTCAAAATGGCGCCCAATTTCAAGATTTGTTCTTATTTTTGGTCCAATATACTGAACATTCTGTCTAATTCCTCTACATATAAGTTTGAGAAGGAGGAAAGCACGATACTACATTTCAGAACAGTTGTAAAGCATCTAAACTTTCAAACTATCAAAAACTACGAAAAATCTCATTTTCTAGCAAAATTTGACATTTTACTGAAAACAACACTTTCAAGATTCAAACGCTTGACATAGTAAACAGATTTTCACACAACAGTTCAGTTTAAATCACCAAATGTCATTTTCTTGCATTAAAGCATTCTTTATACAGTTTCGTAATTCTACCAATTTTATTTTGTTCATGTTGAAATAATATCCTGTAGTAAATCCTTTTCAGATGGACTGTCAAGAAGTGGAAGACTGTAGCTGTTTGTGGTCCATCATGCTCTTTGCACGTATCGGTGATTTGAAATAACCGTGTGTTCATTTTATACTTGAATTGCGTCTTTTTTACCAAGGCTAACCTTTTTAGACAATTTCATGGTAGCCATAATGCACTTCTCTAGCTTTCTTGGTAACGTCCGCCTTATGGCCTTCACTCAAGGTCTGTACAGATTATGTAACGCCATTTACTTTGACCCTGTTGCCAAACCACGCGAACTCTCACTCGGATATCAATGCGGACATAAGACGATCTTTATCATTTCCAATTTTGATCCAAATTTTTGATCCCCATTTCCGACAATTTTGTTTTGAAAAAGTCTTTCACATCATACCAGTCTTTTTAATCCCTGGGTGAAGAAGAGCAGCAAGTCGGACACTACTTCAGTGGCAGCAAGGAAATTGAAGAATGACTTATGGTTTATTTTGAAATTGTCTAAAAGTTAGTCTTGACGAAGAAGACGCAATTAAAGGATACAAAGAACACACGATTATATCAAATCATTGATCACTGCAAAGAGCATGATGGACCACAAGCAGCTAACAGTCCATCTGAAAAAGGATTTACTACAGGAAATCGACTACCTAAGGCTTACAATTGCATCTGGTAGTTGACAACAGCAACGTGTGAAAGTCCGCGAAACGGGTCATTTCAATTTTATAAATGAAGAAATTCAACTTGGTAGGATTACTGAACTTTATGAAGAAAGCTTTAAGGCCAGAAAATGACATTGTTATTGACATTTATAACTTCCGAGAGGAGTATTTGGTGATATAAACTGAACTGTTGTGTGAAAATTTGTTTACCATGTCAAGCGTTTGTATCTTGAAAACATTGTTTAAAAAAACAATGTCAAATTTTGCTACAAAATGAAATTTTTCTCACGACTTTTCACAGTTTTTGGATAGTTTGAAGCTTAAATGCTTCACAACTGTTCTGAAATGTTATTATCTTGCTTTCCTACCTCTTAACCCTATATGTAGAGGGATTAAACGTATGTTTAGTATATATTTGACCAACAAAACATGATAAAAGCATGAAATTTGGCCGCCATTTCGAATAAATTGAATTTTCCAGGGTCAAAGGTCATTCTAGGTCAAAAGTTTCGATGAATTTTATTCGGAAATGTTCTCTTTCCCCGCCTCTGAAACCTATGTATAGAGATATTTGTGGGTGTTTGTGATATAGTTGTCCAAAACCATGAAGTTTGGCCGCCAATTTGAATAAATTGAATTATGCAGGGTCAAAGGTCATCCTAGCTCAAAAATTCCGACGGATTCGTGTTCAGCGTCCAAAATGGCCATAGAAATAACTGAAATAACGATGTTATTTACCCGACCCTAATGACATCCCAACACATATCATTATCATGAATCGTGACCCCGATGACATCACGGGTATGCCTCCCAGATTCGGATTCCTCACGAAAAATGCCTCTAGAAAAATTAACACAGATTTTGCCCCCACTTGGGGGACAATGCCCCCCTCCTCCCTCTGATCTATTCTCAATGTTAGCGATAAATACATCATGATTTGTTGATGTCCAGGATGGTGCAAACTTTAGGCCCATTTATAGTAAACTAATTTGGTCATTGATAGATCTTTACTGCTGAGGTTTACAACTGCCTTAGTAAGGAAGTCATTCTTGAGATTAGTTGTGACTGCTTTCTTGGTCGTGGCATTTTTTTTCCTTAACAATATTTTATTGAATATTAGGATTGGGAAACAGGCAAAGACTATATAATCCCTCTTCCCAAAATTTTAACATGTAAATTAATTAAACAAAGGAATCATGTACACTATTTACAATATTATACACAAATATAACTATATTCAGTCAATTGCACATGCATTCAAATTGGGCTAATAATATTGGTAATTAAATATTTACAATAATAATTACATATACATAAATAAATAAAATATTATATACGTCCAGGTAAAAACAAAATCCTCCACTTTACACCATTATGACATACATTATATATTATACATACACACATACACATATAAATAATATTAAACTTATTAAAAATTAAAATCGTTTTGTAGTTGGAAGATCCAGAAAGTAGGGTTTATTTATGTTTATCTGTTGTGTTGGGAGAATCTCTATTGCTATCCGTCGTTCATTCAAATACAAGGGTCAAACTAGTAAGTAATGTTAACTGTCTTCAAAATGATGTCCACAATTACAAGAAGGATTTTGATGAATATGTCTGAGAAATTTGTGACCGTTGAAATCGCTTATATTGAGGCGGCGTTTAGAATGAATTATTTGATGTTTTCTAGAGCCATGATCAAAATAGATTGGAGGTAAAGTATCAGATTTAGAGAGATATGTTTTAAAAGAACTAAGGGAGGGTAAATGTTTGGCCGTATCGGGTAGAGAATTCCAGAGTCTAAATGCAGATGGAAAGAACGAGTTATAGAAGAAAGAAGTTCGGCAATATAATTCAGGGATATTGTTATTACGAAGATTATAGGAAATAGATCTTGATTGAATAAGAGCGGGGTTAAATTATTTAAAGTTTTATACATCAAAATTAGCTTGTGTCGCCTGCGTCTCTCACGAAGGCTAATGAAACCAGTTTCACTATACAGATTGAAATGACTGGTTCCTTTAACAGCATAACACAGATAGTGCAGGTGTTCAAGCTGATTGGACAAGTGATGTGTGCAACCGTCTCATATAATACCCCCATAATCAAAATGTGTTAATATGAAAGAGGTATATATAGTTTTGAGTGATTTTCTGTTTAACCGGTATTTCAATGAACGAAAATAGTTAATGAGTTTATACACTTTTTGACTGATTGAATTTACATGCGAATCCCATTTGCCGTTAGACTGTAAGAAAAGACCAAGATGTTTATGTTCATTTACTTCTTCAATTGCACCAACCCCATAAAAAAAGGTGAGGGAAATTGTGTTGTGTCTTAACTAAAGTCGTGAGAGTTTCTGTTGTGAGGGGGTTAAAGGATACCAGCCATTTCTTTGACCATGTTATACTCTCAAAATCGTAATTAAAAACACGCGCGCATTCGGTCGGATCTTTGATTGATATATACAGTGACGTATCGTCGGCAAATAGTTTTATATTTGATTCTATGTTTTCGATAATATCATTTAAAGTAAAGGTCCGAGAACAGAGTCTTATGGAACACCAGCAGTTACTTCCCTGGAGTCTACTCAGAACCACCATTTGTTGTCTGATGGATAGATAGCTTCTAAACCAGTGCAGTAGGTTCCCCAGACACCAGAGGCGTCAAGCTTCTGACAGAGCCCAGTGTGCCAAACCCTGTCAAAAGCTTTACTGATGTCACAGAACACCGTTATCATGTGGTTGCCTTTATCAATTGCTGAAAGAAAGAAGTGGTTAATGTCAATGAATTGATAGATAGTTGAATCTCCACGCATAAAGCCGCTTTAAAACTTTGTTAGTGTTGCGTTATCCCGGAAGAAGTTAAGACGTGCGTATAAACACATTTTTCGAAGATTTTTGATAAAATACATAGCCATGAAATGGGTCGATAATTACAACATTCAGATTTATTTCCTTTTTATGAAGCGCTGAAACATTTGCAACTTTCCATATTGAGGGGAATTTAAGGCTAGAGTTAGATTAAAAATATAACAGAGTGGATTAGAAATCGGAGCTGACATTGTTTTTAATAGTTTACCACTAATTTCATCAGGTCCCGTACCCTTTGAAGTTTCAATACAATCATGCACGTCTTTTAACTTTTTTGGGAGATAAAACAATGATAGTATTCGAGTGTTGTGCATGTTTCAGTGAAGGGAGTTTGTGATTTGTATCATCTAGTGTTGCCTGGCAAAAAAAATAATCATTAAGGCAACTTGCTTTGTCTTGTGGGGTAAAATGTGTGGTGTAATTGTCGCTTAACGGAGGAATAGAATCGGTGTTTGAACCCTTATCTTTCACAAAGGAGTTGACTAATTTCCACCAGGATTTAGTACCAAAATTATTACTAGTGTTTGCAATCGTGACATTATCAGTCTTTAGTTGTTGAGGTGTCGTTGTTTAATTCTTTCTTCACTAGCTTGGTTGGTTGAGGTCAGAGCCTTGCGGATGGAGTTAAAATCCTCTGTAGTCACTAGGTGTTCGAGTTCCAGATGTGATGCTTCTATTTCTTGCAGGAGTCTTTGCTTTTTATTCCGACGATGTTGAACACGTTCACGTACTAGGGATTTACTAGCTTGGAGTAATAACTTTTTTGCAGCATTGGAGTTAACTGGACCCGAGCTTCAATTGGTAGCCAGCGGAGTCTCATCAGTATGACTTTTAAGCGAGCAGCAGCATTCTGAATGTGTTGAAATTTACGGAATTGGTGGCCATATAAATCAAATAGTAAGCCATTACGAATGCGTGCACAAGCTTCTCAGTCGAACTCTGATCGAGGAGTCTACGAAGTTTGCCAATCCGTAGCAGAGATAAGAAGTTCCCGTGCTTGTACAAAGTTCGGTACATGATCATGAAGCTACCATGCATTTACAAAGTTACTTGCTGACTTTCTTGCAACCATATTACAAGGTTTGCTGCCTCGGGTAGAGATGACCAGTAGGGTATGGATAGACCATTTGTATCAGTTGTCCACCCCCGTTACTCGGGCTTGTAATGTTATTCTGCCGTACTATCTTTTAAATACACTGCTCTTTACGAATGTTAAATAAGCGCGACTTCGTAAATGCATGGTAGCTTACAAATCATGTTCTGAACTTTGTACCAGCGATGGGCTTTTTAAATCGAACTTGACCAATAAAAGAATGAACATAGTGGGTGAATTTTCTAATTAGTTTACCCCGCCCCCTCCCGTTTAATTTTATATGCTCCGTGTAATTCAAGTTTTAGAAGCTCATCAAGTTAACTAGTAATCTAGAAATAGTTTATCGTTTTCTAGTGAAGCGTGCCAATTCTCGGAAACTCAGAGCATGAACGTCAAAGATATGTGTTTTCAGTAAAAGAAACATGACAATATGATAATGAAAATACTTTTGTGGGTGCTAAAACATGAGTTTCTATCGTATCGTGAAGTCAAAACCTCATATTTCCGAAGTGGCCATTTTATTCCCAAATAGCAACCGGAAAGGTTGTCTGGTGGCAATGTTCATGCTTTTGTCAAACAGTGAACAATAACTAATAAGCTATATTTCAAGTTTCGTCAAAATCGGATAAAAATTGTAACCTGTTGAGTGACCACAAACTAATTGTGGACGGACGTCCGAAAGAGCAGGTGCGACGAAAATATACGTCCACTTGAGAATCTTGTCGTATATAAATGCCAAATGGCACCGATGATCAGACGAAGGAAAGACGAAGATGCCCTCTCGGTGGCCTTGTGATGGACAAAATGGACACAAAAATTCGAAACGGGAATGAACCTTCGCAACTATTTGCCAGCATTCAAACAGTTGCTGCCGGGGCCTGGCAAACTCATCAGTAGGTCATACGATGGCTGAAAATGCCTCCAGGTATGGTCCGATGGTTTTTTTACGATCAGAGCTGATTGAACATTTACTCTTACTGCCGTGTGTCCATCTATTCGGGACAGTGTTACGCCCGCTTCTTGAATCGCACCTTTTAAAATGAAACTGTACATATATCATTTTCTACTGGATTCAAACTTTAAAATTTTGGTCTTTGACCAATATTACTGCAATAAACTTATTCTTATCACATATTTAATAATGGTTGACACCAACATTGTCCTTTAAAACATTTAAGTAACCTTGGTAAATTTGATTATTATTAAACTTGTAAAATTTCAGGCCTGATAATATTGATTCTCTGCTTGTTGATCTGTCATACAGCCTAATATATAATCTCCAGAACGTACAAAATTTAGACAGGAAACTTATTACCTGTGCAAAACAAGACAATACCACAGCCGTCAATTAATTTCGGTAACTTCACCCAACACAGAAATAAAGCAAGTAAATCCCAGTAAATCCTCTTGTCATTCAATACTTACAATGATCCACCAACGTAAAACTAGAATACGTGTATGTGTGGGCTACGTGGTGTTTGGAAAACAAAAAAAATAACGTAGCTAACAGCATTGGAGTCAACTTTAGATCTAAATAAATGGTGGGCCCTGTTAATGCTGACTAGGTAATATTGTTATTTTGTGGCTATATTGTGTTTTGTATTTTCGTTATCGCATTTATCGCCATTCTAAATTTATTGAAAATAAAGTATGGCGGTCCGTGGAGGTTTACCGGGCCGGGAACCGAAATACTTTGTTTAATTTTATACTCCCACATTGAAATGTGGTTGTATATTGTCGTCGCCCCCGTCTGCCCGTCCGGCAAATTGTAGACGCTCTACAGGCTAAAGTGAATATCTGATTGACTTTAAATTATACACCATGTTTAAGGTCACGAGACGAAGAATCCTATTGAATTTCAGATAATTACTGTCATTTTGTGGCTATATTGTGTTTTGTATTTTCGTTATCGCATTTATCGCCATTCTAAATTTATTGAAAATAAAGTATGGCGGTCCGTGGAGGTTTACCGGGCCGGGAACCGAAATACTTTGTTTAATTTTATACTCCCACATTGAAATGTGGTTGTATATTGTCGTCGCCCCCGTCTGCCCGTCCGGCAAATTGTAGACGCTCTACAGGCTAAAGTGAATATCTGATTGACTTTAAATTATACACCATGTTTAAGGTCACGAGACGAAGAATCCTATTGAATTTCAGATAATTACTGTCAGAGTTATATCTGATTGACTTTACTGCCAGAGTTCTTGTCCTTGATCACTTTCAAAATATGGACGCTCAAGAGGATAAAGTTGCTCATTATGCTAACGTTAATATCCGATTGACTCAAGATTAATACACGGAGTTTAAGGTCTTGCAATAAACAAGTATATTGATTTTCAATGGATTTTGCTAACTTCAACAGCTAAATCCATGATGTTTCGTAAACTAAACGTTAGCATGGGCGTGAACTTTATCAAAGCCAAACAAATTCTAAGGATTTTCTGAAAATTTGTTAATAACAGTATATTGTATTATAAATGTTGATTACCGAAAAAAAACTATGCGACAACTCTTGTTGACTTCACGGACGATTAAGCGGATGTGGGCATATGTTTCGTTGCGCTTGGCAACCTACCTTTCTTTATAATGAGGCCACACCTTCAACAGTTATTTTATGTTTAACAGATACCTCTTAATGAAATATGCTTTATACGTTTAAACACTAGCAGAAATAAAAAATCTGCAGGTTAATATATAGATATCTACATTTTCTTTCCTAAATTTGACTTAGACTTTTTAATAAAAGGAGCTATTTTTTGAATATTGCCCAGTATTTATCATTTGCTCTCTATATGTTTTTTTTACGCCCACATTTTCATATGAACGTTTATTGTCCGTCCGTCCACAATTGTTTGTGAACACTGTAGAGGTCACAATTTTGAACCGCGCATATCGGATTGTAACTTGATGAATTATGGCCCTTGATTATACGAAAAATAGCAATTTTAGTTTGTGGTTCTTCTGGAGGTCACAATTATTATCTGATTTAACAAAATAACCTTTGATTTTGTCACAGTTATACCATAATAATAATAATAATAATAATCGCGTCATTTTACAAGGGTAGCAAATTAGGCCTGAGGCCGTTTTCCAATTTGGCCCTTGGCACAGATCGTGATAATGAGGATGAGTTGTACGCGAATCGTGTATAATATGGTATATCAAGGTTGTGGACCCTGTAGAGGTCACAATTTTAACCTGGATTCGACGAAACATTAAATGCATGTTTATAACACAACGATGTGGGTTCCTTTTAATATTTGCGCATATAATAATAATAATATGTCCATTTATATAGCGCCAACTCCACAAAGCGTGCTCATATCGGATTTTAACTTCCTGAATTATGGCCTTGATTATAAGTAAAATCGCCCTTTTTAACTTGTGGTCCCTCTGGCGGTCACAATTATTATCCGATTTAAAAAAAAAGTTTGATTATGTCACCGTAATGAGGATTGAGTTCGAATTTCATGAAAATTGCACCAGGTCACATTTTAATCCTCTTTTGATGAAACTTGACATGCATTTATATTCGGGTGTTTCATATTTGAACTTTTTTTCACGATTAAACCCTACCATGTGCCATGCGTTTCCAATTGGGTCCAAACTCATCACCAGCGAATATTATAATTTACCCACCAGTCTTGAATCATCTTGATTCCCCGTTCTGCAACATCATTTCTCACAGGAATGTTTTCAAAATGCATATATTCCTGTGATTCGATGAGGCCAAGAGGATTAAAGACAAGACATGAGTCGTTATATAAGCTCAGTATAATCTGTGTCATTGTATATTTCTTGAAAGTTCTCTCTGCATTCATTCTTGTGGTTCGGTGAGGCCACGAGGATTTAAACAAGCCATAAGCCCAGAACAATCTGTTTCATTTTCTATTTCTTGGATTTGAGGTTTTCCTGGATTGAGCTGAGGGCTTGTCTTTAATCCTCTGGCCCTAACAAAATCACAGGAATAGACGCAGGCACCAATAACGAACCACGAACTAGTTTGTAATGAACCACTAATTTGTAGTCCGTTATTCACCAGATATAGAATAGGTAATATAACACAAGCGGGTTAAAATGAGTTTTATAAGTTGAATTGGGTTATATCTCGTCAACGTCTTAGGATTCTATGAGCTATCTTTCTAGCTACATAACGGATAACAAACCATGAACTAGTTTGAGGGTTATTATTAATCAGATATAGAATTAGTAATAGTATAAAGGCGTTTATTGTGGGGAATACGCCGGTGTGTGTTTTTTTATGAGCCTAAGTGCTTTTGTAGGTAATATGCCGGCTGTGGGTTTTTATGCGCTGAATTGGGTATATCAGTAATAGCACTTCAAAGTCTTTGGAGATAAATTCTTACAAGCAGTCTTTATAACTACATAACAAGATGTTTCTTATTATCGATTACTGGCCCACGAACTAGTTTGTAGTTCCTTAACCGCGAATAATGAACCACGAACTAGTGGTTCGTTATTCATCAAATATAGAATTAGTAATATAATGAATGTACATTTATAGAGAAACTGGGTGTGGGGTTTTATGCGCCTTATTTAGTTATAAGACTCAAATGCTCTAACAAGCTATAGTTATTTCTTATCATCCAATAAATGGTTTGTTTTTTTCCAGATTTAGATTTAGGACTTCAATAGGAGTAATTTTATGAGGAATATACCAATTTTGAATTTGTATGAACTCAATTGGATTAAATTACTTCAAAATCATGGAAGATAGATTCAACAAGTCATAACGAGCCGTTCCTTATTGGCGTATAACCAACATCATACAAGTTTGTGGTTCGCTATTCAGTTTGTGGTTCGTTATTCACCACATATAATACTAGCTGTATAATAAAGTTCTTTTTACAGGGAATCCGCCAGGTGTGGGATTTTTATGGGACTAATTGGCTTATAACACTCCAAAGTCTTCTAACAAACTGCCTGTCTACTAGAATAACGAGCCGTTTTAATACGTCCACACCGTCTGTGTGTGTGTGTGTGTGTCTGTGTGTCGCCTACAGGCAACACTCCTTAAGTGATCTTCTAGAACCTTTACACGCTTTTTCCTTATACCCTAAGTATGATCCCTATTGTTTTTGGAGCATGCCCGATAGTTGCTTTTTTGAGTTGAATTGGGCTATAACACTTAAAATCGTTTCTTATAACGAACCACGAACTAGTTTGTGGTTCGTTATACGCCACATTTAGGCGAGATTTAAAAAAAGGGGTAATTATAGGATGAATACGCCAGTTTTGGATTTATATGACCTAAACGGGATTACATCACTTTAAAATCTTGTAATAAAGATTGTAATAGGTTATAACGAGCTGTTCCTTATTTGCGAAAAACGAATTGCGAACTAGTTTGTAGTTTGTTCTTGGCGAATATTGAATTTATCAAAGGAAGAATATGCCATTTGTGGATTTATTTGAACTGGATGGCGTATATTACTCGAAGAGTTTGAGAGTTAAGAAACAGCTAGTTATTAAGGTAGAAAGGCTTATTGTAAGAATCTATTTCCCAAGATTTTGAAGAAAACCCACACCTGGTTTTTTCCCTACAAAGACATCTTTATTATATTACTAACTAGCGGTATAACCATGAACCGGAAGTAGCATACCTCCGAAACCGGAAGTGGCAGTCAATCACCACCAGGTCTATCATACTCCGCGGTCCGAACTTCCCAAGTCTCTGAACAGACAGATAAACAAACCACAGCCAACACAGTTCGTATTATGGAAATGGTTATCCGTCAACAACGAATGGCTCGTTACAACTTATTAGATATCCTAAGATTTTGAAGTGAATAACGAACCATAAACTAGCTCGTGGTTCGTTATTCGCCATTAACATACTAATCTGTTGTTAGTTATTCGCCATATAGGGAACTTGCGCATTCCTGTATAATTACTCCTATCATAGTCCTAAATCTAAATCTGGCGAATAAAGAGTCACAAAGTAGTTCGCGGTTTGTTATTCCATAATATC
This sequence comes from Patella pellucida, assembly GCA_917208275.1. Taxonomy (NCBI): domain Eukaryota; kingdom Metazoa; phylum Mollusca; class Gastropoda; family Patellidae; genus Patella; species Patella pellucida. Next base: position 39,196,469 of record OU795037.1, on the reverse strand, counting down.
TCGTTATTCAGTTAGAAAGATAACTAATAATCCCCACACCCACCATATTCCTCAAAAAGCGCCTTTATTTTATTACTAATTCTATATCTGGTGAATAACGAACTATAAACTATTGCGTGGTTCGTTATTGGTGAACAATAAACCACGAACCACAAGCTAATTTTCCGTCGTTAAACGGTACTAATATGTCAAAATGCGACCAGTTTATTTCATATCTAGATATAATTTATTTCAAGAAGAATAACTATGCAGTAATTGGGAGTGAGTACTATTTCAGCTGCTAGTAATAACCTGCCCTGAGCTACATTTCTGTAAATCACTACATAAAATCGCAGGAATGTATTTATATAAGTTTTGGCTTTCGATTGTTCATGTTTGGCCCCATTTAAATCCTGTCCGAGGCCTGTTTGGGATATTTGTCTTTTTAAAGAAATTAACATTAAGTAAAATTAAAGCCTTTTAGAAAGCACTGACTTATACGACAGTGCCAAAATCTAACTATATTGGATGCTGCTTAAAGTAACTATGTGTGCCATTTGCACAGCGAAGCAACATAGGTCAATGAAATTTCAATTCCACAAATTTATTGGTTATTATTGAATCATTTTGGACTGATTTTTATTAGAGATTCATCTTTCACAATACCGCAATCTACACGTGATTCCTATAGCGCTAGAATGACGCATCGGGACGATAAGAGAAAAATATAATGTCGACTTTCGGCTTAGTCATATTTTTGTATTTATCGATGTCAGTAAGAAGGCGCCAACATGTATACCAAGCCAAAATGCAACTCGAAAAGTAGAAATTAGGAAATAAACACACGAGCTATTAGCGACATATCATTTTGGCTTACTGTCGACTTTTCGACTTTCGCCTCGGAAGTTATTGTAGTCTCAATTTTACACGTCGCATTTGAATACGAATGGATGTTAAGCCTCTTTCGCTGACTTGCCAGTCTGGATGTCGGGTGTTCGATCCCTGCATTGATCGTGAAAGTTCATCCAGATTTTCCGGCGGTTTCCCTCTTGTCAGTGATGCAGGGCGGGTGTGGGTACAGTGCAAGGACAACTGTCTAGTTGTTCGGATGGAACCAAAAAACGGAGGTCCCGTGTACACATTGGCGTGCACGTAAAAGATCCCTCGACAGTTTGGGATTATATGGGATTCGATATAAGAGTAGGCCGTATTGCCTCTGTCTGGATAAAATTTCCCTTATAGCGCACAGTATGGCGTATGCCGGTCTTCATTAATTAGCCAAGTTCGGAGCAGAACAGTAGGACGTTAAACCGCTATTTCACTTCATTTCTCTCTCTCCCATCGCCAATTTTTAAAATAAAATTGCACTATATTAGTTTCTGAATTTACTCTTAGTTTGCGTCAAGTGAACGTTACCCTTCTCTCTCTCTCTCTCTCTCTCTCTCTCTCTCTCACCCCCTCTCTCTCTGTCACTAATACATTAGCGCAGTTTTGAAGTGAACCATTGTTTTTAGTTATTGCAACATCTACTAAACAATATATATTCAGCCTCTACACGTCACTGTCATCCAAGGATTTCTCCTTTTAATGTTTTGCATGTACAATAGGCCTTTCTTAATTTTAGGTACCGTAATAATCCAGAAATTGAATCCTCATAGAAATTTCAATTTTTTTTGTAAGACATGCGTACAATCATTAGAGAATTTTTGTGGTGGTTACTGAAACGCCCCTATTCGACTAGTTCTTACATTTCCTACCCATGTTTATAATATAATTCGTAAACCTGTTTATTTTATATGCGGTATGAAACCAAAGTAAATGAAATTCTATTATCAATGCGCGTATTCTAATGTAACCTTGAAAGTAGAGACTACATCAACTTCCGAGGCGAAAAATCGACAGCACGACAGCAAGAAAAAAATCACAGGTCGCTAATATCGCCTTCAATACTAGAGAGAGAGAGAGAGAAACAAATGGGGTTTAACCAGTTAATATATATACGTCATTGATAGACATACTCATAGAAATATATATATTTTATATATTTCTATGGACATACTAATAATATAGACTGATAACGTCATCAGATCAGTGACGCCACTGTCCGCCATATTGGATTACCCCTCGATGACGTTTGCATCAATGATTTAGGAGATAAACACCTCCTGTTTCGCATTTAGAGGGGTGTTATTATCCATTGTAACATGCTTAAGGGTCAATCGTGCGTTTTGATTGGTCAATTAGGCACCATCTATTGGACAATAACACCCCTCTAAATTAGAAAAATCACTGCGTATTAATATTATGCGTACTACTTTAATGGAGGTAACCACAATGGCGATAATCAGTTTTGATCTAATAATCGCGTCGTTGTACAAGGGTAGCAAATTAGGCCCGAGGCCTTTTTCCAATTTGGCCCTTGGCACAGATCGTGCGAATGATTTCGATCATTACTGCAGGAAGAAACCGAAGAACTCCGGGGAAACCTGCCTGATCGGACGGGAGACCGAATATCCCTCTCACTTACAACGATAAAGTTCATGCCCTGAGCTGGGATTGAACCCTCGTTGCATTGGTGAGAAGCCGCCTCTCTATCGCCACGGCTATCCGACCAGCTAAATCTCGGTAAATTAGATGAAATATTCGGAGATATGTCCGAAGATGAACTTGAATTAACACCAACCCCCTTGTCAGGTAACAGCTACAAACAATAAAATATACCAAAAACTATAACAAAAACATAAATCTTATTTCAAAAAGTACTTTTAAAAAAATGAAGTGAGAATTCCAGTTTTCCTTGTGTGTGTCTATACTCATACTGCTACTATAGCAACCAAGCAATAAGCGAGCCAAATCTAATGAGAGGAGCCTGTTATCCTGTTACGTCACGACGTTTTCATTACGTCAAAATGGTTTTTACGTCACTAAAACCGATTTGCAGTGAGACGTAACGCGTCTTGGGTCCTAATGATCTCAGGACATGTCTATTGGACAATAACACCCCTCTAAATGCGAAACAGGAGGTGTTTATCTCCTAAATTTCTACTTTTCGAGTTGCATTTTAGTTTGGTATGCGTGTTAGCACCTTCTTACTGACATCAATAAATACAATAATGCTGTGACTTAGTCGAAAGTCGACAAGACGATATACAAGCCAAAATGCATGTCGAAAATAAGAAGTTAGGAAAAAACGAGGGGCGTTATTTCTTAATTTCCTATTTTCGAGTTGATTTTAGCTTGTATAGCGTGTTGGCGACTTCTTACTTTACATCAAGTCAAAATGCGTGTCGAAAAAAAAAAGTTAGGAAAAAACGAGGGGCGCTATTATCGCTTTCTGTTATTTCTTAATTTCCCATTTTCGAGATGATTTTGGCTTGTATAGTGTGTTGGCGCCTCACATTTTGTAGTAACTTCTACTTATCGAATTTTGGACTTTCGGGATTTTGAAGGGGCGAAAAGTAGAAATTATGAATGGTAGTTATAGGCTTCCATACATGCCTAGTGGTCAAAGGTGCCGCGCTTCGAACTCTTGCTTGCCGGTCACCTCTGGCTTGCGGCTGTGGTTTCGAGCCCTGGTGTGAGCGTATGTGGCATGGAGATAGGGGCGTCTTCTCAACCTCGTGGGTTCGTCCGGGCACTCCGGTTTCCTCCCACTGCTAAAGACCCCTACGCGCAGGCGAATAATTGAAATAAAATCGAACCATATGTTAGTCCCTAAATGACCTAGTTGTGTTGAGAGGACGTTGAACCCCATTTCTCTATCTCTCAGAATTCAAGTTCGATTTAAAATAGTGGTTTAATCTATTTTTAATAACATATAAGCAAAGTTTTGTCATTCAACATTTTCAGAATATGTTCCGTTTGTTCTTCTTGAAGCCAGAAGTGATGAATTTCCCTACGCCCAGTCGGTGAAGAACAGTAGGACGTTCAACCCCATTTCATTTCATTTTATTTTATTTTAAACTAAACTAAACTAATTGGGTGCCTTATTGCCGTGGTGATGGGGTAGATAGGACCGATTGAGGAAGTAGCACATCGAATATTGAAAACATATTAAATGATAGTCAATGCTGAATACGTCCTATTTTAGGATGTAGTTTATATTGCCCCAAAATTTCTGTTTGTCAATGTATCTTCAGCACTGACGTTTAGGAAATTTGTTTGTTGCCTTTGTGTCTGTCTGAGATGTAAACATGATGTAAACCTGATGAATTCAATATCTAAATTTAATGAATTTAATTTAATATATCTCCCCTATACGTTTACTTTTCAACTTCTGTCCTATTCATTTTCTCATTAAAAAAAAGATATACTTAAAATACATGTACTGCAGAAACGTAGCACCAGGTAAAATGCAGTAATTGTTGTCTACAGAACTATTGTGGTCTGTAGCATAATGTGTCCATTTAAAACTAAATTACGTTTAAGCAGTACGGTATTTAGAACCTTTGTTTATTGAGTACGTGTTCATTTAAAGACGAGATTCAATATGAGCGCGAATTAAAAAACATGAATTACATCATGTTTATTACGTACATCTGTGGTTTAAACTCTATTATATTTTATATAACTAAACACATTCTTATAAAAAAAAAAATATTTTATTGAGCGGAAAAAATTAATGTCGCTTTTAATTTGTTTATAAAGCTGGCCTGGTTCTGTTATGGTGATTCATTCCGGATCCAACTGATCGAAGTGATGTTGGGGCCACACATCCATCTGCGGGGTATTGCTCGTCTTTGAAACTGTAGATTGAAACACTACCACTTTGTTGTGACAAAGCGATAAGGATAGGAGAACCTCCTATTGGACTGTCGGCTTCTTCAATAACACTTTTGAAAAAAAAAGTATAAATAAAAATAATTTATTAAATTAAAATTGATCACCGCCTCTTTAACCAAATGCCACAAAATACATGAAATGATGAAAATTATCCACCTTTCACAAGGACGTGTGTCACCCTGGTGTAAGGTAGTGTGTAGGATGACTCAGTGGTGATGCCACAGTGACGTAACATATACGCAACATGATAGCGTAACCATTGCGTCCCGCATTGTCAGTTGCCACAAAAGGCTACGCAAACGTAACACATGGACGGCACTCACAATGTTGCTAGTCTCAGAATATAAATAATTAGACACTTCTATGGCGTTGCTATTTGCGTCATCTTTGTGGTAAGGTGGATTTGACAAAATTTCGAAAATTTTCAAGAAACGACGCAACTCTTCTACACCTCTGTGATGCCTTTACGATACCCAACTACGGACTTACGCTATTCCAGTCTCACCCACAACACAGGCCTACTTAAATACCCACGCATTCGGCAAACATCGACAGATCCTACGCATCTTAATCTCGGCTGTATGACCATTTCCCCATATTCGAACTATTTTATGGGTCCCGAATGGAAATTGGCTGTCCCCATGGAGATTTCTGTGGAGAGTGTATTATATCAACAAACGTCACGTTTGGCATTAGGTTTGGGGAATTACCAGGTATTTTTTTCAAACCAGCAGCCTTGAGACAATATCTCTGCTCATTTAGATATATACACTCTACAAAAGACGCAATTTGGAACTTTTTTGTAAAAGCGACACATTTTCCTGTTTTAAGTAAGGCGGTAGCCGAATCGCAAATGTATGGGCGTAGGTACATATCACTTACTGTCATACGTCCGAGAGTAGATGTAGGGTACCGGAATCTGTCGAGATTTGCCGAGTGATACCCACGCTACGCAGAATACTGGGGCACTCATTTTAGACATGCTTTAAGCTTTAACCAATCAAGGATTATATATCTACTTAGCGAACAGTTCAAATGACAGCTTGTTGACAAAGGGTTATCAAAATAGATCAGATCATGACCCAGTGAAGATACATTTTTATCAGCGAAGGAAATAGATTTAAGATTGCTTGTCTGCGCTACAAAATTAAGGCCATGCTGAATATCCAAAGGCTAAACAAAATTTTGAACCAAATTAGCAATAGCAGGTGTTGTTTCTTTTTCAATCCCAATATCATGATAATAATAGTAGAATGCGATCTCTACAAATTTAAATTTAAAAGCATGGCCATGTTTATACTTACACTAAATCGGAAATTCCAATATCACCCATTTCTTCCCTGGAATATAAATTGGCCCAGGTTGCATCTGTTGCTCCTCGTCTATGTACACTCTCGAATTCTGGATCTACTCTTTGGGTGACGGAGGCCTGTAGCTGGAAGACGTAAATTTGACCATTGGTTCCACTGCCAAAAATCATAAGCTGTCTTCCTTGGTATGTAGTAGTTGCAACAGAATTCAATTCAGGGCCCTGAAACAGTCAAATGATAAAGGGTATTAATATAAGACCTGTATTAGAAGTGGCTATAATGTCGTTATTCTTGGATGTCAAACTTTCCGTCGTTTTTTATGGTTTCTGCATATAAAATAAGTTTCACCCCGTAAAGCAACTGATCATCTTTATCATTTTTTGGATAATACCTAATTTATCCTCAGTATTTTTTTTTTGGACTGATATTCCTGTCAAATTTTTTAATTAGACAGTGTCGTTCTCTTGACTAAATACTACAGGGAATTACCAAAATCCGTTTTCTTGACATATTATTTTGTGTGTGTGGAGGAGGGGTGGCGGCTGAAAATTAATAGAGGTGACTGAACAGGTGACGTGTTCAGTGGCGACACCCGTCAGTGGATGCGGATGGAGCGGTGATGCTGGAGCGAAGACTATCGGAAATGCAGCCAGGCATAATTTCAGACACTGATCGTCGAGATAAATAGAGCTGTTGATCTAAATCAAATTACTGAAAACTATCAAAACCACTACGGACAGAAATGCAAAATTCATCAAAAATAAAGTGAATAAAGCTATCTGAACATACAAAAATAACGATTATAATGCAAACTATTGCTAAATCAATCCTGAATTCAAAGGACGACAATTCTTGAATTTTGGTATAATTTAGCGAAGCGATCGGGCAAGTTGTCCAGGTCCATCTCCATTTTCCCCTCTCTGTGGAAACTGATTAGTCAAGTTGCGGAGACGCGTTCCACCAGATACCGTCTGTCACCTAATCTGGAGAGGGATGTGTCAAACGAACTGAGTGAGTGATTCAAAGTAAAGGAACATTCTCGCCGCCTTAAAATTATACCACAAAACTATGACTATCATAAAAAGCACTACTCAACTGGTGCACGTGTTATTGTTTACAGTAGGTTTAAAGCAGAGTGGGATTTAATCACCGTAGAAGGAATTGATTAACGAAGAAACTATTCACAAATATTTTATTAAATTTGTTTAAATTATTGGCCAGGGCCCTGTTTCTCGAAATCTTAACTAAATATAAAATCCTAATTTTAAGCACTAAAACTCAATCTAATGTTATCCAATCAAATAACTAAAATTTGGATTTTATCTTAATTAAAATTTCGTGAAACAGGCCCCAAGGGAACAAACAGACGACAGGCCAGAATTAAGGGGGAGGGTAGCAAATGCCACTCCCCCCCCCCCCTAGCCCACGAAACTTTTCTTGGGGCTGCCACTGGACGTGTACGTCCCAATGTCAAAAACAGCGCAATGCGACTTGCCTCCGTTGAACCATCTGAAATATTAGAAAGGCAAAAGTTTGAATAAAGTTTACCATGTATGGTGATCTGCTATCCCTTTCTCCAGTTGGGGTTAAATTTGGACCTGTATATCCTGCGTTGAAAACATCAGGATAGAACCATCGGCTTACTTTCTCAATAACATCACCACTCTCCCATTCTCGGATCAGTGTGTTGGCATTAAAGACAGAGAAACCTCGTCCACCAAAGGTGTACACCTCCCTAATTGGGTCATTCAGTGACTCGCGGTCCATGGTGCTAATATAGGCACGGCCCAACTGGGCGTTATCAAGCAACTCAGCTAACAGTGCGCTGTCAACACCAAAATCTATTGATAAGAAATAGAGATCAGAGGCCACATAATATTGTCCTTTAAAACTATATAATCTATCATGCCCGATTCAATATATATTTATTTTAGTAAAATATTAACATCGAAAAAATTAACCGTAAACTAACTTATCTTGACGCCAAGGTAGAATCAATCACAAATGCACATTTCGATGGGACACATGGACAAATATATTTAAACCCACCTAAATGCTATCTTATGACTAAATATCATTCTTGTTTTAACAGATCATTACGTAAGTAGCTATTACCATATAATAATGTCCATTTATTGAATACCACTCTCTAACCTGATTCTAAAGTTCTTGCTCTGTCGTTGTCAGAAATGCCTAAACTCGGCACATTGTAAGGCCTACCCTCATCGGCGGTTATTAGATATAAGGTTCCACCCCATTCCATAAAAGTAATTTTATCGGGCTGATATAATCCTCGAACATTTCTACGACTCATGTGGACACCAGGAACTGAAACGGTATATAATGTTTGCCATAATATGTAAATAAATATTTAAGTAAATTTAGAGACAACCCTACAAGCGATATTGAAGGAAGAGTGTTTTAAGTTCCAAAATCATAGTTCATTTTCCTTTCGTTTATTGTTTTACTACACCACATTGTAATATAACATAGTTTCTATCACCGCCATATTCTAGCTAAAGTTATTATTACAACAGTCATTCATATTCTAACCGTAAACATATTACAGACATTCTAATATATTCTGTACAAAATAACCATTTACCCATTTACACAAACAGCAACCTCGTACACCAGTAAGGGCGATTCCATCGCTCATTAAGTTCAGTTATCAGGATAAAGGGTTTAACGTTATATATGACTGATTTCAATGTAATTGAACATCGAAACTTAACCCAGGCATTTGACATTATGAATCTGGCGATAGTTTTAGTGTCTTCTCATGATAGTGATGAAAGTTTTGTTAAAACAGTATAGTGTTATGTCTGTAGTAAAATGTTGAAATATAATATACTTTGGTTGTGTCTTACATTGATCCTGGTCGCTAGCATCTAAAGTTGAATACAGATACTCCTTGTAACCCATAGGATAGGTACTGACAAGAGCATTTTGTTCCAGATCAATTCGAGCAATGGCATTGTTTTCCTACAATATATAGTTTTCGTTTGTTGTCAGTGTAATCAAGTATAAAATATATGAAAAAGACGTTGAGGATGCTAATTCATTATGATTAGAAAAATCCATATACCTCAGAATTTTTATATCTAACCAACCCAATATGCCCCCTCCCTCGATCAACAGCCTTCTGTCGCCATGTAACCACGGGGCCGCCGAGAACATTTTTATGCGCCGGGCCTCCTCACACACCTGTGCAAGGGCAGTATTACCATATGCAACAAAAGGTTTCTTACCCCTGCATAACCTGAGTACGGTATCGAAAGCTCCGTGGCATGAATACCGGATATGACGACGTAAATAAATAAATAAATATATGAGCCCCCTATGGCTTGATGATATGTACCGACTGCACCCCCTCACCCTCGATATCGAAAGCTCCGTGGCATGAATACCGGATATGACGACGTAAATATATAAATAAATATATGAGCCCCCTATGGTTTGATGATATGTACCGACTGCACCCCCTCGGTCTGCTCTTACATCACTGTATTTGCTTCTGTTTCAGCACATAATAAACCGACAGGAGGGATAATTCAACATAAAACAAAAAGGGCAGTTTAAAACCAAGTTATACACACATACCTGAAGTGTAATGTAGGCATAGCCATTATTGGGAGAAATGGCTATGTAGTCTGGTTCAATGTTATTTGAGAAAGGATTCTGGGAGTTGGTAGTTGGATTAACCCTGACCATATATCTTACTCCAAGAGCAAGAAGTCGACTGCAAATAAATACAAAATAATATAATTCCAAGATGCCTAAAGTTTTTTTTGGGTTTTTTAATTACAAATCCAACAGTTTTCTCCCAGCTAAAGCAACTAAAGCTCCTCCACTTGATTAAGCGCGGGTTGACTAGTTTACTATTGTCAGATTCATATTTTGCTTGTTCGTGTCGACAGTGGAACAGAAAATCGGTTTTATCTCAATACTAGCTTTAACCATAGACGCAAACCTTTCAACGAAAACTGGCATTCTGCAAAACAAATCGAGATACAAAATCAATAAAAACGACAAATTTACTTTTGACCAAAATCAAATCTTATACCACATACCACACAATTATAAAAAAAATTACGACAAGAAGCAACTTGAACTCTGGTTCGATATAAGTAAATCATCTACAAGGGGCCGTGACGACCTATCAGCTTAAAGACCACGATTATCTTTTCTTGTGGATATTCGTTTTTCAAACTAGCGAGTTTCTTGGTGATTTTCTTACTTAAAATTCATTACACAGTAGCACATCAGTGGATATTTGACATGTCCTAATTAAATTAGAAAATTAATTGCGAAAACTAATTTAAAATATAGCTGTAAAAGCAGTGGGTTTGTGGGTTTATTGTCTCTTACGCCCTCTCTAAGCCAGTTTTGCATCTGTGATATTTGAGTCATCTCCGATGTAGGAGTAAAATAGAATGCTTAAGACGAAGAATACTCGTTCTATTTCCCTTCAGTTGCTCTAATTGGAAGTTTGGATCATGTGTGAAGAAGCGCTTACGGGTAATTATAAATCTACTTGCGATAATAATTATGGAGTCGTCCCTTTTTGTCATCAACTTAATGATGAATATTTTAAACACTCGGCTTAAATTTGAGAAAATAATTTCGGTGTAGTTTGTCTCTTTTTCATTTAAAGTATTAGGGTTTCACACTGCGTATTCTTATTATTATTATTCTTTTTCCATTTTGATAAGATCTCAGCAACTGCATGTTGCATCGTAGCGATTTTTTCGGTTTTACTAGGAAAGTGGGTGAGACTTACAGGATAAAGCTATTTTGAACGTTCTGCGACAATGCGAAATGTCCGAAATCGACGAAGCTACCGTATCGTTTTTAGAAATATTGCAGTAATTTTTTACAATAATCATTGAATTTTAACTTTCGATACATTTTGGCAAAGCTGGAGACAAGGTACATAGCTACACTACTCTTGATTTTTGGCAAATCTTTGCAGATATAAGGCGCAAAAGTTTGAAAATTTTACAAAACACAATTTTTATTCACGAATATTTTTTATTGATATTTGACACCGTTTTAAGAGAGCCATCTGACTTAAGCAAAAATGTGACATTTTTTTGGCGCCAGTCCTAGATTGATTATTAGTTGTTTGATTTGTATAAATTTATAAACCAAAGTTCATATGCTCTGTTGTCTCAGTTGTCATTTTTTTTGTTACCGGTAAAGTTATTTGTCGGCACCGGAAGTGGCGTAATTTTACCAAAAACTACAATTTTGACAGTTAGGTACCTGTTTTCGAAAGCAAATATAATTTTTTTTTTAAATGGTATAACTAAAAGAGTGTTTCCATTAAAGGCACAAAAAGGTGTGAGCTCAGTTTTTTTTAATTTAGATATCATTTTCGAGCAAATTCCATTAAGAGGTGAAAAGGGGTCTAGAATTTACCTATTTACAACCCATTGAGGCTTTTCAGATTTTAAAATATGTCTACGTAACTTGTATAAACTTGAAGCTATAATCCATACAAAGAAAATGTAGGTTAAAATTAGTTTGTAATATAGGCAGTTACATTTTGAAGGTTTTCGGTCCATAAATTCATTCATCATGTGATGCCTAATGTCTTAGACGATGTTATAAAACCAATTTAACATTTTAATATCACCGGAAGTAATGTAATTTTGGCAAAAACTGTATATTTAGTCTTCAATACCGATGCTTCATTTAAATGAGTCTGATTTGTAACGATTCAAAAATTATGATATTTAATTCACATCAAGAAACATAATGAACCCATACGATCAAACATATACAACAACATGGTTTCTAACTTGTGCGGTTGCAGAGATATAGACCATTTTCTACAAGTCAGTTTTCAAGGTTTTAGGTCTATAAAGGTGGCAATTATTATTCGATTTACATAAATTTTTCACCATGTGATGTCTTATGCCATTTCTGATTTCATACAACTAATTGAATTTTTTGATATAGCTGGATTTGGTTGATTCTGCGTCCTTTTTATTTGATGTGTGCAATGCATATGTGGAAACCTATTTAATGGTTTCACTGGTAGTGACACCCGAAGTGACATAAGTTCAAGGGTAACGTGGCATCGGTGAAACCCGTCATTACTGCATCGCAGTTCTAGTTCTAGTTTATTTTCATATATTCTGTTTACATAGTCTTTAGCCTTAAGATCAACAAATAATCATCCATATTTCGCTAAACTTTGTTTTTATTACCATGCCAAGCAATAGCCGGACCAGATTAACGGAAATTGAAAATCGTAAGCAAACATTACATAAATTTCTTGTCGTTATTGTTCCATTTCAACTGGATTAATCGTGGGCAATAGATTATTCATGTCAGTATAACTCTGAACTGTATATTGATAAACTGGGAAATTTAAAAAAAAAGTTTGTACCATCGATATAGCGATTAAAATCACTGGCGGATATCTCAGGTCAGATCAAATTCTCACCATCCCGCCCACGTTGAAATAATCTTAGGGGTCTGGTCTTCAGCATCAAGTCAACTGTCAGTCAGAATAGTATAGAATATCAGATTATACTATTATATTATCGTGTATACATTAAAGATGCATTGTGTAAGATTAAGAAAAAGAGCTGTCAGTGCTTGCTATAAAACCAGGGCCGTATCTAGCTGGGGTGCAGGGCCCTGAGAAATGGAGCCCCTCAAAAATTTGACAACCTTCCACTTATAAAATAATACAGCTTTTTATGATCACACCGTGATGCTCTTAAGGCACAGATGAGTCCGTCGGATTTAATGGCCCCAACGCGCCAATGGGTACCTGATTTGTTTGCCCTGATCCAAACTTTCTTATATCACTTATGTGGAGGCTATGGACGCCAACACAGGCGCAGATCCAAGGGACAGGGCATCAGGAGCAAATGCCTCTCCCAAAATAATCTGCCACCCCTGAAATATGCCACCCCTGAAAAACAACTAGACCATATAAAATATAAGATCGACTATAAGATATCACCAGAATGGCCGAGAAAAACGTGTTTCTGCAGCAGCATTTTTCAAAGTTTTCTGAGGAAGTGTCCCTCCTTTCAACTCTTTCTGAGTCAGTGCCAGACCCACCACATGACATTAGAGGGTTTGTATTTGTCGCCCTATCCACATTTGAAAGAATATTATCGGTCTGGGGGGGGGGCACCCCCGCCAAATGTCATGATTAGAGATTCTCGTTCTAGTCGCCCTATCCACATGACTTTATCGGTGTTTTGGACTAGTTCTGGTTTAGAGGACCAGAAAATTTTTCAAAGAGAGAAATAGCGCCGCCGAAATTGACACACGGGAGCGACTTAAGTTGCAGCTCAAAGTGGGTTGGAAATGCATTTACAGAAGTCTAATTTTTAAAACTTTTGTTTGCCTTATCCAAACTTTCTTATATCACTTATGTGGAGCTATGGACGCCAACACAGGCGCAGGGTATCAGGAGCAAATGCCTCTCCCAAAATAATCTGCCACCCATGAAATATGCCACCCCTGAAAAACAACTGGACCATATAAAATAGAAAATCGACTCTAAGATATCACCAGAGTGGCCGAGAAAACGTGTTTCTGCAGCAGAATTTTTCAAAGTTTTCTGAGGAAGTGTCCCTCCTATCAATTCTTTCTGAGTCAGTGCCAGACCCACCACATGACATTAGAGGGTTTGTTTTTGTCGCCCTATCCACATTTGAAAGGATATTATCGGTCTGTGGGGGCACCCCCGCCAAATGTCATGGTTAGAGATTCTCGTTCTAGTCGCCCTATCCACATGACATTATCGGTGTTTTGGACTAAGGACCAGAAAATTTTTCATTTTGGTGTGTTGAACATCAAAGTGAGAAACAGCGCCGCCGAAATTGACACACGGGAGCGACTTAAGTTGCAGCTCAAAGTGGGTTAGAAATGCATTTACAGAAGTCTATTTTTTAATACACACACAGGCACACACACACACACCTTCGCCGGTCGCCGCTCCGCGCTCAGTAACCCCCACTTTTAAAATCCTACATACGGCCCTGATATCAGCAGATAACGAAAAATGGCTATCCTGAAATTTCATATGGGCGAAGTAATTGGTTTTTGAAATTTTAACTCTATAGTCTCGATTGTCAAGTAACATTCCAGCGGTAAAAATCAACGTCTAGGCGATTGATTGGGTGAATGAGTGTGTAATTAATGATTTATATAACATTTAAAGCCAAATATGAATATTTAGCTCTTAGATTATGCGTCTTTAAGCGATGTCAATATTTACCTTGTTTCAGCAGGGTCGTCATATGATTGGAAATCAACAGTAGAAATTGACGGGTTTCCTGTTTCTGGGATGCTGATTATGCTGACGGTGCCTGGGGGATCAATAAATTCGTTATTGATTACAGCCGGTACACCTTCGTTGGAGACAACCAATTTGGCGCAATCTGATGTAAATTTGATATTATCGGGATTGGAACCAACTGAAAACAGACAATCAACGTGGCATACAATAAGTCACAATACAATAAAGGAGAATCATGCAAACATACATGTATATACAACAAGAAAAATCGCTCGATGACCGTGACTTTAGTGAATAATTATATTGCTAATTGACTTTTAAAACAAACAGGGATAAATGACACCAAAATTATATACTAAATGGAGATATGCAACATGTATCAAGAGGCGAGTCAATTACATTGATTTTACCTGAAAGTAGAGGATCTCCGGGGTTGATTGGGTTTAGTGTCGTGTCACCTCGTCTATATGGGTTGTATAATATGACGTGGCCTTGTCGTGTCGGATCATTTACTCCAAAAGAAACGGCGAAATAAGCTCGGTTAGGTAGACCACGACACACCTGAATGTCCAGAGGGAATCCTTCAAGAGCCACATCGAAGTTAAAGGTTTGGACGACGCTTGGGTTATCCACATCAAAAACGTCAACAATATGCAGTACGGCTGATTCTGTACCTGGAACAATATTATTAATTTAAAAAGTTAATCGGTATTTATGATTTGGTAGACTACACACCGTTCCATTTTCTGATATCTTTTTTTTTTACTTTAAATTTTATGTTTAAAGTAAATACAGTTGAAGTAAAAACTGCCGCAAAAACTTCGGGTTTTTCATGATTGCTAATAGCATTTTAAAAGTCTACTTACAACTATCCTGCTATTTTTCAAATCTCCATTACTACTCAATAGTATCGAATGTGTAGTACGGAAAGAGGTAACTAAAGCCCCGTTTACATGACGAAATTTGCACACGTGCAAATCTTTTGCATATATGCAAATTTACTCATGTATGCAGATTTCGTCATGTAAATGCATTTGCATACATGTGTAAAAATACTGCAGGTGCAAATTTGCACCTGGTCCTGACCAGATGCAAAAGTGTATTTTTATGTATGCAAAAGTATTTAGGGTAAGTATATGTGCAGATTGTGTAATATAAACGCTCAGCAATTTTTGCATATATGTGTATATCTCATTTTAAGAAATATACACATATGCAAATATTGCTGAGCGTTTATATGACACAATCTGCACAACTACTAACCCTAAATACCTTTGCATATATGCAAATATACTGGAAATGGCATCTAAACACCCTATTACATATTTACTGTGAATGCTTATATAACATGTGAACGCTTAGCAAATAGAATTCTGCATACGTGAGTAATTAATACATATATGCAAATATGCACATATGTGTATTATTTGGTCATGTAAACGGGGCTTTAGATGCGCTTCTTGAGGTAATTGTGATTTTGAATTGAATTACACATAAATTGCATCGGCAAAATACCACGTTACGCATCATCGCTTGCACTATTTTATGCTGTGTTCACACTAGCCTTTTAATGCGCATCGAATGCGCATTAAAGCCTTAAGAGTCATTCCACGAGAAAACCATGCAGAAGGTGGGGGTCGGCAGATCGAGTTCATCTTGTGGGGATTTTGTGGACTCATCCAGACTACTTAACAGCCAGAAGGGCTGATCTCAGAAATTCACCGTTACTGAGATACAGCATCCGGGTGATTTTTGGCCAATTTCGCCCATTTTTAGGTCATTTTTGGTCAATTTTTAGCCACCTATTGTGGCGAGTGTAGGGATTGGATGGAAATGGTGGTGATTGGGGATGTTAGTGGGGGTCTTCCTGTGCCCCAGTGTGAATACCATAAAGTCACATCTATCTTCTGGGTGTAATGCTCAGCAAAAGTGTAACATATAGTGAAAAAAACGGTAAATATGCACCTGCGAAGATTCGCTTTATTTTCTATGATGCGGGGGTAGGTCCAAATATCGAAATGGTTTTATGCACAGCTTGATACCCTCTATCGATATAAAAAATAAAATCTCTGTCACCTCTCTTCCATCAATACGAAATCGCAAGTCAAATTTGGTGAATTTTCCCTATTGTAAATCTCTGATTCTCTACGAAATGGCTTACTACTTTCATTCAAGCTAAGCTAGCTTTACTCGTTTCTTCACCAAATCATTCATGTATATTGGATTAGCCCTTAGTATTAATCATTATTTGATTATTTACGTATATTCGAGATCTAGTGCCTCGTATACTATCTAACAATCCGTCATTATACATTGCAAATATAAATGTTATCGAAACAACAGTTATGGTTTCTTATTGCACACCTCATTGACCGTTTAACACCTCATAGTTCTTTAGATAAGTAATTAATTATGGCTTCAGTTCACTGTAATTACTTAGGGTTTGTCATCAAGAAATAGGAGAGTCGAAGCTGCTTCCTGTTTTTAGAATATGATTTTGCAAATCTTTCCATTTTCGGCCTTAGGCCATGGATTGGGTTTTGTAGGAAGTTCTTTCCTTTATTTAATAAAAACCATATCGTTTGGTAGATTTTTTACTCTGCTTCTGGATTGGTAGATGTCTTATCGAGACCTCCCCTTACTCCACAATCCCACTCTATGGGTTTGGTATCTGTTTCTTTTGTGGTATAGTGTTTAGGTGTTGAGTCCGTCTGACCGTAACTCCCAATTACTCCACTCCTGCTAATGTGGTAGATGTCATCTTTGTGGGATTTGTGTTTAGGTGCCAGGCCCGTCTTATCGTGACCCCCCTTACTCCACTATCCCACTCTGTAGGTTTGATGTCTATTTGATGGCGGAATAGTGTTTAGATGCCGAGTCCGTCTGATTGTGACTCTTCCTTACTCCATTATCCTGCCAGTTTGGTATAAATCCCCTATGTAGTTTAGTGTTTAGATGCCGTGCCCGTCTAACTGTGACCCCCTCTTACTTCACTATTCTACTTAGTCCAACTGTGTCCATAAGCGCGTGGATTTGTTCGAAGATTAGCAGTTTCAGATCTGGTTTCGAGAAGAGTAAGGTCTTGGTGTTGAATGGTATGTTGTTAGTCTCCATCATTCTCACTAGTTCCCTTCTCTCCTCCTTGTTATCCTCGCAGTCTACCAGGACATGGTTGGTGGTACATTCTTCTCCGCACTCACAGACGATGACTTGGCGTTTGTAGTCTTACAGCCGCTCTTTCACCCTTAGTTTCGATACAAGTCTGCATATGTATCTTCTAGGGTGATTGATCGCCGTTTTCGTGTAGCCGGAATCTGTATTGTCAAGTTCAACAAATTTCAATTCCCAGAATGAATTGACCTGTTTTTTTAACCATACTGTAGATTTCCGTGGTGCTGTAGTCTATGGTGCGGAGTGGTGCTGTGTCCTTGAGACCTTCGTTGGCGAGTCAATCTGCCTCCTCGTTTCCTCTAATGTTGACATGTGATGGAATCCACACGAGCTCTAATTTGCTTCCCTTCTCTGGTACAGCTGCCCGATTTCCAAAATGACTTCTGGTCTTTAGTCCGAGTGTTCATTTTGGATTGAAATAAGACTGCTTAGAGAGTCGCTTGGAACGACGAATTTACTAGTCTTTTGATGGGAGATTCATGACATAGCGTCACGAATGGCCACAAGCTCTGCGGTGTACACCGAGCAGTTATTGGGCAGTTTCCTGCTTTTATCCCTGTTCCCCGTTTGGCAGGTATATTCCAAACGAGCTGGTGCCGCTTTCATGGTTGCGTGAGCCATCCGTGTACACATGGTTTAAGTAATCAGACGGCCAGTTGTCTTCCAGGTGTTCTAGAGAGAAAGCATGTGCAGCAGTGGGGTTGTGTTTCTTGTCGGTTTTCTTGTCGGATTATTTCCCTTATACCTTGGCCGAAGCTTTTCTTTCTAGGATCTCTCACATATCATGTTTTTTTGTAGACTGACAAAAGTATGGGATCTTTCGCCCAGTTGCGAGATCTTAGCCCAATACCTTGGTGCTAGTTCTTTTCTACTTAGAGATAGGGGCACCTCCCCGGCTTCCTGTAGTAATGCCTATCTCCTAGTCCCAAGCCCTACGCTAGTCGCAATACACATATCTTTGTATTGTATGGTCTCAAGCTTACTTTACTCTACCCGTTATTTTTCTCATTAAGTTTAGGATTTTGGAGCATCTATCTACAGTCAAGTTGATGTGCGGTTTCCAGGTCAGCCTTCGGTCAAAGATAACGCCATGGAACTTCTTCTTCTTCTTCTCCATGGAACTTGGTTTGGTCTTTAAACTCGGTGGTTTTCCCGTTCATACACAGAGTCATTCTGCTTCTCCCACTATCCCTGCTCACAAGCATACCGACCGTTTTTTTCTCTGGGACTTTAAATCCCCAGTCGTTTGCCCATGTCATGAATTTGTCTAGAGCCCTTTGCATGTTCTTTTGCAGTTAACAATAGCTTCTCCCTTCGTTCGTTTGGTGTTTAACGTCTGCTTCCAATTAAGTGATATCACAGACAAGACATAGGAGAGCCGAAGCTGCTTCCTGATTTTTAGAATATGATTTTGCAATCTTTCCATTTTGGCCTTAGGCCATGGATAAGGTTTTAGTGGGAAGTTCTTCCCTTTATTTAATAAAAACATATCGTTTGGTAGATGATCTCTTCTGCTTCTGGATTGGTAGATGTCATCTTTGTGGGATTTGTGTTTCGGTTCCAGGCCTGTCTTCTCGTGACCTCCCCTTACTCCACTATCCCACTGGTATTTGTTTTTGGCAGAATAGTGTTTAGATACCGAACCCGTCTGATCATGACTCCCTCTTACTCCACTATCCCGCCAGTTTAGTAGATGTTAGTAATAAATTAAACTAATATAAAATTAAATAAATAAAGAGAGTATAATAAATTTGTAGGATGGTTGGGCTTCCTTCGTGAGGACGTTTTAGCTTAGCCATCCTACGCTGTATTAAAAATTTATTAGTTAAAAAAATTAAAGGTAATAAATAAAAATAAAGTAAATTAAAGTAAAAGTAAAGTAAAGATGACGTAAAATGAATAGATTAAGATACAGTTGTGGGGTGGTTGGGCTTCCTTCGAGAGGACGTTTTTACTCAGCCACCCTACGTCGTATAATTAAATAAGTTAAGATATAAATAAGTAGAAAAAATAAAAAGATAAAAATAAATGTGTAGGATGGTTGGGCTTCCTTCGTGAGGACGTTTTTACTAAACCATCCTACGTTGTATGGAGAATTTGTCTAGCTTTGACCCTTTCTTTTTTCACTAATCTACTTAGTCCAACTGTGTCCATCAAGTATTTATATACAGTAAAAAGAAGCCATAAATTTGGACATTATATATAACAAGCACTAATAAACTCAAAGTTATCTCCCGTCAAAAGGCAAAACCTAGTAACTCACTTTTTTCTTATTTTGAGAAAACAAAGAAAAACCTATGTGGCATACTAGGAAAATGAAGAAAGTTGCACGGTTGTGGCTTGGGTGTAACTGCTTACAAAATCAAAGATTGGAAGATCTAGTACAACAACAGGAAGGACACACCCTAGTAACTTCAAATTTGGTCGTAACTCAATTTTGATAAAAACAAGTGAGTTACTAGGTTTTGTCTTTTTACGGGAGCGATGATAACAAGTCCTAAGTAGTTACAGTGAACTGAAGCCATAATTAATTACTTATCTAAAGAACTATGAGGTGTTAAACGGTCAATGAGGTGTGCAAATAAGAAACCATACATGTAACTGTTGTTTCGATAACATTTATATTTGCAATGTATAATGACGGATTGTTAGATAGTATACGAGGCACTAGATCTCGAATATACGTAAATAATCAAATTAATGATTATTACTAAGGGCTAATCCAATATACATGAATGATTTGGTGAAGAAACGAGTAAAGCTAGCTTAGCCTGAATGAAAGTAGTAAGCCATTTCGTAGAGAATCTGAGATTTACAATAGGGAAAATTCACCAACTTTGACTTGCGATTTCGTATTGATGGAAGAGAGGTGACAGAGATTTTATTTTTTATATCGATAGAGGGTATCAAGCTGTGCATAAAACTATTTCGATATTTGGACCTACCCCCGCATCATAGAAAATAAAGCGAATCTACGCAGGTGCATATTTTCCGGTTTTTGCGCTATATGTTACAAATTTGCTGACCATTACAGCCAGAAGATAGATGCGACTTTATGGTATTCACCCTGGGGCACAGGAAGACCCCCACTAACATCCCAAATCACCACCATTTCCATCCAATCCCTACACTCGCCACAATAGGTGGCTAAAAATTGACCAAAAATGACCTGAAAATGGGCGAAATTGGCCAAAAATCACCCGGATGCTGTATCTCAAAAACGGTTTAATTTTGAGATCGGCACCTCTGGCTATGAAGTAGTCTGGGGGTGTCCATGAAACACCCCTGAGATGAACTCGATCTGCCGACCCCCCACCTTCTCGATTCTGCATGATTTTGCATGGTTTTCTCGTGGAATGACTCTTAAGTCGCTAAAACGCGTCACACTCAATGCGCATTAAACCAAAACTAAGCCGCTTTAGCGAAACCGCATTTCTAATGCGCATTGGCTGAAGCGATATAACTGACGCGAATCACAATTATATCATGGCAAAATCTTCGGCAAAAGCAAGAGGGGAAACTTGGGGACGCCAGGAGAGACTGCTGCTATTGCAGATCTGGCAGAATGAAGACGTTGAAGGTCAGGTAGGTGGCCTACACCGTAACATTAATGTCTTCGGAGAGAAGTGGCGAAGGATATCACCATGAAAAGTAGTAACTGATGAAAGTTAATTGCGTTCGGCATGTTTACATGAATGACCTTCACCCCATCTGATAGTTCCATTGATCTATCATAGATGTCGCACGCTGTTAATGCGCATTGAGTGTGACGTGTTTTAATGCGAATCAAAAGCGGTTTAATTTGTAGTGTGACGCCACCCGTGGTAACGAAAGCGCCTTCCGTAGGGCGTTTTACGGAAAGCGGTTTGAAAGCGCATTAGGTGTGAACATAGCATTAGTTAAACAGTTGACAACCAGACCAGCGTTGTGAATACAAATCTTTCTAGATTAAGGACAATAAAACGTGCAGTTATCGAATTTTAGGGTAAAACATGTGACTTGAAATCCCCCCCCCCCCAACACATTATGGGTATTTGGTTAAAATGGAGACGTTTTAAATTCGTTATTGAGTCGTTGCATGTTTTATTTAAATAAAAGAAGTCTTAAGCTAGAGAATAAATGGTTTATCTAAAAACTAATGATAAAATGTACTTTGATTTCTACTATGGCTTTAGTAGTGACAACTTAAATCTTTCGACTTAAACATACTATCCTAGATAGCTTTATGATATAAACCAAAATAGGTTATCTGATCTACAGGTCACATGGTTATCCATTTATAGACAAAATTTGCAATGGATTTGATTATTTCAAAGAAAGCAGACGACTATTGAATGGATTCGTCCGTCCGACTATCTGCCGGTCACGCTTTTTGGGACACAATAACTCTTCTAATTGAGCTAGAATGTTCAAACTTGGTGTAGGTGTTTATTAGGTTGATGCACTGATGGAGTACGAAGATGAACATGTTCTGCTTAGGGTAAGCGGGATAAGCAATTTGATTGGTTGATGCTTAGGGACACAATAACTTTAGTTCTTTCATTTTCTCCTAATTATTGTGATAGTCATAATGAAATATTGTTCGCTAGATTTGTAGATATAAATATAAATGAAAAAGTAAATAAAGACGAGTTGTGTATTTTGCTGTTAAATATATATTACCCACCTACAACATACAAAAATCTATCCGTTCGGTCATAAGCACTCTCTTTAGCAGCACCACTGTTAACTGCAAAATTATTGTTTCGGTCTGGTAGTTTTAAATAACCCCTTTCTTCGAGCACAATATCAGCCATACATGTTGACAGAAAACACAAAGAGAGGACAGCCCACATCGCCATTCCGTCTAAGATTTATAAAAAAAATACATAAAAATTAAAACAATGTATGTAAAGCTAAAGATGCGTTTAAGAAAACATTAAAAGGTCGCAAAATCACCTTGTTTCGAGGGATTTTTATGGTTTATAGACGGGGAGTTGACCAATCACATTACATGCATTACCGGGCAGTTCCGACGTAAAAATATATTTAGACCTGGGAAGGAAACATCGAACGAGTTCAAGGAATCGAAATATCAGTATACTACAAAGATTTACAAACAAATGTAAATGTACAGTAAGAATTATTATAAATGACGACATTATTAGTATTATTATTATTTTTATGAAAATTAGTCCATTTTAGTCTGTATACAAAACCTCTTAGTTCTTTGGTAAGAAAATGTGGTCTACAATTCCACCTGTATGTGGATGATACGCAGTTGTATTGTTCTTTTAAACCTCTAAAAAATAACATTGTTCCTGTGGAAGAAAGTCTAGAAAATTGTTTATTAGAAAGTAAATCATGGATGGCATTAAACTTTCTAATGCTTAATTCTGACAAAACTGAATATTTATGTATTGAATCTAAACAGCAGTTACAAATTATGTGCTCTAAAGTAGCTAGAAACATCGGCGTTATATTTGACCAAAATATGAACATGGAAGCACAAGTAAATAATATTTGTAGAGTATGTTACTATTTTTTCAGGAAAATTGATCAAATAAGAAAACACATTAATAATGATGCAACAATAACTCTAATTAATTCATATGTTACCTATGGACTAGATAATTTCAATTCCTTGTTAGCTGGACTTCCCCTTACAGTAATTTATAAACTCATAAAAGTACAAAATTGTGCAGCTAGGCTTATAACACAAACAAAACAGTCCTCACATATTACTCCAATATTGTACAGCCTTCACTGATTTCCGATTCAAAATTCTGCTTATTATATTCAAATGTCTCAACAACCTTCTTGAATTGTATACCCCTAAACGCAAACTCTGCTAGTCCTCTGGTCCATGTTTTCTTGTTGCACGTTATGCAAATTTAAGTTCAATTGGTGACCGTTCATTTTATGTGACCCCCCCCCCCTCTACTTTGGAACAAATTACCACTAGATATTAGAGCAATATCATTGGCTTCTTTTTTTTTTTTAAAAAAACATCTGAAATCACATCTTTTTAAACAAGCTTTTATATAAACATTTAAAATGTTACTTTTATATAACATGTACTTATTTATTTTTAACCTGTGTTTTACTTAAAATCTTAAATGTATTCGGTATGTTTTATCTTATCAATTCATACTTGTCGTTTTTTTTTACATATTGCTGCCTATTTGTCTAAATCTTTTTCTGTAACTTTTTTTTCAATATGTATTTTTCTATTTATGTATGCGCATGTGGGCACTTTATAAATTTTTCAATAATAATAATAATCAGCTTAGTCCTTCGCAGTCTTTGAAAATATATAACCCTGTCGAAACGGCGTGCTACATGAGTACAAGCCAATGATTTCCACATAAATTGTGAAGTGTTTATATTGTGCTCAATCGCTAAATACCACCCAAGGATTAAATCTGAGAGTAGTTATATTAAACATAATTTTTTTCGGCCCATTTGATAACCCCGAAACATGGAACTAACCAATACCCACTGATTACATGGACAGTGGAAATTAATTTAAAGAAACAGCCAACCAGCCTTCTCGATGTCTGTGTCTCCAAAGTTTTATATAGTTTTACTACTGGCTAAAGAAAATCAACCATAGTATTATTAAATCAGCAATAATTTCAACTATAATATAATTTAGTGTTAGCTCAGCTAAACCAAGAAAAACAAATGCACCGGTTAGAAGAATATTCCTGTCATAAGTTTTATCAACAACAAAGTCTCTAACAAAATCAAAAGACTATCAAAGAAGCAAATGCATTCATTCCCCAAACACAATTGTGCTGTAGGCAATACGCTGTGTTCCTAGATCATTCTTCCATAACGCGTTTTAGTAAAATTGGTAAAATATACCTTACCTTATCTGTTAAAAGGGGTTTTTCACTCTTAGCTTATCTGCCTCACGGTTACTACTTTTATAGCCTTGCAAGGTACGACGTGTCTAATCTAAGAATATATAAATTATAGGCTTCATGTTTTTCAAAGATAGGGATAAGCTCATTTTCTGATATATGACGTCTACAAACAAGCCAGGACATAACCGTGCTCGAATATCAAGAGTGGTACACATACAGTACAAGCACCGTCTTGTATTTTAGGGCTGGGTTCCCTAAGCTATCAAAAGTTAACCTAATTTACCACCGTTTTCCGTTTTATCATGATAACACACTTGAGATTGTGCCCGGCAGCAGATGATATCTATATTGACAATAATGACAACTAAAGTCATAAATATATCATGATTGTATTTACCTTACCATAAACGTTTTGTACATTGGATTCAACTAAAATAATAAAGCGAAAATGGGTATGTCAAAGGCTCAAATGGTAGATAAAGTTAGTTAAAGCGAAAACAAGCCAGACACGTCTTTTCTTCCATTTCTCGCGCCCTCTTCCCTCAACTTCCTAACTTCTAGCGCTGAAAAGCCTTCTCGATTTCTCGCCCGGAAGTTCAAATTATACGCATGTCCACTGGCTACCGAGTCGTGCATTAGGAAATGCATTGTAGCCTGGTCTGATAAATTTCGTGCACCTCTTGAGTCTTTTGGAGAGTGGAAAAATACTGTGTTTGATCTCTTGTCAAAAAGAATCAAATATATCAAACTTAAACCAAGACACCCGCCACCAGAGGTTCTAAAAAATCCATCTGCAGTTGAGTGTCTTACCACTCTCCAAGAGAGATTTGTTCTAACACCTGTCGATAAGGCCAGCAATAACATTGCCTTTATCTGTAAAAAGTACTATATTAAAAATATTCTGACTGAAGTTGGACTCTGGCCCAACACAAATAATGACACTTATAAATGCATTACGGATTTAACTAAACAAGATATCTTGCACAACCAATACTCTTTTAACAGGAGTAATAATATTAAAGACAATGTGAAAATAGATGCACTACCGTACATTTATTCGATACCCAAATTTCATAAAAACCCAGTAAAATTTAGATATATAATATCCTCCAGTGTTTGCCAGACAAAACCTCTAGCGCAGACCATCACCAAAGGCCTTAAATTATGCCAAACCCAACATGCAATTTGGTGCAAAACACTTCGAAATTACACTGGTATTAATAGTTTTTTCATTATTGATAAAAAAATAAACCTATAGTAGAGACTATAGATAAAATCAATAATAAAGATAATGCAAAAACAATAGAAACGTTCGATTTTTCTACTTTGTATACTATGCTCCAACATGCAGATCTTAAAAATAATTTGGATTGGTTTGTAGATAAAGCCTTTAATGGAGCTTTCGGAAAAGGCAGAAACTTGATGGCCATTTACTCTCAAGATGCTAGATGGATTATAAAACCTCGCAATGCCGAAACTGTAATTTTTGATAAAGAAAAATTTCAAAACATAATACATTTTCTCATTGACAATGCCATATTTGAGGTTGGGGATCAGATAATACAGCAAACTATTGGTTTACCAATGGGAACTGACCCCGCCCCATTTATGGCAAATGCACATTTACATAAATATGAATTCTATTTTCAGGACCATAAAAGAAAAACAGATTACAAAGTAGCTAAAAGTCTCAACTACACCTTCCGTTACATTGATGACATAACACCCATCAATGATAATGGAAATTTCAATAAATATAAAAGTGAAATATATCCCCCTGAACTAATATTAAATAAAGAAAATTCCGGCACCCAAATTGCATCTGTTCTTGACCTGGACATCAATATCATTAACAATAGATTTAATGTTGGTATTTTCGACAAAACGGACAAATAGTAACATACCAGATACAACACTATATAATGTTTTCTATTCACAGGCATTACGATTTTTGACCGTATGTAACAACAAAGAACTGTTTCTTTCCCGAATAAAATCCCTGTTTTTTAAATGCACTGCCAAAGGTGGTACACAGTTACGCATATTTAAAGAAATTTCGAAACTTCCGTTTCATCAATATACCAAGTTTAACATTTCTTATAAGTATATAACCGAGTACATATTGGATAATTATCCAATTTAATTTAGTTTAATTTGTATAGTTACGTAGCCATGTTTGGATTATCGCCCTTATTGTTATTATTTTATTACTTCATAAATACACTTACATTGTATGCTTTCTTCTACATTCCTGTTTTGCATTGCTTGTATGGGGTATTTAGTATTATGTTTTGTGCAATTATACAACTTAAAAATTCTGATTGGTTGTTTAAACTTATAGCTTTTAGCATTATTAAATCTTGATTATCGCCCTTTTTGTTAAGAAATTCTATTGACGTCATTGATAACATTACGACGTATTTACGTCACACCATTCAGTAAGCAGACGACTGCCTCCCGAGGCGGTCTACATTTTCTTTGCTTCATTGTGTTGGGTTGTTTGTGCGTTTTCTTGTACGAGTAAATATGTTCAATCTTGAGTGAAGTCTGTGTTGCTTCAGACCCGGGACTGTACAGCGCAGTGGACGCTTACGGCTAGCCCCCGGATCCATTCACTCTTTTTTGAATTGTTGTTTTATTGTTTGTTTCGTTTGCTGTTTCGGAGTATGATGTCTTGTCGTTGTATTTGTCCTTTTTGTAAATCATATGTGGCGCAGTCCCCCTGCACTAACTATTAGTATTTAAACACGTTAGCGCGATGAACTTCAATCTACCAAAACCTACCGAAATCGACTTAAATCTACAAATTCCAACTCAAATCATCCCAATCTTCATTTGACGATTCTTAGCGATATCTATTTATGGTATATTTTAAAGAAAAAAAAAGCAATTATAGCTTTATAGTCGAAAGGGCCGACACAGATAAGGGAAAGTAGCTATTGTTACTGGTTGAAGTCGAAAAATGAAATTACATGAAAACGGGGTTAAAATAAAATTAATGAAATGATGTTTAATGCCTTGCTTTCTGCACCAATAGGGATAATAAAGACAGGAGTAAAAGGATGCATGTGGCGGTTATATAAACTGCGGCATTGTTTATCAAGCCCAGCTAACATATCGAAAAAACATTTGATCCGCATCCGTTTATTGATGTAAAACGTATAGATACACTTTGATTGATTTTATAACAGGCAGTGTATTTCAAGCCAGGGTACCCCGGTCTAAACTGTCCTTGTTATAGGGATTATAAGGATTATGTTTATGTAAATGTGTTCATTTTGTATTTCACCGGAATTGGCACCACAAGTTCAAATCCAGATTTTTACAAAACAAAATAAAAGATGTATTCACTGTTTTTTTTAAAAGAACTGTTGGGGTGACTATAACACTTAAGACGAAGTCTAAAAACACCCTAATCAGGGAGCAGACAACATTAAATATGTTCCTAATGTTCGTTTCATTAGGAGAGTTACAATTGTGGTGTGAGCAAGAAAAACAATAGTCAATTAGGTAAAAAAAAATGTTCTTTACAGTGACGTATTGTTATGTGCAACATAAACAATCAATGTTCAGATAAAATTTCAGATAATATATAGATCTATGCATGTAGTGTCTTCCAAAGCGGACGCTTTTTTGTACTGCCATATTGCATCTTATCTTTCTTAAGAGAGGAAAAGATGCAATATGTCAGTACAAGGACAATAACTTTAATTACAAATTGCAAATTTATAATTAAACGAGACTAGTCGCTTTTTATTTATAATATAATTGCTTAATAAGCGCGTACTTCAAAGATACTTAATTTTAGATCACGCGAATATGTTGGGCCCCCAATTTGTTTCACCATTATATGAAACTGCTTTCCAATCCTGCGAATTAGACTGAACAAGAGAAGCAATTGAACCGATGTAGGACACGTGGATACAGATCATTTAACCCCTCGAGCGTTGCTATATATCTTTGCTCGCTATGCCTGTTCGCTATGCCTGTATTTTAGCGACTTTATATATATGTAATATTGCTTAATTGTGCACCCAGCATTGTTTTTAATATACTATTCAAAAACAAGTAGGGAATATTTGATTTTGGGGGCATAATACTAAAATATGCAAATGACTTCGAAAAAAGTCATTATAGAACCTAACAGAAGAAACATTTCCAGTTACATGTGACGCCCAAACACACCAATAGCTACCGCATGGAATGCAGGTGATGCTTGGGATCATCATGGGGGTACAACCAAAGATTTGCACGACTCTGACTTTGAATGTTACAGTCATTGTGGCATTGAATTCCAGGGTGGAAACATCAGTTTAATTGTTTTGAATCGTGGTGATGACTTATTTCGTAAACCACTGTTGCAATATCTCCGTGTCTTCTCCCATCAAATCATCCACGATCAAACGTTGGGGCCCTTTGGCATAAGTGTATGGAAAGCGTTCGGAACACTTTTGCCATTCTCCGTAGGCCCACACGAAGCGTTGGGAGGGATGTCAAACAGAGACGCTTGGAGACATTTCTGTACAAAGGCTGTCTTGCCAACCCCCGTTGGACCGTTAACTAACATCTATCTTGCACTGTCCCCCAACCCCCTTTTCCCCTGTCTTTTATAACTTCGCGCCCACCACAGAACAACAGACATGGAGTGAAATAAAAACAGATTTTATTTTACAAAAAATACAAATAGAGCAATCAAAAATACATTCAATACAAGCAAAGCATGGTATATAGTGCAAGATCTCTTGTCTCAACCAGGACACGAGGAATACAACACACACGTCCCAAAAGGTTCCGCATAATATCGTGTGGGTGCCAGTCTTCCAGCTCGGCAAACGTGACGACAACGGGTACCCATTCGCTCATATCCAAACAGGGGGATACGACAAGAATTCGGTCATATTCCTCGGACCGGCATATTGGATAAATGCCCGGGCAAAACTTTCTGCTTCCTTCTGCGCCAGCTTCGGGGTTTTGTCGGCTTTACTGGTAGTCGGGGAAATAACTGGTGGACTGGATAGCTTCGTCTGCTGTTTCCTTTTTCTCTTTGTACCGGCTGTAGAATTCGAACGCTTCTCCACACAAGTACCAGTATCGCTGACTGTAGGTGTTGTCTCTGGGCATATCGACGTTGTTGTCGAACATGCGACTGGCAACGGCTTCAAAGTTGTTTTCTGTTTGAATTTCTTCTTAGCACTCGAGCAGACCGTGTCGAAGCTGTCCACAGTTGAGACATTTGTGATTGTCGTCGGTTGGTCTCTTGACTCCGTAACGCTTCCTTTTGACGTCGTGATTTCTTTCTTGGTCACTCTTCGCTTTTTGGGCTTCGACTCGCTTTCCACACTGGGGCGCCCAGTGTCCCGGTTCTCCACAGCGGTAACAACTTCTATATGAACCATAGGCTGGTCTGTCTTGTCTTGTTTGTGGGTTTCGTTGCTGCTGTTGGGGCAGTCTCTATACCAGTGTCCGACATTGTTACAGGAAAAACAAGCTTGAGTAACCATGGTGACGTCACTCTCCTTTGATTGGTTCTTTCTTTTCTTACGTTTCTATTGTTCCGTGTCTAGTCTATGGTTTCAGGCTTTCAACATACCTTTGCACTTCTTCCCAATCAATGACGGCTTCACTCACGCGACAGGCCTCCAACAATGTCATCAGGTCCGCTCGATGACCGTGCCTCTGTCGCCACTGGTTGAACACGGTGAAAATTTGCATGCGCACGTTGTTAGGATGACTCTTCTTGGCTTGACTGATCCGTGCTTCTCTGATTCCCAGATGTCTGCCAATACATCCCCAGCCTTCGCCGGGTTTACCGGATATGACGTTGATATCCATTTGATCCAGGAACCATCGTTTCTTTTTCTGCCGTAACTCATCCATTCATCGACATATGTGATTCTCTTTGTCTTTGGGTTCGATGAATTCGTCTTTGCGTTTGATCAACACCGTCTTAAATCCGGAAACCACACCCCAAAACTTTTTCAAGGCTTCGTCAACGTCTTGCCGCCATCGTTGTTCGTCCCTCCACTTCTTTGCTTGGTCCCGTGGATCGCCCATCATGCTACCTAACACGCTATCGACGTCTTCTTGTTTCGGCTCGTCCAACCAGTGGTAGTGATTGTAATCGTCGACAGGGTGTGAGGCTCGGCCCGCTATGGAACACACGCCAAATTCCAGACACGAATGGTACCTCTTCGTGTTGCTTTTCCTCTATGACGGATAGGCAACACTTGCAGACCCGAAAGTTGAGCCATCGTCGTCTTAGTTTCTCGATCATATCTGTATTTTCTGCCGGTTCGTCATCATTTGAAAGTCAGTATTCATAGGGGTAAGTGTTGATCGGTTGGCCATTGTCAATGAATTGAACAAAACGCTTGTCGTACACGATTTTATACTTTTTGTTCTCGGGGCGTTTTGATTGACGTGTCGTGCGTTCTCCTTCATGATGGCGTAAATCAGTTAATGGGAGGCACGATAATTCAAGGTGAATCCCCGGACTTTGCAGACAGTTTTACCATCGCCCTGGTGGTACGCATAATTGTTCGGACCTCCGCTCACAAATTCCTTAATGGTGACTTGTTCTTCCACTGGCCCAAACTTGAACCTTCCTGGGGATTCCATGAGTCGGACTGGTATTGATAGATGACGCCGCCTGTCAAAAAAACATACGCGCTATCTCAACTTTTCCAAGACGGATTAGAGTTTCAAACGGGCCTGGGCAGTGACAAAGGTGGCGATAATCACGTTGGTGATGGGACAGGGTGCCACGTGTTCTTCTTTCTTCAGAGTTTCAATCAAGACCCTGTTATCGTTCACTAACTGCACATCTCGTAAGGTCTGAGTCCCGTCTAACATTTTTACAAAGTAGGCGCTGGGCTCCGTGATATATTCGGTCTTGGGAAAGTTGTCTCTGTCCGAATTTTCCCCATGCTGTTTTGAGTTGGAGCTTGCTAAACGCCAGCATCTCTTTGTTTGGTTTGATCGATGCGGGATCCAGACGAATACCTTCGGTGTCGTACACGTCATTCACGAAGCGGGCCTTGTCTTCTTCGGTGTGACAGGTGCCGGGATAACCGCTACTCTCCATCTTCTTCTTTAGGTAGTGATTAATGTACCCAGTAAACAGACCTCCCGTTTTGGCCTCGGGATCGTAGGTGCTGAATTCTTTCCACTGCAAGACTTTGTACACTTTTAATACATGGTATCCCAGGGCCAAATAAAAACATAAATCAACTCATTACAGCAAATCCGGTAAACTCACTACTAGACCTGATTTTAATAAGCTCAACTCTACGCTCAGTTGAGTGTGACGTCCTAGATAATTTCTGCAGTGGCCATTTCCCAGTCTCATGTAAGCTTCCATTTACTGTTCCGACCAAAAATGCCTCAGACGAATGATATGGAATAACGAAAATACAAATCATGAGGGTAAACGCACAGAAACAGAAACACTAACTGGTACAATCTTACGATCGATCTGATATTGATGCATCCTGTGTTAGATTTACTAGCAAATTGATCAATATAGCAAAAAATAATATACCAAACAAATTAGCAACAATTAGGCAAAACGATAAACTTTTGATGAATAACAGGATTAGATGAATGAAAAAGAAACAAAAATAGACTTCATAAGAGGGCAGTTAAAAGAAATCTGGAAACCAATTGGCAACATTTTCGTAAAATAAGAAATATCTACGAAAATCTGATAAGGAAATGTAAAAAAAGAATACTATGAGAATATTGACGCAAAAATTAATGATAAAGATAACTTTGGCATTAAAAAATGTCGGAATCTAGTAAACTCCTATACCAAAACACAGGCTGTATCTTCAAACGAGCCCCCACTACTAACAGTTGGAAATGATACAATGTTTACACCCTCTGATGAAGCCAATGCCCTTAATAATTATTTTATTCAACAAACTGAATTATCAAGAACTAATAAACCCCTCCAACCCCTCCAAATAAATACTAATAGCCTAGACTAGATTGTACCAACCCCTGGACATAATAAATAGCCTAGATGCAACAAAAGCCTCAGGTCCAGATGAAATTAGTTCAAAAATCTTAAAATATATCGTAAATGAAATTAGTAACCCCTTATGCCAACTCTTTCGCTTTTCACTAGATACATATACTATTCCAAAGTTATGGAAATTTGCAAATGTCACGGCTTTTTTCAAGAAAGGTCACCCAACTGACTGCAACAATTATAGACCCATTTCACTCCTAGGCATTATTATAAAAAAAATTGAGAAAATAATATATAAACTTGTCTTTAACTTCTTCAAGGATAATTCAACACTAACAGCACTCCAAGGTGGTTTTCTTCCGGGTGATTCAACTATCTTCCAACTAATAGATCTTAATCACTTTTTTTGTCAAGTCATTGATCATAACAAATATACCAGGATCGTCTTTTGTGACATCAGCAAGGCTTTTGACAGAGTCTGGCATGTCGGACTCTGTCATAAGCTGGAAGCTGCCGGGGTCAGAGGAGGATTGTTGTCATGGTTCAAGAACCATCTTGAAAATCGACAACAATCTGTGGTCATAAACGGAATATCCTCGGATCCCAGGGGTATTCCCACTGGTGTCCTACAGGGCAGCGTATTGGGACAATTTTTTTTTTATTATATATATCGACATTGTGAATAATATACAATCGAACACCCGTTATTCCATATGACCCAGATGCATGCGCACTTACATTAAATAAAGATCTCGAAGCAATCAATACATGGGCGGAAACATGGCTAGTAACTTTCAACCCCATCAAGACAGAAACTTTAACCCTCTCCACTAAACACTATGTTGTGAAACCACCCCTTGTAATGAAGCAAATACGAATAATGGAAGTAAGTGAACATAAACACCTCGGACTGAAATATCGATAAAACAAAAAATAACTGCATACCCTAAATTCTTCCTTCATTCTGCCGCACTTTGATTAACGGGGGCCGGGGTAGAATAATTCGAGTGCTTGTAGACTTGAGCATCGTACGTAGGTTGCTTTATTGCGATCATATACATCACACTCCTTTCTAAAACCCAAAGAGGATCTAAGACTTGAAAACCTTCTACGAAGTCGTCGATGCATCAACAGTTCCACGAGCTATCACCAGTCGTTGAATGTGGTTTTCTTTCATAAATATTCACTATGCAAATCTAACATGGACTATAACTCTACTTCCCCATAAAACACAGTCTTGATCTATCGACAGTCCTGTCTTTCTGTTAAAATAGAGTTTTAGCTCAAAAACATTACAATGATTTGGTCAATCGTCTCGGGACAGTTGTAAAACTTTTGATAGAGTTATGTCATTTCGGGTTTTGAAGTTAAAGGAAGCCTTTTCAACAAACCTTCGTCGTTATGACAGTGAAAATCACCTCTATCTTTGTGTAGCGGCATGCAAAGAAACATTATTATTTCACTTCATAGCGGCATGCCGATAAAGCACCCCTCTCAATCTTGGCGTAGTGACGCGAACGGTATGGGTTTAAGTTTACCATTTCCCTCTCGTTGTTGTGTAGAACAGTCATAATTCCAAAAGGCGGGGCATCACAGGAGAGTATTAACTCAGCATCGGGATTATAATGAGCAAGAACTATATCATGTTTATTATTCCAAGTCCATTTCGTATCAGCCTTTAATATATCATAAAGTGGGGCCATGTGATGTGAAAGATGTGGTTGAAACCAGGAATAATAGTTCACCATGCCAACAAATGATCGCAACTGTGATACGTTATATTATGGTGTTTTAGCTTTCACTTTGGATTCATTAGGATAAATACCACAAGCCGTCACTTTAAATCCTAAATATTAAACTTTAGTCGAACAAAAACTTACACTTTTCTTTTTTCTAAAGAACTAAACCACACGATTTTAAACGCGATAAATCAGCACGGGGACTTTCTAAATGTTCCTCTTTATTACGGCCAGTTACTATAATATCATCAAGATAAGCACTTTTAATCCTTTTAAAACATTTTCAATAGCCCTCTGAAACAAATTCACAGCAGAGCTAACCCAAAAAGGTAAGCGTGAGTGTTCATAAACACGACAGTGGGTATTTATTGTTATTCACCTTTTCGACACGTCATCAAAAGCTATTTGGTGAGATAACTGTTACAAATTTAACTGTGTAAAAAATATTTTCCACAGCTAAATTAGAAAAGATATAGTTTATTTGAGGAAAGGGGTAGCGATCAAGCTTAGCCACTTTATTTATTTAAAAGCTACAATTTCATATTTTTAAATTATTTTTTTAACATTTATGAAAATAAGGCCTTAAAAAAGATAGTATCCATAAACAGTCCTACCTTGTTAAAGAATAATCCTATAATTCACTGTTGCCAGCTTAGAAATAGCCAAAGGTGTCATTTTCAACTTCCAGATAGCTATTCTATGGATGGAATAGGAGAACAAGGGAGGTAATTGTGGTATTATTTCCTGTATCAATAATTGTTAAGCGTGAGAAACAATGTCCATAATCATGGAATAGTGAGTTGATAACCTATTGAGCAAAAGACATAAAAATAATTATGTTTTTACTTTCTTAGAAAATATGGAATTTTCACTTTTATTTTTTTAGCACCAAAAAGTCGAAAGTTCCCATTCGGTTTGATCACTGGAACCACTGGTCACTTTCTGAACTTGACCATCTAATTTCCCTTTGGAACATATATTATTGCTTTACAAAACTACAATGTCTAAAAAAAATTTATAATCATTCAAAAGTCCTACTTTGTCTGAATATAATTCACCAAATCCACCCAAAATTTTTTTTGAACTATGAGAATATTGAATAGTAGACAGTAGCATGATGTGCATGTCGTTTAGCTGAAACTCTTTTAGCCATGATCTGATCAACAAAGGTGGGTCAGTTTCATCGTGTACTATTTTCTCATCGAGAACGTTTATTTTATTTTCCTGTATACGAACTAAGTTTAATGAACGATCGAGACAATCTAACTGAAATTAAACGGGTTTACCGTCAATAACAACCTAAACGTTTAAAGGGGCACGATCAGTTAGACAATTTATAGTAAATAACACATCGGTGTCAGAGTCTGCACTAATCGCATTTCTTTAAGACTTGGATGTTTTCAGTTTTACGCGACTGTCCGATACGTCTAGATAAGCAAACCTTTGCAATATGTTCTATCTTATGAAAGAAATTACAACAAGAGTCTTTGAAATGACATCTGTCAGACGTATGGTTATTTTTACCAAAACGAAACACGGTTTACGACATACACTCATATTACTGCTGTCGTGTGCGTGTGCTCTTTTGTCTTTCGATAGCAATTTATGTCCACCAATCCTATGTACAGATGAAGCTGTATCATTTTAGAAACCTGTTCCTTGTAAAACACTAGCATCTCGTGTGTAGCATATTCTCCATACTCCTGAAGCAATGGCCCTAGAAATCCCTCTCTGTCCATTGCTGAATTGGCTTCTGATACTTGAGTTTTTGAGGGAGTGTGTTTATCCTTTCCGTGCAACATGACAGCCCTTCGTTTAATCTGGGGTCTCCCCGAAAACTTTGGACATTGATTTAAGGTATTAAAAACGATGGAAGTATTATCGGTCTCTATACAGTATTGTTTACATTATATCCATTCATGTTCATACCATAACGATAGCCTTGTTTGTCAGCAATATTCTGCTATGCACTAAATGGGCATAATAAAATCGGGAGTCATGACGTAACGTTACGTAAACATAATATTTGGTCCAATTTGGAGCTCTGTTTAAAGCAGTTACGAAATTAGCTATTGGTTGTTTACCGGACTAATGACCAGTCATAATTGGGAACAGAAATTTGCTTCCATAAAAGCAGTGTTTAGTAGGATTAGCAATCAAACGAAACGCTGCGAGGAGTATGCATATCCTCGGGCTACGGAAATGGTGAATGCATTTTCAAAAGTGAGACCGGTTTCTGACAAAAGCCTACTTTGTATTTGTCCATCCGCCTCTCAACATACAAGTCTTTCTCTAAGCATATTGTTCAGATTGTTACCAAAGACGTCGACTATTGATTCTCTCTGTTGTCTGTACTACATATTGTATTTAAAACGGGGGTCGGAGAAAATAGTTTTTTAATACTAGTACATCAACTATTTCATCAAATGGTTTACTTGTTGGTTTATTTGGTTGCATTTGTGACGTAGAACTGAGTAAGTAGAAGGTCCAATAACGCTTCGCAGAATAGCACGCTTTTTCTGTGTACGTGTGTTGGCTGGATGCGTTCGTTTCATCCCCCAAACCAAATCGTCAATTATTGTGTATTTGAGTTTAGGTATTATATGATATGGAAGCCTAGAACTACCATTCATATCTTCTACTTTTCGCCTCTTTAAAACGCGAAAGTCGAAAAATCGAAAAAATGTGAGGCAACAGCACGCTAACAAGCCAAAATGAACTCGAAAATAGGAAATTCAGAAATAATACACTACGATAATAGTGTCCCTTGTTTTTTTTTTAATTTCTTATTTTCGCTTTGCATTTTGGCTTGTATACTGTAACGGTAAAATTGCACCTTTCCTTTATTTATTGACTTAGTACCATGTGTATTTTATTTGTTTGATTTCCTTTCGTTTTAGTTATAAGCATTCCTAAATTTGGCTCAAACTTCGCGGTAGTGGTAGTCTTGAATGTCAAGTAGCCCTGTTCAATTTGTTCTTTTAACAAGACCTGTATGATCTTGTCTTATGCAAAATGTCTTCCTAGGAAGAATGTTGTAGGTGTTCGCTGTTTAATTCTTGTCTCATCTCTTTCTATCAATCTGGCATGACATAATATACCGACTAACACCTTTCTACAAGCTCAAACCTTCCCACCCAAGACCACCTTATGCCAGGGCAACCATCAAGACACATAAAAACCCAGATTGTTAGTTTGTTCTCGTGACTCAGCCTATTACAACACCTCACAACACTTATCAAGACTGTTGTCACCATTAGGCAAAGAAGCAGACTCCTTCATTAAAGATTCAAAAGACTTTTGCGATAAATTACAAGACCAACCCCATGATGTACAGATTTTATCTTATGATGTTATTGATTTATTTACCAATATTCCCCGTTAAGAAGCCACAACAGTACTCCGTCAGAGACTAAACAACCTAGAAACTCCATTAGAAACCAGTCTTACAGTCGATGACATCATATAACTAACCAAAGCATGCATCGAATCCACATACTTCACATGGGGAGATGAATTTTATGAACAGACACATGGTTTACCTATGGGAAGTCCCCTATCCCCAGTGCTTACCGAGATTTATGTGAAAACTTTGAAGAGATGGCCCTGTCAATATCACCCATCCAGCCGATAGCTTGGTTCCGAAAAGTTGATGACACTTTCGTAATCCTTGACAAAAGTGATGATCCAGACACCCTTCTCAAGCATTTAAACAACCAGAATAACAGAATAAAGTTCACCATTGAAAAAGAAAACAACCAGTGTCTACCCTTCTTAGAGGTCTTAGTTACGAAAACAGATACAGGACTCACCACTAGTGTGTACAGAAAACCTACCTACCCATACCGACCAGTACATCAATTTTCATTCGAACCACCCGCACAGTGACAAAAAGTCAACTATATCAACTTTAGCTCGTCGAGCCATCAATATATGGGACGACAACTCCCTCCCCAGTGAACTCACCCATATAGAGAACATACTTTCTAATTTGAACAATTATCCGCCACAGTTAGTTAAGAATACTATAAAAGAAACTATAAATAAGAAACCCGTTGCTGAACAGCCCAAGCCAGATAAACCACCCATACGAATAACTATCCCGTTTCAAGGAACGTTATCGTACCACATCCGAAGGCTACTCACAACGACAGGCATCCAAGTCATTTTTCCAAAGGACGCACCCTTAAAGACCACCTTAAAGCGAATGGTAAACTGCAACCCACCACTCCACTGCCACCTAAAGGGTGTGTCTATGAAGTTGTATGCACGTGTGCCAGCACTTACATTGGAGAAACTCGACAACCCCGACCTAAAAGACTCACCCAACATCAATCAAAGTCCCTCACAGCAGAATCAGTAGTTGCTCAGCACCTCCAGTCCAATCCAGGCCACAAAATTCATTCTTCTAAGACCCTAGCTCTCAATCAACATAACGAAAAGACACGGAAAAATATGCAAGCAATACATATCAGGAGATCCAAACCAGACCTCAATCGCGACACCGGAATATTCCTCCCAAGAGCCTATGATGAACTAATTCTTAACTGATGTGTACATGACTAGACTCTCATACGCGCTTAAACTTTATTCAGTTCGCCAACCGTGTATTTTATTTGCTAATTCTCGTTATCCATACGTAGAAACAATTTTAACAAGGTGTGCCCCCAATGGGAGGATTGTGTAGGAGTATGACTATATTATTTAGGAGCCTGTGAATAGGACTGCCAATATTTACAATTTATCAATTATACCCCACTTACTTATGGTATTTATGTAATTTTCCTAAGTTAACATTAAGTGTTCTTGTACCTTTCCTAGGATATATATGTGTGTGTGTGTGTGTGAGTCTGTCAGATGGAAGAGTATAGGACTATATTTTACTTTTACTTAAGATATGCTAGTTGTGTTATTTTGTGTGTATTTAAATACCAATATTATATAATTTACTTAAATGTGGCTTAATTATTTAATCCCCATGTAGTTCATCTGGAGTTACTATTTCTCTCATGTAACATGTACGGTTTCCCTTTTGTTTGTTTTTAATGTAATTTTACCCTATTATCAGTCCTTACTATTCCCTTGATGTGCCCTCAACTAGCCAATCAAGTATGTATGCTTTCTCATTTGTTAGATTGGTTGTCCAATTAAATTATTAACCCCTATAATCACTTATTAATAAATTGGGAAATAAACACAACGCGCTATTAGCGACCTGTCATTTTGGCTTACTGTCGTACTGTCGACTTTTCGACTTTCGCCTTGGAAGTTGTCTGTGTTTGTGTGTGTGTAAGAGAGGGAGGGAGAGAGGAGGAGAGAGAGTTTAACGTCCACTGGGCGCCCACTGAATCATTTGGAAACTACTAACATGTCATTCGATAACTATTTCAATACTTCGCTGGCACGTCAGTGTGTGTGTGTGGGGGGGGGGTCGAATGATTGTACGTGACAAGGGGTACGATCGCCTGTCTAATCTCATGGGTTTTCTCCGGGCCCTCCAGTTTCGTCCCACTGCTTAAGACCTATACGCAAAAGTCGAAAAGTTGACAGTGGGACAGCAAGCAAAAATGCAAGTCGAAAATAAGAAATTAGGAAAAAACAAAAGGCGCTATTATCGACAGTGCCGGACTGGGCCCACTTGCCCACTTGCCAATGGGCCTAAGCCTCAAAGAAAAAAAGAAAAAAGAAAAAAGTAGGAAAAAGAAAAGGTAGTAAAAGAGGGGAGGAATAGGAAAAAGGGAAAGGAAAGCAGAAAGATAGATTTCGTTGGAAGAAACAAATTCTACCACGTGGTGAAATTATGCATAAATTCATGAGTTTAACCTCAAGATGGTGACAGCTTTATAAACCGACAATCTTTCTTCAGTCACTCCCAGCTCTTGATAAGTCATTAAAACCTGATAAATGGCCAAAAACTGGAATATTTTGTGAAAAAAAAACCTTCCGGGTTTCGCTTTCACTTTCGATTTTGATGACTGGAGACCAGGCAAATTGAATGAAACAACTTTTTTCGTACGAAATCCAGATTTATTTGGTCTAAGCTTATCAGGAATGCGTCAAGATAATGATAACGAAATAAGGGTTCTCTGAATGTTATTTTTCAGTCAGTGAGTAGGGCAAAGTTAAACGTAGGTGATTGAAGCCAAGATGATATGCTTTAAAAAATGTTATGGGGTCAAGGTCGTAAGTCAAGGTCAAATGTCCCAAAATTGACTTTGAAAAGTTTGAGCTCAGTTTTCCGAAACATGACCTACGACCTTGACCCATATACCTTTTCTGAAGGACGTCGTCTATACTGGTTGATCTTTGTATTATCTACATAACAATCTGTTGGTTTCACTAGACATCCACTAATATTGTACAGAGAATTGTCATGTGACTTGACGCTGCTATTTTTGTTTGCCATATTATTGGTTAGTATCGAGCAATATTTAATTGAAGGATAGGATAAGGATTCTTTACCCTTGAACAGTGGATATCTATCATACTAATTTTCTGAACAGTGAATATCTATCATACTATATGTACTGTTGAATATGACAAATTCTGTGAATTCTTGACTATGACAAATTTGATTTCTCTATTCGTATTCGAGGATGTGTGATTAAAGTGCTCGCAGGTCACCATATATCTCCATCTGCTGCTCTGGCCTGAGGTGCTTGGAAAATGGGTTTGCGGCCGTCTATTTTTCAAAATTTGCTGGTTTTCACCCCAGACCCTCCTCAAGCGATCGCGCGACGCTCGTAGGCGGGCGAAGCCCGCCAATTGCTCGTGGGCCTTGTCACAGGTATGGCAAGTGGGCTTTCGGTCCACCAGTCCGGCACTGA
Organism: Patella pellucida; assembly: GCA_917208275.1. Classification (NCBI taxonomy): domain Eukaryota; kingdom Metazoa; phylum Mollusca; class Gastropoda; family Patellidae; genus Patella; species Patella pellucida. Next base: position 39,155,563 of record OU795037.1, on the reverse strand, counting down.
TTATCGAGTTGCATTATGGCTTGGTATGCGTGTTGTCGCCTCCTTACCGACATCAATAACCTAACTACAAAAATATGACTAAGTCGAAAGTTGACAAGCCAAAATGCAAGTCGAGAATAAGAAATTATGGCTTACTAAATGCCTGTAAAAGATCATAATAAATCGAACTGTCGAGATAAAGTTACCTCAGTCCCGGCTATAACTTGATTTACATTAACGTTAAAGATAGGGTAATGATCCTGTGTCAAAGTTAACTCAAATAAGAAAGCTACGGGACACCAAATAAATTGAACATACAAAAATTGAAATAATCTGTATTTACATGAAATTTAATGGTGCTGTTAAATTTGCCTTTATAATTAACTAGTTATGTAAGAATTGTTTTAAGTTGAAATAAAGCATGCTGTTAATTTCTGTAACCTCCAGGCGCGGACTTAGGGGAGGTGGGAGGCAGCCATGTAAGACAAGGCCACCTCAGACCTAGTCCCAAATCACATATTATCTCAATTTTCTTTTGTGCCTACGTCGCTAAAACATCAGTTACAAAACTATTATGTGTAGCGATTTACATTTTTTCACTTGTGATCTATGGTTTTATACTCTCTCATCATTATCATATTCACGGTTATAGTGAATCGCCCAGTTAGTACTAACACTAGTGTGTGGGTCGTGTATGACATGAACTTTATGTCGAGTACCCCTTGAGTTTTGACTGGCTCAAATGTCAATGTTAAATCAACAGTGTCAATCTGAGCTCCAGAAACATCATACCAATTGTTATCTACTGCAGTAGGCTGAGTACGGCCACAGTCAAGCGTTCTAATCTACGATTGTGGACATTTCTGACTACAAAGCCCCCCCCCCCCCTTCCCTTTTCAGGATTTTAGGAGGAAGTGGACCTTCACTGTCAAACTCCGATTCCACGGGCTGTTCACTCCCGGAATCGCTTTCATCCCCACTATCACCACTCACACTGGCATCGGCGTTATCCTCTGAATCTTCAACAGCATTTGTCGTCGTCAGAAAGCAAGTAGTATGATCTAGTTTTCCCCCCAGACCCTCCTCAAGCGATCGCGCGACGCTCGTAGGCGGGCGAAGCCCGCCAATTGCTCGTGGGCCTTGTCACAGGTATGGCAAGTGGGCTTTCGGTCCACCAGTCCGGCACTGATTATCGAGTTGCATTATGGCTTGGTATGCGTGTTGTCGCCTCCTTACCGACATCAATAACCTAACTACAAAAATATGACTAAGTCGAAAGTTGACAAGCCAAAATGCAAGTCGAGAATAAGAAATTAGGGAAAAAACAAGGGGCGCTACTATCGAGTTACATTATGGCTTACTAAATGCCTGTAAAAGATCATAATAAACATCATAAACATCATATCAATTGTTATCTACTGCAGTAGGCTGAGTACGGCCACAGTCAAGCGTTCTAATCTACGATTGTGGACATTTCTGACTACAAAGCCCCCCCCCTTCCCTTTTCAGGATTTTAGGAGGAAGTGGACCATCACTGTCAAACTCCGATTCCACGGGCTGTTCACTCCCGGAATCGCTTTCATCCCCACTATCACCACTCACACTGGCATCGGCGTTATCCTCTGAATCTTCAACAGCATTTATCGTCGTCAGAAAGCAAGTAGTATGATCTAGGCTTTTGGCTACCTTTTCCGTCGTCAATCTACGCGACCTCGCTGGACTTGTAGAGCCTCTCGCTATTCTTTAGTGCCTCAACTATCAAGGTTAGAAAACCCGTCTCTCCGCCATAGTTTATGGTTTTATACTTGGAATTTCTCAGTGACGTGACGAAAGCCGCTTGCACGGTTTTTCCGTAGTGAACGGAAGTAAGACTGGTAAACCTCATTGAAAATAGATACTGTCCTGCTGCCATTAACACCACGAACAAAATCATCTCCAGCTGTAGCATGAAATCTACAATGTGTCAAAGGTAATAAATACTTCGCCGTGAGGTGTCCACACACTAACTAGTGACTACACACTGGGTTAGGACTATAATCATCAGCTGTGCTATTTTATTTATAAAACCATCATACAATATTTTAACATAGTTCTTTTATATTCCTATTTAATTGTAGCTACCTTGTATATTACAGATTTGATTGTCAATCTGAACAGAAAATTCATTTTTCAGTGACAACTAAATGCAATATAGGGAACTTCAAATTCAAACAATGTATTCAAACTCACAAAAATTGAAACTCGCCCTGATACCTTCATGTCCAAATAATGATTTTAAAGTTATTATACTGATAAAATGTGAATGGACATTGAAATATGGAAGACCAAACAGCTCTTTACTCTGTGTTATTGATCCTTAGTTCTTAATTCATAATCCTTAATTCTTGTCTTCATTTGTTGTTGTATTTCGACATTTGTACACTAAAATCAATATCATATCAGATTTGTAAAATGTTTTTTTGTTTAATTTAATCGTATTTTTTATATAAAGTAATAATTTATTTTAGTAAATCAAAAAAATTAGTCGGGTCACATCACAATCCCCCAGATCCGTGACCATTTCTCGGGGAATAAGGTTTGACGATGGTTTCTGATAGAAGGGACACTAGTAAAGATATTTGTACTTTGCTACGGGCTAACTCTGGGAGAGCCGAAAATCAAAGATGGCGGCCAAAAATGGTCTGAATTTGACCACGACAAACATTATTGGCGAAATAACCTGTGTAATATATCATTTTATATGTTTTACTGGTCACCATACTCATTTTGGACAGTTTCCTATTCATTTCACACACGGTTGATCCAATATGGCAGACCAAATCCAAAATGGCGACAGAAATCGGCTCGAAAAGTATTCTGACCATTCCCAATAGCAACACACACGTGCGATATATCGTTTCAGGGGTTGTGGGGGACGAGAAACGCGAATGTCATTTCCAAGCTGATAGAACTAATTTAAAAGGAAATAGCATACCAAAATTAAGCATTTTCGCGACCACTGACGAACATATCTAATAATAACAACCCCAAATTATTCTGTGTATATTTCAGCTAACATAATACATTATAATGCAATTCACAATAATGTATTCTGCAGATTGACTCTCGGTGCTCATAAAATATGCACAATGAGTCTCGGTATTTTGAGTCATCTATGAGACGTGTTGTTATTTTGGGAGAAATTTGTTGAAAAGTTGTTTTAAAGACATAGAGAATTGGGTGTGTATCATAATATGGACAAACACTTTATATTCACTACTTTCCAGCCATTCCAAAGAGGCGATGGTAGATTATGGAGTCTATAATGTAGAGGTTGACAGTTAGCTCTTTTGGTCTTGTGCATAAAACTATCAATATCAATATCAATGTGTGGTATGTCGTTTTAAGGTTGTGGGGGATAAGAAACACGAATATACCATTTCCAAGCTGCCAGAACTCATTTAAAAAGGAGATAGCATACAAAAATTAAGCATTGTCACGACTACAGACCTACATACAGGCATAATCTTTTCCAGATACCCGTGAATCTCATCCGCCATATATTTCAGCTATCATAATACATCATAATGCACTATATAATACTGTATTACAGTATTTTGAGTCATCCATCGGACTTGCGCACTCAGTTTGAGAAGTGATGTTATTTTGGGAGTTATCAACTCAGAAAGTGTTGAAGCCCCGGGACTGTACAGTGCAGTGGACGCTTACGGCTATGGAAGCGTATCGCTGCCAATAATAAATGCTGTGCATAAATCTCTTTTCCATTGATTACGTGTGAAATGTACAAAGTCCTAATACTGTTATTGATAAACTCAAATACCTCTAAGGTCAAAGTTAAATGTAAAACAGAAAATGTAATGTGTCAAATGACAAATGTTTTATTGCAAAATGCTGTGGGGTTTTTTAGATTTCTACATATTAACATTTCTCTCATTACTCTTTACATTTGCGCTCTGCCACATCTCATTTGTCCTTTACGCTTTCAACATATCATCTTGCGCAGAGCACTTTATCAATATGCAAATGTTGGATACAACGTGACTTATTAACATACGGAAACGACCGATCTTTCTACCGAACACAATTTGGCGACCTAATAGGCTAGCGAGCTTTTCGACCAATCCAGGTGACAACCTATTCAGAATAAATTCTTAGGACGCCCAAACTCATCTATTTTTATCAACCAAAAAAATCCACTGTAACGTCTATCAAACGAAAGTAGAATATGTTGTTATTTTAAAGTGAAAGAACGGTAATATTCCGAGTCAAATTTCGGGTCATCGTACAAAATTCTTAGCATCCAGCTATATATATTCTGAAAGGTAATTAAATAAGCTTTCCAAAAAGCTTTAGTAAAAGTTAGCACAATTATAATAAAGGGGTGCGCCCTCGTCCTAAACATTGCAAATTTTTCAATATTCTAAATGTAAAGATAAACCTGTACTTTTTTCAAAGTCCAAATTCGTACCATCGTACAAAATCTAACTATATATATTCTGAAAGGTATTAGTAAAAGTTGGCACAATCATATTTAAGGGGTGCGCGCTCATCCTAAACATAGCCAATTTTTCAATATTCTAAATGTAAAGAACGGTAATGTCCCGTCAAATTTAGAATATTGAAATATTGGCGTTTAGGATGAGAGCGCACCCCTTTTACATGATTGTGCCAACTTTTACTTATAATATTTAGAAAGCTTGTTGATAAAAATAGATGAGTTTGGGCGTCCTAAGAATTTATTCTGAATAGGTTACCAACGAATAGGTTGTCAGCTGGATTGGCCGAAAAGCTCGCTAGCCTATTAGGTCGCCAAATTGAGTTCCGCGGCCCCTGTATATATCCATATAAGTGTGTTTATTTTTATAAAGACATTGTCGCTTTTTTTTATTCTCCTTAAAACTATTTGCATGAAAACGATATCTGTATGAAAAAACCTGGACAAACATCGCTGTATCAACCTACCTATTAAATTTTGATTAGTCCCATTAAAGAGTTTGGAGGAGTCGAAAACTTGCTCTATCAAGGTCTTCTTTCACCAAAACTTTGGCAACGAACAGTTACATTCGATAAGTAACATTCATGCCAATAATAGTTATCAAAATTATCCAATTACTTTCAAACAGGCTTGTATATTTGTCATATTAGGGTGATCCTTACCGCATTTTAGAAAAATCCATTCAGTCATTATGAAAAAGAAGCAGATTTTGTATCAATTATCTTCTATTTAACCCTTACATGTGTTGGGACATGGTTTTAAAAGACTATTGATTGACCTGTAGTATGTCACTAGATCGCGTTGTTTTATGAAAACAGTCAAAAAAGCTAACTATGAACCTTACATTATGGTTCATTACAGACTGCGCATTACAGACTCCGGAATCCACTATCGTCACATTGGAATGCAAAGTGAAGACATGATAAAGACCTAACGTGACGAAATTTATGACGTAGCTGGCTTTTTTTTCGCACGTACACAGTGACTGGCCATTTTGCGCAGTAATCCCAGTCAGAATTTAGCTATTTTTGTTAAAATAGCTATAAAGATTTAATTTTTTGTTTAGAACTGAAATAAATTAACTATTAGTCAATCCGCACGCTAAAAACATTAAAATAATTGATTGTGTATATCTGAAATAGACCCGACCTAAACACATGCGTGGAGGTGGTAAGACGTGGTGCAAGAGAGCTCTCGAAAATTTAAAAAAAAACCAGGAGTTTCTGAGTTTTATTCTAATCTTATAAGGTATAAGGACTGATCACACATATTGTAGGTTTGTAGACACCAGCAAGACTGTAAGTAAACGAAATGCCACCCAAAGTTAGACAATCAGGTAAATCTAAATCAAAACATAGTAGTAGCTCTCATGAGAAGGAGATCCATGGCGGCGATCCATCGGACGATTCTCTGACATGTAAAGTATGTACTAAGGTATTTACCCAAGACAACGACAAGCTTATTGAATGTAAACGTTGTGGCTTATGGCTATGCTTACTTTGTTCGTCACTAGAAGAAGACGAATACACTTTGATATCAAAACAAAATTCGAAAATGCATTGGTACTGTATTGACTGTAATAATGCAGCGATAAGTGCTGTGAAAACGGACAACCTAATAGAGGAAAAGTGTAAATTCTATATGGAGAATGTAAGAGTAGAACTTATCTCACACATCGATAAAAAGATAGACCTAGCACATACGAAAATAGCTAAGAAAGTTGATAAAGAACTACAGTGTACTAGGGAAAACTTGCAAGAAACTATTGACAAACAGAATAATACAATCACTGAGCTAGAGAACACAGTGCGAAATCACACATCAACAATGACAAGAGACTGTGTTAGAGAAATGGAAAACAGGGAACATCGTAAACAGAATATCATACTGTTTAACATTCCTGAGAGTGACGATTTAGACTCAACAAATAGAGCAGAGCATGACAAGCAATTCTTGCAGAGTATATTTGATGAGACTATGGGAATAACACCGGGCATATCAAGAACCACAAGATTAGGAAACAGTGAAGAGGCAAACAGACCACTAAGGGTTACACTGGAGAGTAGTGAGTTGGTAACAGCAGCTATTCGAGCATCTAGAAAGCTACAGGATACCTCAAACCCCCTCCTCATTAATATCTCAATGAAACGGGATATGACCCCTTTAGAAAGGGAAGAGATGCGAGTGTTGGTAAAAACAAGAAACCAGAAAAGGAAAGAATCAGAAGAGAAAGGGGAACAAGCCAACTGGGAAATAAGGAGAGGAGTAGTAGTCAACGTAGAGAGAAGGACAAACCTGACTCCACAAACGGAAGTAGAGTAGAGCCATACTCGAAGCTGTTTTGATTTTATACAAATGTAGATACGCTGCTTAATAAGCGTTTAGAACTTGCACATTTACTTGCACAAGACACCCCGCACATAGTTTGTATCACCGAGATTTTACCCAAACACACCCGCACAGAAGTACAGGCAAGTGAACTCCAGATTCAAGGATACGACTGCTTCACAAACATAGGAGAAGACTGCCATCGAGGAGTTGCAATATACGCGAGAAAAGATCTCTCCGCTACACCAGTACAGCTGAAGACGAAGGCTAAGGAGACAGTGTGGTGCGAACTCAACACAGGACATAAGGATAGAGCACTCGTGGGTTGCATATACAGATCACCAAATAGCTCGTATGACAATAATATATTGATAAACGATATTATCAAAGAGGCAGTGGAAGAGCGCCCACAAGTGATAGTGACAGGTGATTTTAACTACCCAGACATTGACTGGGAAGATGCAGTGAGCACGAAGGACACCTCAGAAAGTGCAATGCAGTTCTTGGAGTGCCTAAGAGATTCATTTCTTTACCAAATGGTCTCAGAGCCCACACATTATCGGTCAGAACAGAAACCTAATACGTTAGACTTGTTAATGGCTAATGAAGAAGGCATGATCACAGACTTGGAGCATTTAGCACCGATAGGTAAGAGCCACCACCAGCTTCTGAAGTTTTCAATCAAGTGCAGGACCGAAGAAAGAACAAAGCCAAGAGAATCAAGATATATTTACAGAAAAGGAGACTATGACAAGACGAGAGGTATCCTTGAGGTAGAGAATTGGGAATTGGACATGAAAAACATGAACACAGACCAATCATGGAATCATTTCGAGGAAACTCTGAACCAAGCCCTGACAAAAACAGTTCCAAGAACCGGTCCACATAAAACAGTGTACAAGAAAAAACCACCATGGTTTGATACAGAGGTAATCGACAAGATCAAGAGAAAAAATAAAAGCTATGCAAAGTACTTGAGAATCAGAGACGGTAATGACTATAGAGAGTATGCAAGGGCAAGAAACCAAGTAAGAAAAACTAGCCGCAGAGCTATAAATAACTTCGAGAAGCAAGATGCTAAGGAGGCAAAGTCAAACCCAAAGGCATTCTTCAGCTACGCCAGCTCCAAGACCAAGGTCAAGGCTGGAATAGCCGATATAGAGACCAGAGATGGCAACCTAACGAAAGACGATGGAGAGAAGGCAGACACTCTGAACTCATTTTTCTGTAGTGTATTTACAGTAGGAACGATGAATCTCCTACATTCGGTGAACGAGAACATGATTATCCCCTGGATATAATAAGGGTCACAGAGGAAAATGTCAGGACAAAGCTAAAGAAACTCAAGCCAAACAAGTCACCAGGAATCGACAATATCCACCCATACATCCTTAAGGAGCTAGCGGAAACACTAGCAAAACCACTCAGTATTGTCTTTAACAAATCTATCACTGAATCACACATACCTCAACGTTGGAAAGATGCCTGCATCACTCCCATCTACAAGAAGGGACAGAGGTCTAAACCAGGCAACTACCGGCCAGTGAGTCTCACAAGTGTGGTATGCAAGTTGATGGAATCTGTGGACAGGGTCAGTGTCATGCACCACATGGAGAGTAATGATCTACTGTCAACGAATCAACATGGATTCGTCCGAGGCAAATCCTGCACCACTAACTTGCTGAAAGTTCTTGACGACTGGACCAATGCACTGGATGATGGCATCCCTGTAGATTGCATCTATTTAGACTTTGCAAAAGCATTCGACACAGTCCCACACAAGCGGCTAATAAATAAGATCTATGGATACGGCATCAAGGGAAAAGTCCACAAGTGGATAGAAGAATTCCTGAGCTTCAGAAGACAGTGTGTGAAAGTGAATGGATCAAGCTCCTCATGGGAAAAGGTGACTAGTGGCGTGCCACAGGGAAGTGTCCTCGGACCAGCCCTCTTCGTTATCTACATAAACGATCTCCCTAACTGTACAGATTCACCAACCGAGATGTTCGCAGATGACACGAAACTCTACAGACTCTTAAGAAGTAAAGCTGACAGCGACAACCTCCAAGAGGACATCAACCAGCTCACATCATGGACCGATACTTGGCAACTCCGTTTCAACACAGAGAAATGCAAAGTCCTACACATAGGGAAAAGTAACCCCAAACATGAATACAGCATGCAAGGGAAACAAGGCACTACCAGCTTGGCGGAAACATCCCTAGAAAAAGACCTCGGCGTCAACATTGATCCAGAGCTAAAATTCTCCAAACACGTGGAAATACAAGCGAACAAGGAAAACAGAATATTGGGCCTAATAAGAAGATCTTATCAATATCTAGATGCAGAATCCCTCCGACTCCTGTACACTGCACTTGTTAGACCCCATCTGGAGTTCAGTAATACAGTATGATCCCCACGACTACAGAAAGACAAGAAGGTACTTAAACAGGTGCAGAGAAGAGCCACGAAACTAATCCCCAAGACAAGAGACATGGATTATGAGGAAAGACTGAAACACTTACGCATACCCAGCCTAGTATACAGCAGGCAAAGAGGAGACATGATTGAGACATATAAGTTCACCCACAACATATACAAAGACTCCGCAAATTTCCTTCCTCTTCAAGAAAGTACCATCACCAGAGGCCACAACTATAAACTACCAACCAATTACTGCAAAACAAGCACCAGAAAACATTTCTTCAGCCAGAGAATAGTCCACCAGTGGAACAAACTGCCTGATAGCGTTGTCAATGCACCATCCTTAAACAGCTTCAAGTCCAGCCTCGACAGGCTATGGAAGGAGCGGATGTATACAACAGATGAGACCAGCAAATACAACCCCACACCATCACAATGTCTTAACCCACCTCCCGCAAATGAAACAGACTTCGATAACCGACTAGAAAACCAAATAGAGCAGCTTACAGGCACACCGCCTAATCGAGGCTGAAGAGGATGTATGTATGTATGTACAACATAATTCCAAGATGTCAGCGCCCATGAGCGAAAAGTGTCGAGACGCTACACATTTTCAAAGTCGAAGTTAGGAGTTACAAACTTGAATTTGAAGGAGAAACGAGTGGAGGGATTACATGCTTGTTATGAAGGTCACGACTGTGAAGTTGTGTTACCGACATGTTATGGAAAGGGCCTGATTTTTCAAATTCTCCTATGGATATTACAAAAGAAATACAAGGAAGAGTGAGGCCATGATTGTTATTGTTAGTGCGTTGACCTCATGACCTGCGACGTATAGACTACGTGATATGAAAACATGTCGATTGACTGGCTCGGAGATCACTTCTCCGCAGGTAGCGTGTCTCAGATGTTCAGGCCCCGAGTTCACAAAGAAAAGAAAATCTCAGTTAATATTTCTGCTCAAAGTTGAGAATATTCTCAATTTGAGAAAATTCTCAACATTGGTGTTTACAAAAGCAGTTGAGCAAATTCTTAAGTATATAAAATTTTACTCAGCTTGAGTATTCCATTTAACGGCGTCATCGATTATGTCATGTTATTTGTTTTCAATGCTACAAGCAACTGGGGGCAGCTCTATCTATTAGCCAATGAAATCGCTAGGAATAAAATCTATTTTTAGATACCGTTTTTTTACACGGTAGAAATTAGCATGTTCAATAAGAAATGAATGAAACTGTAGTTATAACTATATTATTATTATTTTTACTTTGTCATTGAACAAATATGTATAAACAAAAACCGATTGAATTATTGTTTTTATTCAATGAAATCTCGTCTGATGATGCTTTTTATATTTGGGTCAAGTGAACAAGCTATCATCTTTTGTATTATTATATTTTTTCACGAAGACAGGGTGGTAGAAAGGCTTCTTCGGCCTAATCCTTTACCCTTCTTAAATAAAGTTATTATTATGACATTCGCCGTCACGAAAAATGTAAACAAAACCATTCCAACGCCTATAAGTAGGCCTATAAATGAATTACAAATTATAACTAAGTAAATCTACAATTTGAATATTGTTTACTATTTCAGACAATTTATAACAAACAAAGAGGGACACTGGAAAAGTAAAAAAGAAGTATCATAACTATAACATAAAACAAAGAAGTGGGCCCTATGTCTAACTTAGTAATAACATTGTGTGTCAGATTTAAATAAGGAACTGACAGTTAAAAAACTAATTTAAATCTATATAAAAAAAAATAAAGCTCAATGTTATGAAATTAATGCATATTTGAAAATCATAAATACTTTATTTATAAATAATTGTACTTTTAGTATTAGCATAGGCCTACTATCAATACAATATCAGTCAAAATTTTAGACTTAGCAGCTTTCTCAGATATTTAAAAACTTTCTCAAATATTTGAAAACTTTCTCAACTTTGAGACCAAAAATGTTCTCAAATTGTTTTGTGAACTCCATTTATTTTGAGAATTTTCGATTTGAGAAAAGTCTCAAAATTGAGAATAGATTTGTACTTAAGTATGCTCTGTGAACTCGGGGCCTGAATGGATAAAGACATGAATACCATTAATTTAAAAGTACTTTATTTTGTATCTATGATCAAGGAGCGAATGGGTTAAAATAATTATTCTGTGTGTTTATGAATATTGTCATTATCTATGTATGCTGCTATGCAGATTGCGGTTATTATGATAATTTTTTTCGAATATTTCTTTTGGATATCGAAAATCTAAATAAACGAATCGAAAATTTAGTACCGCGTTTCAAACATTTAACCTTCCTTTTATATTTGCTTTTCAAAACATCTCAAAGCGATACAGTACTTGGTGAAATGTTCGTAAACTTGAAATGCTCCGTTCAAGAAGACTAAGAAAGGGAAAATCCTTAGAAATATCCTTATAGTTATCTATTGTAATTCATATATTTCCTATTCCATACTGATTTTTTTTCTTTGTTTAAACTGAAAAGTATTAGATATAGCTTAAGGTTCAAAAACCAATATCCAGTACAAACGAGTTATTTCTACGGGCAGCTGATAGTTGGAAAGGTGGGCGTTTGTTTCTTAATCACTTTGGTATATAAATTTATTAGCCTCCGTGTACAATCGCTACCTGTATATAAATGATGATTCGGTTTTAAATAATTCTTGGAGTTAGTTTTGATATTTCATCGAGTGGTATGATGGCTGAGTTAAGGGCTGAGGTATGTTTAACACATTTTGTTAAAAATTATTTTAACTTTATTTTCTAACCCATCAATGGATTTTCATTTTCTCATCATAAAATATAATTAAGATTTTCTATTCATCAATTGAGCTAAATCATTAATTGTAGTTTACCATTTGTTTTATATTTTAATAATTAGCGGTAACTGTAATTTATGTTGTAAAACAACAAGACCATGGAAAGTATTTCCATTTTCTTATTAAAGGAGCAAACCTTTTTGATTAACGTTTAACAAAGTGTTGAATATTTTAAGAGAGAGAGAGGGTGAAATAATTCGCTTGCGCGTAGGGGGCCTTTAGCAGTAGAAGGATATGTCACGTACAACAGGGAAATCGAAATCACACCATTTGACTTAATGACAGACCTTATGATACGTGCTCACCATTCGTCCCCCCCCCCCAAATACCGCACTGAGGGTTTGATGTCATGTGTTTTTCGATTGGTAGTGAGAACAGCTATGTAAAATAATGTTTTTATCGATAAGTTAAGCGAAAGACGACTATTATTTATAGTTTAAACTTTGTCTTAATTATCGTATCGACAAAGGAACAAACAATCGGTAAAATCTCAACATTGGCTTTTATCTTTAATTTAATTAAATCGACAAACTGATTTTAAACCAATACTTCGAGTTATCATTTACAAACAATATTGTTTATTGATAAATTATTTGGCTTTACCCTACGTGAACACACACCCTTATCCGCCACAAATGGGAGTTGTGGTGACTCAGTGAATAAGACGTTGTCTCGCCAACTGGAGGTTCCGTGTTCGATTCCTGTGTTGTCCGATAAATTTCATAGGGATTCGTCAGTGGTACAGGACAGAGGGCCTGGCAAGGAACAACGTATAATCGTTCGGCTTGGACGTAAAACAGGGGTCTCATGTACACATTGGCAAGAACACTTAGCAGCTGGAATTGGAAAAAGAATAGACTGTAATGCCACTGTCCGGGCAAAATTTCAGTCATAGCACACTGTATGCCTGTCACCATTAGCCCAATTCGTAGTTTTAATAGGACGTTAACCCCAATTTCATTTTATTTCATATGCTCAACTAATTGACTTGTTAATGTACAACTAAATTTAATTTCTAAATTTGTGTTATGAAGGACGTAGTATAGTAATAAGATAACTTACGATATTGGCAAGAAGTGGTATACAGTGCTCTTGTCAATCTTTTAATGTAACCGATTAATGCTTATTACATTGTTCTGTACGCTAAAATCGGAAGAACCCTATTGCTTAAGTTTAGAATTTAAAAGGTAAATCACACGATTATGATATGTCAAAAGGATAATTCTTATAGCAATAGAAAGAGCGACACTTTAGCAATGGGGGCGTGGGGGGCGAAGTTCGGCAGGCGACGCCACTTGACTTAATGACAAACTTTATGATTCAATGCCCACGCGTTAGCTTTCAGCCACCCAGCGCCTCTTCATAGCAATAGAATGTTGGTATCAATGTGGGAGCATTGGATCGTATATAAGTAATAATAATAATTATTAATTTCATTAAATTATTACAAATGAATAGAATTTTAACATAATTATGTATATAACATGTAAGTTTTTAAAACCTTTTATATAATTTACCAAAACTTCCAAATACTATAAGGCAATAATACAGCTAAAACAGGTAATTATGTAACCACATAATCTTAAAATGTAATTTTTAAAACAATTCATAAAATAACTAAAAATTTAGAACACTACAAGGCACAAACTACAGATAAAACATTTTGAGCTTACAGAATTTTACACTTTACTGCGATGTCTTCCGAATGTTTCGGTTTTTTTATCTGATCCATCTAAGAACGGTCCACGTTGACATTTGACATGATTTGATACCTTTTTTTTAGCTTACAGAATTTGACAGTATACTACGATGTCTTCCGAATTTTTCGTCTTTTATCTGATCTATCTAAGAACGGTCCACGTTAAAATTTGACATGATTTGATACCCTTTTTTGAAACTGGTATATGTGGCTTTAAAGGGCCAATCCCGATAATATTTTCGAGAAAAAAGCGGCTTAATTTTTTGTTAAAATCCCTTAAAATTCTCTACCTTAATGCCGAGCAACTAACTCAACACATGTAGTACGTTTTCAAACAACTAAAACCCGTCTGTCTTCATCTGGAAATGGAGACCGACGTCTGGATAAAACTAGACCTTCATGTTATAAAAAAAAATTCTAGGTGAAATTTACCTTTCGTTATCAAGGACAGCACGTCATCCATTGTATAGACCTATAAAGGAACGCAAATCGATTATCTTGTCACCCAACGAAAAAATTGACCCGAAATCTTAAAAAGGGTTACGTGTCCGGATAAGCAGTTGTGACGTTCACGTTCAAACATATTTTGAGCTTTAATTTTAAGACATGTAAATATACCATTCCTCTGTATTTTGGCGCTTACATTTCAGACCCGACGAGACCCTCATGTCCCATCATATAGTGAATACAATGTTGCAATGCATGTGTGTATTGTGGTCAGTTTTGTGTAGATTAGACGTCGGGTTTGAAGTAGTGCAGTCTAACTAAAATGATTGTGAATTTTTTATGAAACTTTATCCAAACCAAAACCCTTCATAAAGTTTATCCAAATCCCTCTCTCTCTCTCTCACTCTCTTTGATTTTCAGGGTTAGGTGCGGGTGGCTTTACTATTGAACACATTACACATTTCGGCATTATATCAGATAGCTAATAATGATCGAAATGTAGCAGGTGGGTTCAATACAACAAGGTTATTCGAGTGTTACTGTTTCAAAAAATTATGAACGCTCTTGCTTTCAATCTATTCTTGGAATAAAGTCCTGTGCAGATTAATGTCGCCTCGGGGTTATTTCTGTGACAATGGAATTGAAATTATCCGTGCCTACTTCACAATTTAAGAAAGCTATTAAACAGATTAGTAAGTTTAGTGACCTTCCGAGAGAGGAAGCTAGCTTCCCACTTTTATTTCCCTAAAGAAGTAAACATGTGATTTTATTATATTCATATTCCATTTTAGTTATTTCTGTGACAATGGAATTGAAAGTATCCGTGTCTACTTCACAATTTAAGAAAGCTATTCAACAGATTAGCTTATTTAGTGACCTTCCGAGAGAGAAGGCTAGCTACCCACCCTTATTTCCCTAAAGAAGTAAATATGTGATTTGATTATATTTATATTTCATTTTATTGTTTATTCCATTCCGGGTTATTCTTTTTTGTCTATATATAAAGGATGTGGGGGGGGGGCGGAATGGTTTGGTCAAGTGGCGTATGTTATTCCCGAAACGCCAAAGTTTATGTTGAGTTGACGTTATAACTGGAATGAAATGAAATTGGGTTTAATGTGCACTCGATACAAACTACATTATTTCGGAACTAACATACTATTCTACTCTGGGTGTATTCCCGCGAAGGCGCAGTTACAGAGCGAGACCAAAATTAATCCTTCCCGCGAAGGCGTATATGGAACCGCGTAGATATCAATTTGTCGGCTTTCGTTTGAAGAGACGCATGTTGTTATTAGGACCCAATTAACGGTGTTAAAGATTTTATGAATTTATGTTCACTCTGAATGTTATTCACCAATTGGCACCTAAAGATGAATATCATCAAATCACCCAAGTAGTGTTCACCTATTCGCTCACTCACACAACCAGTGTCACTTTTAAAGATATAAAATCTCGCCACACTATCCGAAATTCAGATAATGTTCACATGTTTGCAACAAGAATAAAATATTAAAGAGATTAGAATCGTTTAGTTGGCTGGGGGACAGGAACCATTAAAAGAAAAAATGAAGACACGAGGAATTGAAACGAAGACACGAGGAATTGACTTGAGTCGAGTATTAAGACAGGGTGTCTTATTTCGCGAAATTAATCTTTTGTTTTGTTATATTATAGTTGTTTTTATTTCTTATTTGGCGAAGTTTTTGTTATAGTATAGTCATGTTTACACCAATCCTCAGCATGTCAATTACTCCAGCTTCCAGAAGTATTAAGTATTGGGGAGCAATAATGCGATAAATCTGAATGCAAGAGGATCAACACAACTGAAATACTGTGGGTGGGATTGCGTGGAGAAAAATCGACTTAAAAGAGGGACATAGTGTACATGCCTCATGTCCACCAGCTCTACTGACTACCGCCCTCGCTGTCTTAATGAAGAATGAATTGAATACATCATAGTACGTCTTGGGTTTGGGGTAGTCTAGAGTGCCGGGTTTCGACCTCTAGCTTGCCGACCACCTCTGGCTTGCGGTCGTGGTTTCGAGCCCTGGTTTGAGCGTATGTGGCATGGAGATAGGTGCGCCTTCTCAACCTCGTGGGTTTCCTCCGGGCACCCCGGTTTCCTCCATCTGCTAAAGGCCCATACGCGCAAGCGAATTTTTGAAATAAAATTAAACCATATCTTAGTCCCGAAATGACCTAGTTGTTTTGAGTGGGCGTTAAACCCTATTTCTCTCTCTCTCTCTCATACTACGTCATCATCGAAAATGTCACGTGAGGATCTACACCAATCCTCAGCATGTCAATTCCTCTAGCTTCCAGAAGTATTAAGTATTGGGGAGATATAATGCGATAACATATTCTATTCCCGAACCCCCTTCAAACACATTAGGCCAGCATATCATTACCCTCTATTCCCAATACTCAAAATAAAAATATTAAAACCTCACAAAAATGTCTTCATCGCAAATAAATCAAGAATAATTAAATAATAATAAACATAACTAAAATAATCTTTGTTATGTAACATTTGTTTAGTTGTCAGCTGATGAGAGAGCACTGTCCCCAGTGTAATTCACTCCGGTTCAGTTCGGATTGAAATCAGAGTAGGATCGTAAGTACATATTCTCTCCAATTCTGGTACAGATAAACACGATACTGTAAATTCTTTCCCTGGTGTGATAAAAAATGTGAATAAGAAATCCACTAAAGGCATCAGTGGTAAGAAAGATCCTATCTAGAAACATACAAATCGTTACACCCATCATCTAAACAAAACAAATGCGAAAAATGGGACTAAGTGATGACGCCACATTGTCACAACTCACTTGTCAAAACCCCCGATCATGGCTGACGACACTATCATTCAATGCAACACGTGCGCTGACCTACTTATCCACAATCAAGTGTGTACACAATTTACACACACATGACATAGAACCCAGCTTATGTCGCCCTTACGACGCGATAAAACTATCGGCGACTGGTCTACGATCAAGTGGATACAATCATAAGCGACATAAGCGCTCTTACGACTGGTGTGAGTCGGACGCATGCCAGTCGCCGACGAGTTGTCTCCAGTTTCTCCGAGTCGCACATGTTCTACTGCGTGTAACTAGTTGTCTCTAGTCGCAAGCGGTAACAACCATGTAATGAGGCCATTTTGAAGGTCATCACGTGTCAGTCATGAGGTCAGTTGTGGCTCCAATCAATCTTCAACTGATGCCGGACGACATAAGCGCTCTTACGACTGCGATCATCTGGTTTCTCGTGGTTGCTGCCAGTCGTGAATAAATTCAGTCGTAGCGACATAAGCTGTCAGTTCCCGCTAGTCGCCGACAGCTTTATCGCGTCGTAGGGCGACATAAGCTGGGCTTTAGACGCTTAGTAATCTGTTGTGTATTCAATCTACAACTGTTAAAAATAACATTCACCAATAAATTTCTCCACTGAAAATTACCAATTTTGCCGCAGAAATAATTTCACTTACCTATTTAAAAAAAGTTGAATACTACCAAGGTATAACCAGGGGCCTATTTCACGAAATTTTAACTTAAGATACAATCCAAATTTTAGTACATACTTAAATCTGATTGGCTAAGCGCTAAAATCAATCTAATACTATCCAATCGAATTACTAAAATCGGATTTTATCTTAGTTAATATTTCGTGAAACAGGCCCCAGAGCCTTATATATAGAGAGTCTGGCTAACTGACGTCATGGGCGCCAATTTGTTACCTATTCTAACGTTGCAGATAAAGCCACAGTACAGCGTTAGACCGATTTATATGTTTTAGATTTGCGCAAATGCATTTTTATGTTCACTCAAGTGTACTGGTAGACAATAATTTTAATAAATAAATTAATCACAATATGTAAATTTTATTGACAATATTTATTTTTCATCTTTTTAACATTAAAAAAACACAGCAATAATCCAATAAATCGTTTGACTAAAGCCACAAAAGGTTAAATCGAAAGTATCGAATAATGATTACCTTTGAAATTAGAAACTAAATTTTCATTTTATTTTGAGGGTTGTTTCCGATTTCGTTTCGGAATTTTAAAAAAAATAAAAAATGACTTTAAAAATACCACAATGATCCAATAAAACTTTGGATTAGGGTCGAAGGTATCGAATAATGAATGATGACCTCTGAAATAAGAAGGCCTAACTAATTTTTTATTTTATTTTTATCGTATGATTTATCCCGCGCCGAATGAGAGAGTTAAAGAGAAAATGGGGCTTAACGTCCACTCGTCACAAACTAGGTCATTTAAAAATAATCGCGCCATCATTTTACAAGGGTAGCAAATTAGGCCCGAGGCCTTTTTCCAATTTGGCCCTTGGCACAGATCGTGCGAATGATTTCGATCATTACTACAGGAAGAAACCGAAGAACTCAGGGGAACCTGCCTGATCCATTTCGTGACTAACACATGGTTTAATATTATTTCAATAATTCGCCTGCGCGAAGGTGACTTTTGCAGTGGGAGGAAACCGGAGAAAATCTACGCGGTTTGACAGGCGACTCTACTCCTTGTCAACTACAACCGGGGATTCTAAACAACGCCAGTTGACTCAATGAAGACTTTATGATACACGTAAGGTGAAGATCTTGAAACTATTATTGTGAACCTGTGTTATTTGTAAACACATCATTATAGCAGTTGTGCCTTTTGCTAATTAGGAATCTGATATGTTCACCTCCGAGTGGTTATTGATAACACAAACATGTATTGGTTGATGAACATTATATTGTATCAAGAAAAGGCATTTTACATTAACATCATGGATTGACAGCATGTGGGTGACTAACTTAAAACAAGGGACACAACTCTTAATGCAATAGAGTAGACTCTTACATCTAGACACTATTAGAATCCTAATATCACCCATCTCCCTTCCTTCTAAACCGAAATACAAGTTCAGATACTTTCTGATTACATTATCAATATGTTCTAAAATCTCATTTAGGTATTTGTGTTTCGTGAATACTTTAAAAGAAAAACAGTAATTATTTCAGCTTATAATCCACGAAACGCACTGGTACACGTCTAGAACTGTTTGACTTGAGGTAGATGATGATTGTTTGAGTATTGGTGGTGGTATCTTATCAGGAACATTTTGGTTTGGCTTTGGAAGTTCCTTTACCCTGATCATTGGATGTTGATTCGAATAATCATCACTGTCAGAGTCACTATCATCCTGTTGTTGAACAGCTGGATGTTGTACATTATAACCAATATTATTATGACTATTCTGATTCACACATCATGGCTAAGTACTGGAGACCATAAAGATGTACCTCCATTCTGGTTCGTCGGTGGATGTCGAATTCGAAGGTCTCTACGATTACGAACCGTTATCAGTCCAGACGGTAACCGAACAAGATATTTCCTAAAATTACGGTTACATTCTTGGATTATACCATATTTATCCCATCGATTAGTTAGTCGATTTTGAATAACTACTGGCGAACCTACTTTGAGTTCTGGAAGGGGTATTCCCGGTCTAAGTTTGTCAATTCTTTGACGTTCCTTCGCAGTGTATTTGTCATAATAACTAAGCTCTTTATGCCAATCCTTTGATAGGGCACTTTTATGAGCTGGGACTGTATCACGAACTGAGTGTCCATAAACCAAGACTGCTGGCGATAATCCAATCGGTTTGTGAGGAGTATTCCTGATTTGAAAAAGCCCTTTTGTCCATTTTTCAAAATCAATGTTACCTTTAGTAACACATTTTCGTAGTAAAGCTTTCTCCTGTTTCACACCATTTTCTGCATAAGAGTTACTTTGAGGATGGATGATGATATCCATCTCACTTCCCATCGCTGACAAAAACCTCGCAAGTCTGCTGATGAAAACGGTGGGCCGTTATCTGTAAACAAGACTTCTGGAACGGTTGTATCAGCAAAAAAGTTTCGTAGTTCGTGTATTGTTAAATCACATGTGGTTCGAGACATTCGCGAAACACTAAACCAACCACTTTTCCAATCAGTAATAATCAGGAATTTGATATTGTCAATATCAGCAAAATCCGCAGATACATATTGGAAACACCTTTGTGGGCTCGGTAAATGGATTTCTGGTTCTTTCGGTTGACTTGGCCTATCTTCCATACACATTAAACATTGTTTACATTTTTGTTCAATCTGAAAGTCAATTCGGGGCCAGTACACAATGAGTCTAGCTCTGGACTTAATTCCAACAATACCTCTATGACCAGAATGTAATTCATCTAGAATCTGTGATC
Source organism: Patella pellucida (assembly GCA_917208275.1). Classification (NCBI taxonomy): domain Eukaryota; kingdom Metazoa; phylum Mollusca; class Gastropoda; family Patellidae; genus Patella; species Patella pellucida. The sequence continues at coordinate 39,135,098 of OU795037.1, read as the reverse complement.
TGAGACATTTTGGAATTATCAGTCTAACACCATATAAAATAAAGTCATCATCACTAATCAGAAGATCATTTTTGACATTTTAATATTCTCGAACTGATTCATCCAAATCTTTCTTGTTTTCAGGAAAACCATTAAGAATAGTTGTTTTCAATGACTGGTATTCAGGGTCATTCTGAGCTACATTCTTGATGTTTTCTAAATCTAATGTATATTGAGCTTGGTCCATAGATGCTGTCTGTACGGCTTTGGCGTAAACAGATGTAGCTTGGGACTCCTCAATGTCTTCGTTATCAGGTTTGGAAACAGGGTTTCTGGAAAACCTATCGGCAATGATATTAACAGATCCAGGTATATATTCTACTGTGAAATTAAAATCCATACATTTTAATAAATTCCGCAGAATTCTTGTATTGGAAACTTCATCTAATCGTCTTGAATTAACAATAGATACTAGTGGTCGGTGATCGGTGAATACTGTAAATTTTGGACCTCCTAGTAAAAACTTTCTGGCTTTTTTCAGACTCCATGCTAAAGCCGGGTTTCGGCATCTGTTAGACTTCTACTGCCAACAACAACAGGTCCATTTACCATCAACTTGTTTCTGTTTGAGTACAAAACCGAATCCAGTTAAACAAGCAGCATCGGTATATAACTGTAATGGAGCACCCGGGCTAAAGAATGCTAAAGTCGATGGAGATGCTAGGTGCTTCTTAACTTCAATAAAAGCTTCCTTTTCATCTGGGGTCATCTGAAACGTACCATTTTGTTTTTTCAACAAATGTCGGATAGGGGCTAGCTTCTTAATTAATTCTGATTCATATGGCGAAAGTTGATTAGCTAGACCATGAAATGACCTCATTTTCTTCAGACTATTCGGTTCAGGAAAATTCAAAATAGCGTCTACCGTTTTAGCATGTATTGAATAACCATCTTTACTAGTTTTTAAACCAGCAAATTCTATTTCTGTCTGATGCCTAACAATTTTTTTAATGTTCAAACTAATGTTTTCATTTCGGCATCTCTGTAAATACTGTCGCACATTTTGTAAATGTTCAGCACTGTCTTTACCATAAACTAACGTGTTATCCACAATTCTTGATATCCCTTTAAGCCTTGTAGTGCCTCACTAATGCGACGATTATAATGTTCTGGGATCGAATTCATTCCAAATGGTGCTCTTTCGAAACGAAACCTTCCAAAAGGCGTGAGGATAATGGTCAGATCTTTAGAATTTTCAGAAAGTGCTATTTGGTGGTAACCTTTCTTGGCATCAAATGATGAAAAATATACAGCAGATTCATACTGAATCGATTGGGCACAATCAACAACACCAGGTGATTGATAATATTCACGATGACAGTATTTATTTAACTTTCTAAAGTCAACACACATTCGGATATCTTCAGTATCCTTTTTCGGTGCGATCACAATCGGGCTCACCCATTTTGTCGGGTGTGTCACTTTAGAAATGTGTCCATCTGATTGTAACTGATCAAGCTCCTTTTTGAGTTTATCGTGATATGCTACTGGTAAATTTCTCGGGAAGAATACTTTCGCTGGTACAGCATTTTCTTCAAGTTCAATATGAAAAGGTCCCTCTTTAAGCGGTTCAGTTTGAGCAGAGAAGACATCGGCATATTCCTGTGTAATGTCATCAAAAGTCACTTGATCCGCAGGTTTCAACCCAATACGACTTTCAACATTATTGACCTGGCAATTACTTGTGTTTATTGCCACAGGCTTCAATCGTTCGGGAGGCTGTAGGACAACGTTTAATGTAGTTATCTTCACGTTGTCTTGTTTTGCGTCTATTTTAGCTATATGAGTGTTTGATGGTTTGTATTTAATGATTACAATGCCTAATTTAACTAAAGCCTCTCTAGACAATATGTATGAATTCAAATCATTGAAAAATACTAATGGGCATGTAACTTCGGTGTCATTAAACTTTATCGTGGCATCAATGTATCCTTGGACATCCATTTGATTTCCACTTGCATTGTATGTATTGATCATTTCATTGGTTGGGGGTATTAAATTATGAACATCTTCACCCAGTTCTGGAATCTTCGTTACAGGAGCACAGCACCAATCAGCACCAGTGTCAATTTCAGCATGAATTGATTTTTTCGCAATGACAACTTTAACTGTTTCTGCAGCTGACTGCGAAATAGCTGAAACAATACGACCCATCTTCTTGCTAACATTTGACATCGATTGTCTATCTCTTCTAGGATTTGAGCGACATACAGACGAAAAATGATTTTTATACGCCCACATTTTCATGTGGACGTATTATGTCGTCGCCCCTGTCCGTCTGGACGTCCGTCCGTCCACAATTGTTTGTGGACCCTCTATAGGTCACAATTTTTCTTGCCCGATTTTGACGAAATTTGAAATATAGCTTTATCCCTAAAAGATCTCGGCTGCTTTCGATATTGGCATGTATCGGATTGAAACTTCATGGATTATGGCCCCTGATTGTACGGAAATAAAACTTGATGTGCATGTATATAACCCAAAGATCTTGGTTCCTTTCGATATTTGCGCCTATCGGAACGTAATTTCCTGAATTATGGCCCCTGATTGTCCGAAAAATCACCTATTTTAGCTTGTGGTCCCTCTGGGGGTGACAATTGTTATCCGATGTACAAATCCGTTTGATTATATCACCGTTACACCCTAAGGAATTTTGAGTTTGAATTTCAGGGTAATCGGACCAAAATTGCCATACAACATGGCCGCCGTTTGTACGCGAATACTGTTAAAAAATGGTATTTCAAGGTTGTGGACCCTGTAGAGGTCACAATTTTATTCGATTTTATTGAAATGCATTGGTTTAACCCAAAGATCTTTGTTTGTTTCGATATTTGGGCATATCGGATTGTAACTTCCTGAATTATGGTTCCTGATTATACGCAAAATCGCCTTAGTTTAGCTTGTGGTCCCTCTGGAAGTGACCATTATTATCCCATATGAAAATCCGTTTGATTATATCATCGTTACACCCTAAGGAAGGTTGAGTTAGAATGGCCGCCGTTTGTACGTGAATACTGTGAAAAAATTGGTATATCAAGGTTGTGGATCCTGTAGAGGTCACAATTTTAATTCGATTTTGATGAAACTTGAAACGCATGGTTAAAACCCAAAGATCTTGGTTCCTTTCGATATTTGCGCATATCAGATCGCAACTTCCTGAATTGTGGCCCCTGATTATTCGCAAAATCGCTTTTGTTTAGCTTGTGGTCCCTCTGGAGGTCACAATTAATATCCGTTTTAAAAAATCGTTTGATTATATCACCGTTTTACCCTAAGGAAGGTTGAGTTCAAATTTCGTGAAAATCAGACTAAAATTGACATACAACATGGCCGCCGTTTGTACGCGAATATACTGTTAAAAAGTGGTATTTCAGGGTTGTGGACCCTGTAGAGGTCACAATTTTAATTCGATTTTGATGAAACTTAAAATGCATGGTTATAACCCAAAGATCTTGGTTCCTATTGTTATTTGCACATATCGGATCATAACTTCCTGAATTATGGTCCCTGATTATCCGAAAAATCCCCTATGGTCCCTCTGGAGGTCACGATTATTATCCAATTTAAAAAAAAAACGTTCGACTCCTTCACCGTTACACCCTACGGAAGGTTGAGTTCGAATTTCTATAAAATCGGACCATAATTGCCAGACAAAATGGCCGCCGTTTGTACGCGAATAGTGTTAAAATATTGCATATTAAAGTTCTGGGCCCTGTAGAGGTCACAAATTTAATTTGATTTTGATTAAACTTGAAATGCATGTTTATAACCTAAAGATCTTGATTCTTTTCGATATTTGCGCATAAATTGTAACTGAATGAATTATGGCCTTTGAAAGTAGGAAAAATCAATTTCGGTATTGCTTCTTCTTTATCCATCTCTCGAAAATGTGGGCGTATCCTGCCTGGCAGTGCCAGCTTACTATCTTTTCCTTTCCAATTTCGACATTCTCTTCCAAACGCTGGACATTCCATTTGACGATGTTTTTCATTGTAACCACAAAACTGCATTTGTTATATCTGCTGTCACTACTCTTTGATCGACTTGATTGACGATGTCTATTCTGGGGCGATTCTATATGGTAGAGCGCTAAATTTTTTAAAAGAGACAAATTTTTACCGAAAATTATAAATTGTATGTGTCTAATTGTGTTTCTCATGTTTTAAATATATATACATAAAGTTTATATTTAGTTTTGTTTGATATTTTCTGTGATATTTGTTTTTATTTATGTGTATATAGGTAGTTTGATTATTTGTTTCTAGTTTGTCTCGTATTTTCATAAATATGTTTGGCACAATATGGCCCGGTTGGAGCTCACGTGCCATTAAACAGCATTTCATTCATTCATTCATTCATTCTGTTCTGGGGTCGTCTTAGAATTTCTCTCTTTGAACCCATTTTATTCACGGTTTGATGAGGTTTGTCTAACTCAGATTGTGTTTTCTTTAAACTTTCAGCAGCTTCTAATTCATACAGGGCAGTAGCCACATCTAATTTCTTCTTCTTTATCATTTCTTTACGGGCATCTCCACTCCTAGTGGAAAAGACTAATTTCATCAAAATAAGAAGATCAACAGCGCTTTGTTTACATTCAGTGCAAAATGATTCTGAAAATTCACAGTCCTCAGATATCTCGGCTATGCAGGAATAAAATTGTCGTGCTGTCTGATCGGATCGTTGTACCGTTGAAATAAACTGATGTCGTGCAACCCATACAGGTCGACTAGATTCTATGAGATCCTTGGCAATGTTTAAAACACTTTCAAACTCATGTTGTTCCTCTTGTCGTAGTTGAAGTATCAGAGCATTCACTTTAGAAAAGGTTTCTGGCATCATATCTGTTTGAAATGCTGTCATTTTTACATCCCATGTTTTATTGTCAATTTTAGCCTCTCGGACGAAAGAACGGAATGCAGATACCCATGTACGATGACGTAATCGTGACGATGATAACACATCTAATTTCTCTGGACATAATGTTTCGAATAAATTCCATGGAATTTTCTCTGGTGCATGTCTGACTTGCTGTCTATTATCGACATCAACATCTTCTGTGTTGTGTTGGCGTTGACCATTTCCTAACTGCGTCGACTGTAAAACTGCCGAAACTGTTTGTGCAACAATACTAGAAATTGTAGCTGAATCAAGGGTAACTTGCGACGAAGAACCTACTGTAGTTCGCCTGTCATGTCTGGCAGTGTTTATACCTTCTGGGTCTACATATTCTGAGTCACTCATAGTATTTGTTTAGTTGTTCAGTTACTTCAAAACAATCAAAATTTAGCTTGAACTCAGTCGTCAAAATGCGGTTTCTCTCGCCATGGGCGGCGAGGCGCAGCCATCTTGGGTCAAATTTTACTGCGTGACGTTTTTTCTCCCGTCGTCGGAAAAACGATTTCAACACCGTTTATTCTAGGTTGTGGACCCTGTAATTCAATTTTAATGAAACTTGAAATGCATGGTTATAACCCATAGATCTTAGTTTCTTAACATATTTGGGCATATCGGATCGTAACTTCCTGAATTATGGCCCCTGATTATACGCAAAATCGCCTTTGTTTAGCTTGTGGTCCCTCTGGAGGTCACAATTATTATCTGATTTAAAAAATCGTTTGATTATATCACCGTTACACCCTAAAAAAGGTTGAGCTCAAATTTCGTAAGAAATCGGACCAAAATTACCATACAAAATGGCCACCGTTCATACGCAAATACTGTTAAAAATGGTATATCAATGTTGTGGACCCTGTAGAGGTCACAATTTTAATTTGATTTTGATGACACTGGAAATGCATGGATATAACCCAAAGATCTTGGTTCCTTTCGATATTTGCTCATATCGGATCGTAACTTCCTGAATTATGGCCCCTGATAATACGCAAAATCGCCTTTGTTTAGCTTGTGGTTCCTCTAGAGGTCACGATTATTATCCAATTTAAAAAAATCGTTTGATTATATCACCGTTACACCCTAAGGAAGATTGAGGTCAAATTTCGGGAAAATCGGACCGAAATTGCCATAATCGGACCGAAATTTCCATACAAAATGGCCGCCGTTTGTACGGGACTACTGTTAAAAAATGGTATATCAAGGTTTGGGACACTGTATAGGTCGCTTTTGATGAAACTTGAAATGCATGGATATAGCCCAAAGATCATGGTTCCTTTCGATATTTGCACATATCGGATCATAACGTCCTGAATTATGACCCCTGATTATCCGAAAAATCCCCAATGGTCCCTCTGGAGGTCAAGATTATTATCCGATTTTAAAAACGTTTGACTTTAGTTGAGTTTGAATTTCTAAAAAATCAGACCATAATTGCAAGACAAAATGGCCGCCGTTTAAACGCGTATAGTGTAAAAATATGGTATATCAAAGTTGTGGACCCTGTAGAGGTCACAAATTTAATTTCGATTTTGATGAAACTTGAATTGCATGTTTATAACCTAACGATCTTGATTCTTTTCGATATTTGCGTATTCAAATTGTAACTAAATGGATTATGGCCTTTGATTGTAGGAAAAATCACTTTCGGGTTTGCTTGTTCTCTATCAATCTCTCGAAAATGTGGGCGTATCCTGCCTGGCAGTGCCAGCTTACTATCTTTAATTTTTCTAACGCAAGAAGTCAGCTTCGAAGTATCAAAATTTTTAACTGCTATCGTCCATGAAAAGTCACAAGAATTCCGAAAATGTCATTGGTTTTAAAATAGGTGAAGAATTGAGGAAACTATGACCGATTTTTGATTTTGGCAATTTCGGCAACTTCCGGTCTTTGCAGAAGTTTCAAAAATAGTTTTTCGAGTAGCCATTACCTTGTTTTCAAGCAGAAAATTAAGTTTCAGATTTTCAGATCGGTATCTGTTACAGGCATTGAGCTCCCGCGGTAAATGTTAATAAATAATAATAATTTTAGTAATTACAGTGTGAAACCCTAATAATAATAATTGTCTTATATTTCGCTACATGTCCAATGGTCATTTCTAATCGCTGATCGGCCACATTGTATATTATGTGGAAACTATCTCTAGAGTAGTCAGTGTACACGACCTAATGGGGTTAAAAATAATGAGAGTTTGTGCAGCAGCAATGCCCGATAAAATTTAGAATGCATAGTAACACAATGTTTAAAATAATAATAGTAAGCAGAAAAGCAGAAAACGTATTCAGAAGTTAGACGTTTAAATAAAAACATAATCGTGCTCTATATTGAAAAACGAAAATTTTACCATTTTCAGACACGAGTTGGTCAATTTCACTTATCCATATTCTTGTCAATTTGTTTATGAAATCATAAAATTTGTTGACATTGTGTGTAGAATATGCATATGTATAACATAATATTTCCTTGGCGGTCACATTTGCAATACCTTGGGTGTTATTTACAGAAACAAGCGCTCTTGTCGGTGATTAGTTGAACCCGTTTCTGACGAGAAAACATTCATTAGATTCCGTTGGAGTATATTGTTAAACTATTCCCCGGAAATAAGTGTGGTCATTTGTTGGGTTTAAAAATTGAGGTTGAGATGGAAGCTAATTCCAGTCGCACATACACTTTTCTGAAAGGCAGGATGGGGTGGGTTGGATCGGGGGGAGGGGGGCAGATCAAGATTCTCGCACGGATTCCTTGAAGACCGTTTTCTTTTTTAATATCAAGAATCTAAATCAAGAATACACACAATGTTTTCTTGTATCTTACTGTCTGGCACCAAAGCGATCGCCGAGATACAACGCCAACACCAAAAATGTGAAAACAGATTATCAGTTTTATGTCTTGACCTCTATACCTACCAAGAATTGGCAATGAAAAAATTTGTGCGAGACAATGGATCCTATTGTTTTTTCGGCCCGTGGACGAACCCTATTGATTTTCAGTATTCTGGAAATTCCTGTTCCAGAGAAGTACTGCAAAGATCAAATTTCTTAAAGACGTAAAAAGGTCCTAATCAAATCAAATCAGGGTTTCCTTCGGATAAGTTGATGTCCATGCCTATTATGTTGCTATGTGGGCGTATTTTTGAGTTTCGCTTTGCAATCTTTATATAAATCTAGTATATTTATTATTTTTAACAGCAGTTCGTTTCACCCGGCTTTATGCACGTGTCTGCACTTATTAAGATGTTGGTTACAGTGGTATTTAAAGCAGATAGTTACATATTTAGTAGTGTATAACAAAATTTCCATTGTGAACCACTAACAAGTTTTGAAGCAAGATACTACCCCGCATGTAAACAGTGATTTGTATCTGGACTAAGACTAGTAATTATTCCCCCTTATTTCACGAATGTAGTGCGAGCTATAAATAGACAATTCTTCACCCTATCCCTGCATTTTTGGGTTTACGTTTTGGTGTAGAATAGGAGAAAAGGTATCAAATTCGCAATTTCAGAGCAGTTTTGGTAATACATATGATATTACAGTGGAGGGGTTGGGGTGTAAAGTGTATTTTTACAGAGCAATTATTGTGTCGGAAGTGAGATTTTCACCAGTCAACTCCAAATCCTCGTAGCAAAGAATCTAAACGGCCAACCACCTATAAATTTATGATGAACAGATTGCCAAGTGTGGTCCACGTTGTGCCTATAAAGATTGGAACCAACGGAATGTAGAGCAAAAAGCTACACAGCCTGTGTAATGTTACAGCCATTTAACATTGAAGTCAATTGTCAAATAATTACTAGTTCCGAGTCCATACTGGTAAAGCTTGTTACTTCCCTTTACATCTTTGCTGTTTATTGGAGAGAAAAAAATACAAATTGTTCTATGATAGGTTTGCAAAAAAAAACCACCAGAACTCAATCTATTTCACCGCAAAGTTAAAAAAAATGCTATGTTAGTGTAGTGACATACTAGACGCGGCAAACCGCTGCCGCACGCGGGAGCGGTTTAAAAAAAACCGCCAACACATGTTATCCTATGAGACCTGACATACTAGAGAAACCGTCGTCGCGTGCGGGAGCGGTTGCCGCTGTCTGATTTTTTTCTGCCGCGCCTGTCGGCGGGAAAATGAGAACCGCAACCGCGCGCAGGAGCGGTTTTCAGAGACAAAGTTAGTGTAGTGACATAATAGACGCGGCAAAACGCTGCCGCACGTGGGAGCGGCTACAAAAACCCGCCAACACATGTTATCCTATGAGACCTGACATACAAGAGAAACCGTCGTCGCGCGCGGGAGCGGTTGCCGCTGTCTAATTTTTTTCTGACGCGCCTGTCGGCGGGAAAATGAGAACCGGAACTTGTTCATAGGATAACATGTGTTGGATTTTTTTAACCGCTCCCGCGTGCGGCAGCGGTTTGCCGCGACTAGTATGTCACTACACTAAGGATTAAAATGAATTAAAAACAATGGTGTTATAGATTGCTATGATAAGAGAGAGCGAGGGCGAGAGAGAGAGAGAAATGGGGTTTAACATCCACTCAACACAACTAGGTCATTTCGGGACTAACATATGGTTTAATATTATTTCGATAATTCGCTTGCGTGTAGGGGTCTTTAGCAGTGCGAGGAAACTGAAGTGCCCGGAGGAAACCCACGAGGTTGAGAAGGCGCCCCTATCTCCATGCCACATACGATCACACCAGGGCTCGAAACCACAGCCGCAAGCCAGAGGTGGCCGGCCAGCTAGAGGTCGAAGCGTGGCACTCTAGACCACCCCAACCCCCCTGTTATGATAAGAATTTACGCTTTCATAATCCCCACTATTGATTTTGGCTTAGGTAATTAATTTAGGCCTCGGTTGTTTAGTAATGTTGGCGTAGGTAGCTAATAGCCTTGGTGGCTTATTGATTTTGGCTTAGGTAGCCAATAGCCTTTGTCGCTTATGGTTATACCCAGAGCCTTATATATAGAGAGTCTGGCCAACCCGTGTCCAAATTATGGGAATTGATATGTTCAGAAAATTTCTATATTTAATTATCTGTACAGATAAAAAGGAAGTCGATCTGTATAATATATAATACACAGATTTTTCAATTAAGAAATTTTATCATACAGATCGCCAAATTCATAAAATTTCAGTACAGATAATTAAATATAGAAATTTTCTGAATTTGTAATTGCCCAAGTAATTAGTATCTAGACTACGGACCTGGCCTAGTTCGTATGTTTTTCGATTTAAACTTCATCGATATGGTATTTTTTTTTTATATTTGATTATGTTTGATATCTCCATCCAGAAGTAAACAGTTTGTTATGCTTGAGACACAAAGTGTAGGCCTAGCAATGTTCCCGCCTATCGCCGCTTGATTAAATGACAGACCTTATGATCTAAAGCGCACGTGTTAGATCACACGAACACCCAAACGTCCTGTCTCCAAGGAAACACACAATTAATGATTAAATACGAAAGATTCTGGATGATATTAGGATTCTAATAGTGTCTAGATGTAAGAGTCTACTCTACTGAATTAAGAGTTGTGTCCCTTGTTTTAAGTTAGTCACCCACATGCTGTCAATCCATGATGTTAATGTAAAATGCCCTTTCTTTATACAATATAATGTTCATCAACCAATACATGTTTGTGTTATCAATAACCACTCGGAGGTGAAAATTCCATGGCGCTGCGAGCTAAATAAGGTATACATTACCATTTTTTAACAGTATTCGCGTACGAACGGCGGCCATTTTGTATGGTAATTTTGATCCGATTTTTCCGAAATTCGAACTCAACCTACCTTAGGGTGTAACGGTGATGTAGTCGAACGGTTTTTCAAATAGGATAATAATTCTGACCTACAGAGGGACCACAAGCTAAAATAGGTGATTTTTCGGACAATCAGGGGCCATAATTCATGAAATTACGTTCCGATAGGCGGAAATATCGTAAGGAACCAAGATCTTTGGGTTATAAACATGCATGTCGAGTTTCATCAAAATCGGTTCAAAATTGTGACCTCTATAGTGTCCACAAGCTAAAAACGTGATTTTTCGTACATTCAGGGGCCATAATCCATGATGTTTTGATCCGATAAATGCCAATATCGAACGCAGCCGAGATCTTTTGGGGATAACCCTATATTTTAAGTTTCGTCAAAATCGGACAAGAATTGTGACCTGTAGAGAGACCACAAACAATTGTAGACGGACGGGGGCGACGACATAATACGTCCACATGAAAATGTGGGCGTAAAAAAATGTTGTTTAAGTGACAATTTTTGTTATTTTTCAAAATTTTCAAATTTGACCTACATTTTTAGATACCTGAGGACCATCCAATTCCAGAAATATAAGTTTCATTCCGAGTTATCGCCCTTTATTTTCCGACTTGTTTTCGAATTTTCTGCCCATTTTGTGAGCTCGAGCTTCGTTTTACGACCGAATCGACGTTTCTGATTACAGGTCAAAACCAACTGATAAAACTAGTTCGACAAACATCCATAAACCGAAGTAGTCGAAATAATGTCCGATATTTTGAAAAAAAACCGCAAAAAGTGATTTCCCCGTCCCATATCAAAGAATTACAAAGATTAAGGTATCGTTGGGTTGCATGAGAATTGCAGTATTATATGATACCCAATTCATACGGATACGATGAGCAGGAAGCAAAATATGGCATGCTGATAATCAAGTATTTTCTGATTTGGAGCATTTTTGGATGGCTGTATCTCGAAAACTTAACCTACAATATTTTTACAACTTTCTCTATCGAGAGTCCCTCCGAATGTTTTGTGCATGATGTCATCCAATAAAGCTTTGGAGTGTTTGGAATAGGATAATAAAGTGACTGAAAATCGAAAAAAGTCCAAAAATCGTTAAATTTTGATAAATGCTATAATTTTTAAAAAAATGGTTACAAATTCTAATAGCTGACCGAAATCCGATTCTAACGATGTATAATATATATTGAAATACTGAAATTTAGTTTTCGATATTTTGATATTTTTGGCACTTTTGAACATAGGATTTCTCAGGCGTATTTTATCTGTTTAGATGATGTAATATATCCTTACAGAGCCCTGCGGCTTTTTAATTGCCCAAACCGGTTATCAAAACTACATCGACAATTATCACTATACCGGAAGTAATCAAAAAATGAAAAAAAAAGGTTAAAAAAATGTGCGCTCTTGGAGAAAGCTGAATTTCCCAGTCAGACATTACCATACCAAAAAAAGTCAAGTGTCTTTTTGTGTGGTTTAATGGTCGAGCGCGAGACATTAAGTAATATATTTATACTGCACGAGGCGAAAGCCGAGTGTTGTTTCAATATATTACGCAATGTCTTAAGCGCGAGAGCATTAAACTACTTAAAATTCAGACACGATCTCGCACGTGCATTTCAATGAAATACGTCACACGAACTCGCTATATTAGATAATGTACTATTGGCAAGATGCCCGTGCATTATTGGAAATAATGGTACGCCAACATCAAAGGATAACGTCACATCTGTATTTTAAGGACTATAATATGGCATCTCATGGTACGATTTCGATGGTTAGAACATAAATTATGGTATGCCCAAAATCTAGTATTTTCCGTTTTTGGAGCCTTTTTAGACGTCTTTTTCTCGAAAACGACATCTACGATTTTTCTGAAACTTTTTTTTAACGCAGAGTCATATCAGTGGTCTGTGGCGTGAATCCAAAGGGAAAAGATTTGAAACAATATAAGGGGTCCAAAAATGGACTCAATCTTTGAAAAAAGTTGAAACATCGTTTAATTATTGAAAATCCTATTTTTTATTTATCTTTTTACAAAACAACTACTGAATAGATGTTTCTGACACTTCTGGGACAGAAAGTTGAGGATCTAAACAACCTGTTAAAGCTATCCCGACAATGATCAAGAAACCGGAAGTAGTCAAAAAAATGTCAGATATTTTGGGAAAAAACACATAAAGGTTAAAAAGAAGAAAAGAAAATACAGTAAAAAAAAAATGGTACTCTTGTAAAAATCGCGATTTCATAGCCGAGTGTCACCGAATCAAAACAATGAAAGTATCATTTGGTAGCTCGATGAATGGGCTATTTTATGACATATTTCCGGTCTGATTCCTGAAAGCTGGTTCAGTGCTGCTTGCAGGTCTAGTTATTATTTTTCTTCCCCATTTTGATAAGATCTGAGTAATTGCTTGTCACATCGTTACAATTTCTTCGGTTTTACTGGGAAAGTGGGCGTGACTTAGAGGATAAAGCTATTTTGAACGTTCTGTGACAATGCGAAATGTCCGAAATCACCGAAGCTATTGTTATTAGATATATTGCAGTAATTTTAACAATAATCATTCGATTTTGGCATAGCCAGGGCACGAAGTCACGCTACTTTTATCTTTTGATTTTCGGCAAATCTTTGCAGATATTAGGCGCTAAATTTAGAAAATTAAATTTTTTACAAAAAAACATTTTTATTTATGAACCTTTTTTAGTCGTGTTATACACAGAATTAAAGAGTCATTTGACTTGAGCAAAAATGTGAAAATTGTTTGTCTCAGTGATTTTCCTTGGCCGACCTTGGCTAATTCAGTTTTTCAGTCCTAGATTATTTATTTATTGTTTGATTTGCATAAACCAAAGTTTATATGCTCTGTTGTCATAATTGTCATTTTTTTTTGTTACCGGAAGAGTTATGTGTCGGCACCGGAAGTGGCGTAATTTTACCAAAAACTACAATTTTGACGGTTATTATAGGTACCATTTTTCGAAAGCAAATATATATTTTTTTTTTAAAAACTGATATAACTAAAAGAGTGTGCCCTCTAAAAGTGCAAAAAAGTGTGGGCTCAGTTTTTTTAAATTCGATTTCATTTTCGAACAAATTCGATTAAGAGGTGAAAAAAGGTGAAAAATTGACTATTTATAACACATTCAGACATTTCAAATTTTAAAATATTTCTACGTAACTTTTAAAAAATTGTAGCTATAATCAATACGAAGAAAATGTATGTTTAAATTAGTTTTTAATATAAACAGTTGCCTAGAAATGGGCAAGCCATTGTTTTCCTTATTTTGCCTGTAAAATAGTCAATTTTTCTTGGATTTTCACAAATGTGACACCATTTGATTCAAAAAGCAAGTATGCGTCATATCAAATTGATTACAATTTATAATTGACACCGGAAGTGACGACATTAAGGTATCGTTGGGTGGCATGAGAATTGCAGTATCATATGATACCCAATTCATACGGATACGATGAGCAGGAAGCAAAATATGGCATGCTGAAAATCAAGTATTTTCTGATTTGGAGCGTTTTTGGATGCCTGTATCTCGAAAACTTAACTTACAATATTTTTACAACTTTCTCTATCGAGAGTCCCTCCGAATTTTTTGTGCATGATGTCATCTAATAAAGCTTTGGAGTGTTTGGAATAGGATAATAAAGTGACTAAAAATCGAAAAAAGTCAAAAAATCGTTAAATTTTGATAAATGCTATAATTTTTAAAAAAATGGTTACAAATTCTAATAGCTGACCGAAATCCGATTCTAACGATGTATAATATATATTGAAATACTAAAATTTAGTTTTCGATATTTTGATAATTTTGCATTTTTGGCACTTTTGAACATAGGATTTCTCAGGCGTATTTTATCTGATTAGATGATGTAATATATCCTTACAGAGCCCTGCGGCTTTTTAATTGCCCAAACCGGTTATCAAAACTACATCGACAATTATCACTATACCGGAAGTAATCAAAAAATGAAAAAAAAAGGTTAAAAAAATGTGCGCTCTTGGAGAAAGCAGAATTTCCCAGTCAGACATTACCATACCAAAAAAAGTAGAGTGTCTTTATGTGTGGTTTAATGGTCGAGCGCGAGACATTAAGTAATATATTGATACTGCACGAGGCGATAGCCGAGTGTTGTTTCAATATATTACGCAATGTCTTAAGCGCGAGAGCATTAAACTACTTAAAATTCAGACACTATCTCGCACGTGCATTTCAATGAAATACGTCACACGAACTCGCTATATTAGATAATGTACTATTGGCAAGATGCCCGTACATTATTGGAAAAAAATGGTACGCCAACATCAAAGGATAACGTCACATCTGTATTTTAAGGACTATTATATGGCATCTCATGGTACGATTTCGATGGTTAGAACATAAATTATGGTATGCCCAAAATCTAGTATTTTCCGTTTTTGGAGCCTTTTTAGACGTCTTTTTCTCGAAAACGACATCTACGATTTTTCTGAAACTTTTTTTAACGCAGAGTCATATCAGTGGTCTGTGGCGTGAATCCAAAGGGAAAAGATTTGAAACAATATAAGGGGTCCAAAAATGGACTCAATCTTTGAAAAAAGTTGAAACATCGTTTAATTATTGAAAATCCTATTTTTTATTTATCTTTTTACAAAACAACTACTGAATAGATGTTTCTGACACTTCTGGGACAGAAAGTTGAGGATCTAAACAACCTGTTAAAGCTATCCCGACAATGATCAAGAAACCGGAAGTAGTCGAAAAAATGTCAGATATTTTGGGAAAAAAACACATAAAGGTTAAAAAAAAGAAAAGAAAATACAGTAAAAAAAAAAATGGTACTCTTGTAAAAATCGCAATTTCATAGCCGAGTGTCACCGAATCAAAACAATGAAAGTATCATTTGGTAGCTCGATGAATGGGCTATTTTATGACATATTTCCGGTCTGATTCCTGAAAGCTGGTTCATTGCTGCTTGCAGGTCTAGTTATTATTTTTCTTCCCCATTTTGATAAGATCTGAGTAATTGACAGTCACATCGTTACAATTTCTTCGGTTTTACTGGGAAAGTGGGCGTGACTTAGAGGATAAAGCTATTTTGAACGTTCTGTGACAATGCGAAATGTCCGAAATCACCGAAGCTATTGTTATTAGATATATTGCAGTAATTTTAACAAAAATCATTCGATTTTGGCATAGCCAGGGCACAAAGTCACGCTACTTTTATCTTTTGATTTTCGGCAAATCTTTGCAGATATTAGGCGCCAAATTTAGAAAATTAAATTTTTTACAAAAAAGCATTTTTATTTATGAACCTTTTTTAGTCGTGTTAACACAGAATTAAAGAGTCATTTGACTTGAGCAAAAATGTGAAAATTGTTTGTCTCAGTGATTTTCCTTGGCCGACCTTGGCTAATTCAGTTTTTCAGTCCTAGATTATTTATTTATTGTTTGATTTGCATAAACCAAAGTTTATATGCTCTGTTGTCATAATTGTCATTTTTTTTTGTTACCGGAAGAGTTATGTGTCGGCACCGGAAGTGGCGTAATTTTACCAAAAACTACAATTTTGACGGTTATTATAGGTACCATTTTTCGAAAGCAAATATATATATTTTTTTTAAAAACTGATATAACTAAAAGAGTGTGCCCTCTAAAAGTGCAAAAAAGTGTGGGCTCAGTTTTTTTAAATTCGATTTCATTTTCGAACAAATTCGATTAAGAGGTGAAAAAAGGTGAAAAAATGACTATTTATAACCCATTCAGACATTTCAAATTTTAAAATATTTCTACGTAACTTTTAATAAATTGTAGCTATAATCAATACGAAGAAAATGTATGTTTAAATTAGTTTGTAATATAAACAGTTGCCTAGAAATGGGCAAGCCATTGTTTTCGTTATTTTGCCTGTAAAATAGTCAATTTTTCTTGGATTTTCACAAATGTGACACCATTTGATTCAAAAAGCAAGTATGCGTCATATCAAATTGATTACAATTTATAATTGACACCGGAAGTGACGACATTTTGTCAAAAACTGCATTTTTGACTTTAAAAATTAATATTTTTTTCAACCAAAAAAAAATTTAATATGTATTTATAATGTTTACTTTTAGTTTAGATTCACATATTAATAAAATTCATACGGTCATATAGATATCATAAAATTGTTTCTAACTTGTTCGGTTGCCGAGAAATAGACGGTTTTATTTAGTAATTTTTGAAGGTTTTTGGCTCATAAAAGTGTCAATTATTATTAGATTTTCATAAAATCTTCACTGTGGGATACCAAGTATCATTTACGATTCCATACAAGTAATTTAAAATTTTCATTCTCACCGGAAGTAACGTCATTTTTCAAAAACTGTTTTTTAGCCTTCAAAACAGATATTTTTTTTCAAATGAGTCTGATTTGTAATCTGTTTTTAAAATTATTATATTTGATTCCCTTCAATAAATAGATTGAACCCATTCAATCATAAAAAAAACCACAAAATAGTTTCTTACTTGCACGGTTGCAGAGAAATGAATGATTTTCGACAAGTCACTTTTCAAGGTTCTTGGTCTATAAAAGTAGCAATTATTATTCGATTTACGTAAACATTTCACCATGTGATGCCTTGTGCCATTTCTGGTTACGAAAAACAAATTGAATATTTTCACGCTCACTGGAAGTAATTTAATTTTGTCTAAAATTTTAAAAAATAAATTGATATTACTGTATTTGGATGATTCTGCTTCCATTGTATTTGATGTGTGCAATGTTTATGTGGAAATCTGTTTATCGGTTCCTTTGGTACTGCAAGTGATATGAACTTAAGGTTAACGTGGCACTGAAAGTGACATAAGTGCAAAGGTAATGTGGTACCAGTGAAACCCGTCATTGCTGCGTCGCAGGTCTAGTTATTATTATTATTATTATTATTTAATTTTAATTCTAAAAAAAACCCGATAGAAAGTACGCGGAAGTGGTCGTTAATTGGACAGTCGTGGGAAACAGCCGTGTTTTCAGTATATAATTCTTAGTGAGTACTTATCATTGTAACATGCTAAGACTGAAACTCGCGTTTTGATTGGTCAATTAGACACTGTCTATTGGACAATAACACACCTCTGTTTTAATAATTTCTTTTAAAATCGTAAATAGCATGATACAATGTCGATAAACACTTCCTGTTTGGCATTCACAGGGGTGTTATTGTCCAATAGACATGTCCTGAGATCATTAGGACCCAAGACGCGTAGCAGACGGCTGTAAATCACATAAAAATAAATTGGTTATCTTTCGCAAAAGATGACGTGCTATTACATCTGTTTTATATGGTTGTGACTTATATTGAGATTATGTATCTATTTATAATTACCAGCAACGTCTTGGGATTTAGCCACCTAACATAACGTGACAAAATCTACATTATAATTTTGATATTTTTGATTAAAAATATTTAAGATCACGACGCCCTACGATAAAGACATGGTTTGTCGATCAATGTAAAGAAAATAAGTTATACTGTAAACTAAAAATATTTATGTCATCATACTACTGAATTAGTTATAAAAATATGCTTTTGATCAAAAACAGAGCATATTGAGGGTATTCAGTCAAGAGATTCCCAGATACTTGCTGTTTAATACGCTCGAATTTTAATCGACAAGGTGAATATCTATTTTAAATGATGTTTAAACACGTTAATGTGTATCAGCTTTTAACGACTTTATTTCCCATAGGTCGACATTGAAAGGTCAATTTGAGGGAGAACCTTGGGGTTGCGTATCTACAAAGATTCTTTCAGATGTGTAGAACAAGAAACTGCGTGATGCCATCCCGACACCAGTGGCCGTTTTATTTGAATATGCAAATTAAGGCATGCACTACCCAAATTCAATGTAATACCCATAATAACATAATAACATTGGGGTCTAAGTTACACTATAGTTATTTAAAACTAAAATAAGTTGACTGCGGCCTGAACTAGTGCATGAATGTACATACTCTAATTTAGAAAAAAAAAGATTTTCGATAGACCTGCAGATAATTACATTTAAAGCCCCAGTACCACTCTTGTTGTAACTGAATAATATGTTCCAATCTTTATTCTGGTCAACAATTTGTACTATTTTACAATATTTCAATTCAAAAATGATACAAATTTCATCTTAACACACCTAATTTTAAAAATTGAAAAAATTCAACTACATGCCGTAACATGGTTTGAAAAGCCTTATGTAAGCACTTTCAAATGCAACTTGGATTTAAACATATTTTCGAACCCCATGGACAAGTAAGATAGGTTGTAAATGGATAATTTACACAATAGGTAATTTACACAAACATCTTGTAGTTAGAATAAGGCTTATTTTTTTATTGGACCTGTCAAGCCAGCAAGAGTGTTATTGTCCCTTTAATATAACATTATAACGGTCCAAGCATTATTGCATTCAGTATACTATTAAGAATTATTTTTCCTTTTCTTTACAGACAATCGTATGGACATTTGTCTTGGCAATTGTTTTAAAAGCAGAAACAGCATACGTTGGAGCCACTCTGATGAATGGAGGGAGCGAAGCCGTAGATTTCTTTAGTTTAAATAAGAGAACTACCTCAGAGCCCTTTGCACCCGGTGCTCCATTACCTTGGAGCTGTCGTAGAAACTCTCACTGGAAGCTACTTGGTGAAAACCATTACCCAAGTCGTCTGTTTGAAGTGCAGTGTTTGAGTGATACTTGTTGGTATGGACATTATAACTGTACGTCTGTTTATGGCAGTGTTCAAGTTCTTAAACTGTGTTTGGCAACGAGATGTAGTGATCACAGAGTTCCTGTATCTCTTAGAAGGAACTGGCAATTTGTAGATGTGGACGTGAGTGTTGGATGTCAGTGTATGCGGTAATCATTGCAAAGTTAGCACGTTCTCGTTTTAAATCTGACGTAATAAAAGTACTCAGAACATACATTATCGCCTTATTCAAAAAAGGACTATCTATGAATTGGTATTAATAACTGTGATATTAGTATTTATTGTGTGTTAATTGTGGAGAACTTCCTGTACTTATGTCTTTATTTCTATATATTTACAAAGAGTCTTCAATTTAACGGCAAGCTTAAGTTGATCTTAGCCATTATTTTTGTATATTTCAATTGAACCTAAATAGGGGATTGGGCTACCCATTTATTTTATAGACATTCACAACTTTAGAAACAAAACATGTGCCACATATTTCACCTAATGTGAAACAGTATTCCCTTTATATCGCGTAGAAACATTTAACAGTGTAATGAATTCTGGTGTATTTTACCAAAATGCTTAGTTTACCACTTTTCTAATAGCTTGGTCTTAACACACAACCCCACCCCAGCTTTTGCGGCCCACGATTGCTACCGTATTTTTCACCTGCATACGGTTTCGACCTTATTAGTATACTGTACAGTAAATGATGACCACCAGACCAGAGTAAAGACATTGGGCAACAATCATAAGTAGCTTATACCGTGCTCTCTAATGGCTATTTGTTAAGATTCGGTGAAAATTTCTTATGTGAGTACAAATAACTTAACTCTATATGGCGAGTACAACTAAGACTGAGTAGGCACACTGGATAGATGACTATATGCGACTACACTGACGTGGGTGTACACAAAAATAAACTGCCACTGAAAAACTGTATTTGGAAATCCTGGAGGGAGGAGTACAAATTAAGGGGTAAAGCGTGATATGTCTAGCTAATTGTTGGGAAGTTTGTTTGGGATAAGGGGGGGGGGGGTACGACAATATTTTAAATTACTATTTAAAATCAATGCTCGTCATTGATACAACCTCGATGCTGTAATTGGTTCTCGTATAAAATATGTCAGACATTAAAATCTCATTCTTTTAAAAATTCTTTTTAATGTGATTCGTTGCTTTCTGGCGAGTCAGCGATTTAATGATATTGAGTTTTTTTAAGGCAGAATGTAAAGTTATTGCTCTATACTTTATGCCTAATCTGCATTTATGTCGAGGTGCTAGATTTCTAATACATAGATGACCAAGTGACGAATTTCAAAATGTCTGCACCATTAAGTTCTGGCAAAATGACATTATGTCGGCATTCGTCATTTTGTCAGATTTTTCATGTTCAATTTGTTCGTGTAAAGCGGTCCACACACGCCCAATATAATTGTCAATATTATTGATGTCAATTTAATTGAAACAAATTTCGGTTTCTCACACACGTTCAGTTATATTGTCGCACTATTCATTCTAAGCAAAATAGCCATCATGGACGGAACTATTTATTAAGCATTATCTATGGCAGTTCCATAGGCGTACGGGCTCGGTTAGAATTGGTGGGCGGGTAAAAATTTCGGGTTATAAACGGAGGCGCCGGTCCTCTGTGAGAGCGTAGGGATGGAGCTTACCGTGTAGGGGACCCTACCCCCACACCCTTTCCACGAACATTTTGGATAATGTGACGGTTGCAAACGCGTTTTCCTGCTATTCCAGCCCCTGAATACAGCGACTTCAAGGTGGTCTAATATAGTCTGTTTTTAAGATAGCTGGTTTAAATTTCATTGAGACGGGACGGGACCGTCGAGATAGAATTTTGAATATTCTTAACTGCCGCAAACACGTTTTCCTGCTATTTCAACGGCAGATCGGCTACGTTGAAATGACGCGGCCTTCACGAAATAGAAGAAAGACAAATTTTAAGAAAGCGAAACCGGATACCAGGCTAATGCGAGGCGAGGGAATGACCAGTCTCCTAGTTGGAGTGACCGATCATACTAAAGCTTATCTCGAGCGCTATAGTGACACTGACCATGTGGCCATTTTCCGTCATAGTGAATGGTCGACACAACCGAGTGAGGTGCAGGGCCGGATTAACCTTGTGGGGGGCCCGGGACATACCAACTGTGCGGGGTCCCATTTCAAATTGTTCGTACTGACCGCGGATCGTACCAGTATGTACTCCGCCCCCTTGAGTGCCTGAGGTGTTTTCCTCAAGGGTTTATTTGTTTAAAATAAAGATTAATTTCAGTGCATCTGAGACAATTTAGGTAGCGATTTCATTGACGTTTATAACTCGTTGACAATTTGAGTATATTAAACCTTTCTCTCATGATGTTTTCATTTACTTTATTTTAGTGAAATTATTTTAGATGACATAAAACATTAAAGTCTGTTGTCTGAACTACTATACTATGATTACGTTAATTTCTCAGGACTGGTTGGGCCCCAGCAATCACATCGCGGGATGTGGTTCCCGGAACTGGTTAGGATCTATTGATTGATAGAACCTCTAAATTATGGAATTTAGTTAATTTTAGGGCCCAACCGATCTCTGGCCCACAATACCCCTTACTGCCTAGGACCCAAATCCTCGCCCCCTCAGCCCGGCTCGTCAATAAAAAATCTACGAAGTTTTGTTTTCTTCAATTATATTGACATAAATTATATCGAGCTTCAGTATCGCATACACACGCTAAATATCAAGTATTGACAATATAATTGACATTTATATTGAGCGTGTGTGGGCCGTTTTAGATAGATGGCGAATGTCAGCATGCCATCTTCTAAATATTATGAAGTGACATTACTGATGTTGACATTCGAATATCAAAGGATAATTGATTTCATAGTTAAAGATAATATAAAAATTAATGTTATGCTCCAATTGTTTTAAAATTCATTTCTCTTTCATTAAAACAGTTTCCTTTTGGTAATAATGTAAATTTGAATCAGACGCTACACTTGTCTTTAAATATACATACTGCTTAAAAATGGCCCCACAATGGACAAAGGCTCTAATTGTGAGAAGATAAATTGGCTCGGGAAAGGGTGGTGGGGTGAGTATAAGCAGTTGGTTCCGAGATATATTCTGGTGTTGGCAGAGAACGTTCCTGTAGATTTTACAGCGTCTTTTCCCATTGTCAACAGTGCAGGACGGCTGGCTCGTGTACACAACAGCGGCTATTCGTTGGGGAGAAAAATCCGAGCTCCCGTGTACACATTGGCAGTTGGAATTTGAATATTAGGCGGAAAGTGCTCTGTCCGAGTCAAATTTCCTTTATCGTACAATGCAAGGTTTATATATGTCTTCTTTTCATTCATTTCCTGAATGCAAGGCAAATACAATGCTCAGAGTCCTCATTTGGGAGAAATGGGGTTTAACGTCCACTCGACACAAACTAGGTCATTTTGAGACTATGTCCTCATTTGGTGTTTGGTGCATGTGTAGAGCGCCAAATTCGGATTCAACAGGTGATCCAGATAGACTGAGAGCTCGATGACCGAACTGTAAAAAGTTGAGCACGAAAGGTTTGACCATCGGAATGTGACTGCATATCTATAAGAATAAGAAAAAGTCATTTCTTGAGTTTCGCGGTTGGAGCATAAGGGGGGTAGGCCCCCCGAATGGGGTCGCAAATTGTGCTTTGAATTAAAACTTCGAGCACGAGATTCATTTTCACATGGTATGTTCTATGAGGTATATAGAGTAAGAAAAAAGTGGTCAAGAAACAAAATTCCCAGGCATTCTCAAACAAGAAGGGGGTCCAAAACCCCACAGGGGGTTCAACTGTGAAATTTCGAGCACGAGTGAAATTTGTTTTTCAGTCATCCCTTGGCAACCAATCATGACTAAAAATCATGGTCAAGAAAAATTTCGCCCGGGCATCTACAGATAAGAAGCTCCCCGGGATGGGAGTTGCAGGGGCATTTCGGCATTTCAGGAAAATATGAAACATTGCGCACGAGCTAAATTTCTTCGCTGATCATTGGGCATCAATGCATGGATCACATATCCAGTGGACAAGAAATCTTCTACCGGGGCATTTCCAGACAAGAAGGGGGTTTCTGACCCCCCTGGGGGGTCAACTGTAAAATTTCGAGCACGGGTGAAATTCGATTTCCAGTCATCCCTTGGCATCCATTCATGACTAAAAAGCATGGTCAAGAAAACTTTTGCCCGGGCACCTACAGATAAGAAGGCACCGAACTGGGGGATGCTTAGGGGTTTCGGCATTCAAGGAAAATATAAAATGTTGCGCACGAGCAAAATTTCTTCGTTGATCATCGGACATCGATGCATTGGTCATATATCAAGTCCACAAGAATTTTTTCACTGGGACATTTACCGACAAGAAGGGGGTGAACGTCGTCAGTAACTTGGGAGTGCATTGGTAAGTAAGACTAATAGTCCGATGGCTGAAGGGGGGCATTGCCACCCGAGCTGTGAATTTATGAGACCAAGTTTTTCTAGACCAGTTTTTCGCGTAGATTCCGAATCTGGGTGGTTAACAGGCGTGTGAGGGGGCGTTTTCGAGATATGGGGGGTCTAATGTCTATGTATGGGTTTGTGTAGGGGAGTGGGGTGGGGATGTCATGATGTTGATATATTAATAAAACAAAAATTTCTAGGATTGCCCATCTGTAAATAAGTGTTTATGATGCCCCTGGACAACTGTTTGATGTGTGGGGTGGGGGGGGGGAATTGGAGGGAAATGATTTCACGTCGATTTAAATGATTCAAAATTGACCTGCAAAGTGTTTTCTCTAGCTTTCGTTCAGTACCAATATCGTCATTGAAAATATTAAATTATAATGGTATAATGTATCGCAGCAATAGACTACTCAGGCAAGATGGTAATAAGGAAAGAAAGTTTTGTTATTTCTCATCACAATTAAAAATTCCAGAAGATCTATTTTTCTAGCGCTTCTTAAGCAGTAATTACATTATCCCAGCTTTTGTTAGAAAGTTGGGATTTTGTTGAAAAAGAAAGACGCATTACCGCAATCTTGATTGGATCAAAAAATATCAAGACTAGTATTGAAAGTGTCAAGAATATCATAGAACTGACAACCAACCATGAGGACACCAAAATATCTTACGTACTCCTCTGCGCATTGCAAATTAATGGAGGTGCTGAAACGGCTCTAGGACAATTCGATCCCGGACAATTCGTACCCAATATTGAAAGTGTCGAAAATCTCATAGAACTGACAACCAACCATGAGGACACCCAAATAACTTACCTACTCCTTTCCGCATTGCAAATTAATTCGATCCCGGACAATTCGTACCCGGACAATTTGTCACCAGACAATTCGTACCCAATTTCAATTCGTACCCGAACTATTCACCAGACAATTCGGACCCGAGGACAATTCGTACCCACGGACAATTCGTGTCCTAGGGCGAATTGTCCCGGACAATTCGCATCCGGACTATTTATACCCAAGGACTTTTCGTCCCCGGACAATTCGCCCTAAGGTACGAATTGTCCTTTGGTACGAATTGTCTTGTGAATTGTCCATGGGGACAAATAATTTGGGTACGAATTGTCTGATAACGAATTGTACGGGTACGAAATGTCTGGGATCGAATTGTCCTGGAGCCGTTTCAGCACCTCCATTAATGTGCAATGCGGAGAGGAGTATGTAAGATATTTTTCAAGAAAATCCCAACTTTCTAACAAGAGCTGGGATGACGTAATTACTGGTTAAGAAGACACTAGAAAAAAGGATCTTCTGGAGGAATTTCAATTGTGATGAGAAATAACAAAACTTTCTTTCCTTATTACCATCTTGCCTGAGTAGTCTTTTGCTGCGATACATTATACCATTTTGGAGTTACATTCGAAGTAGAGCTAGTGCTTGGTGTTTCTGTCTCTACATTATCCATTTTCAATACGTAAAAACGAGATCAATTTCAGGTAAATAGGTTAGAACAGAATATATCCAGAGGAGAGAACTGCATGATATTGTGCCGTCATGCTGGGATAAACTATAGATAAACTTCTATGTCCGATGGGGGATCACAGTGGCTAAGTGGATAAGGCGCTGGTTCGCTAGCCTGGAGGTTGAGTGTTCGATCCCTGCATTGGCCGAGAAAGTTCATCTCGATTTTCCGGCGTGATTTCCCCTTGTCAGTGATGCAGAAGGAGGGCCTGACAAGGACAGCTGCCTAGTCGTTCGGATGGGACGAAAAACCGAGGTCCCGTGTACAAATTGGAGTGCACGTAAAAGATCCCTTGGCAGTTGGAATTCGATATAAGAGTAGGCCGTAGCGCCGCTGCCCGGGCAAAATTTCCCTCATTGCACACTGTGGCGTATGCCCGTCTTCAATTAGCCCAGGTACGGTGCTTAAGCGTAGGACGTTAAACCCCATTTCATTCATTCATTCTATGTCCGATGATCAACGAAAAAATTTTGCTCGTGCGCAACATTTCATATTTTCCTTGAATGCCGAAACCCCTAAGCATCCCCCAGTTCGGTGCCTTCTTATCTGTAGGTGCCCGGGCAAACGTTTTCTTGACCATGCTTTTTAGTTATGAGTGGATGCCAAGGGATGACTGGAAATCGAATTTCACTCGTGCTCGAAATTTTACAGTTGACCCCCCAGGGGGGGTCAGAAACCCCCTTCTTGTCTGGAAATGCCCCGGTAGAAGATTTCTTGTCCACTGGATATGTGATCCATGCATCGATGCCCAATGATCAGCGAAGAAATTTAGCTCGTGCGCAATGTTTCATATTTTCCTGAAATGCCGAAATGTCCCTGCAACTCCCATCCCGGGGAGCTTCTTATCTGTAGATGCCCGGGCGAAATTTTTCTTGACCATGATTTTTAGTCATGATTGGTTGCCAAGGGATGACTGAAAAACAAATTTCACTCGTGCTCGAAATTTCACAGTTGACCCCCCTGGGGGGTTTTGGACCCCCTTCTTGTTTGAGAATGCCTGGGAATTTTGTTTCTTGACCACTTTTTTCTTACTCTATATACCCCATAGGGCATACCATGTGAAAATGAATCTCGTGCTCGAAGTTTTAATTCAAAGCACAATTTGAGACCCCTTTCGGGGGGCCTACCCCCCTTATGCCCCAACCGCGAAACTCAAGAAATGACTTTTTCTTTTTCTTATCGATATGCAGTCACATTCCGATGATCAAACCTTTCGTGCTCAACTTTTTACAGTTCGGTCATCGAGCTCTCAGTCTAAGACTGGCGGCGGCTCCACCACATATTAACCTTTTTCCCTGTTTTGGCGACGGCTATATTGAAAACTTGAACATGGAATAAAATGGGCTGAAATGTAGGATTCCTGTTTACCTGTACCAGCCATGGCGCTTGGACTTGGTTTCGCCATAGAAATATATACTGACGGGAATGTCCACCTGACGAGTTTAGCGTTATGACGTTGTATGATGTTGTGCAGCGCCTGCGCGAAACGGTTTTGGCATAAGTGATTTCCGGTATACTCCAGTCCTGTATGAAGTAATGGAGGAGGCGATTTATTTTCCAGAATTAGACGGCGTGATCGAGGTAAAGTTATATGTGAAAAGTTTACCCATTTGCTCTTAATAACATCTAGGCATCTCAGATATTATATAATTTTGTTTTAAATGAATTACTTATAATGTAAAATCGTGTTGTTTATTTATAGTGTACATGCTAATCGACCTATAGAATAGATAGATTAGGCCTAGGCATTTTATTGTGCCGTTCGCAATTGTTCTCTGTACCGTCATATTCTTTTAAAAAAATTGTAGGCCTACACCACACCCTTTTTGCGAGTGCAACTAGCTAGCTGTATAAATTCTTCTGTTTATTTATCATCACAGGAATTCTTCTCGGAGTTTGTGGAGTCTGCAGCACCATACGATGATCATGGTGGAAAACAACTAACCAGTACAATAAGTAAACAGGTAGGCCCAAAAATGATTGTTATTGTAGCCTACCATGAAGTATAATTCTACTAATTATTTAATTTATTTTATGACCAAAAGGTCTAGTAAGATAGATATAGGTAAAATTAACATTTCAAATTTCATTTTTGAGGCCTACTAGTACTGCTGTAGTAAATTATAGGCCTATATCATCTGATCGGTTACAGAAAATAGCCAGTAACATAACTTCAACAAATCCGTCATTTGCTTATGTGCAGATACTGCATGGTAATATATTTTTAGAATTTTATTCACAAATTATTTGTTAGCCTTTATAGTTCCAATCTTTAACTTTCATTTTATTTTATTTTTTTTATTTTTTTTGTTTAGTTATGGGGAGTTCCTAAAGATAATTACAGTTAATATATCTCGGAAAATGAAGAGAAAGCCATCCTTGTGTTGGAAAGTTTAAAGTCTACATCCTACCATGCCAATAATAACCTGTTAATTTTAATCTTGGATCAAGCCTCACAGGATGTTAAAGATGCTTGAATACCTGTTCATTCACACCTGTATGGAATCTGCATTGTTTTGTGATGGATAAATTAACGTAAATTTGGATAATCAAGACTTTGTTACTTATAGAACCAAGTTACCGTAGTAATGATGACCGAGGCTATCTTAAAATTAAATTGTTAAAAGGCCTATCCTTAGTTCAGAGTGAATCAATTTGGCTAAAATTTTATTTCCCTATTATAACGAGATCTGTCAGCTGTCTATTTTATTTTCAAATGACTTCTAGAAGCACAGTTAACCATTTATAACAAAACACAACACATGGTATATATATGAATATAACTTCTTCTCTATTATTTAATAACGATGTTTCGTAATGCATAAGCAAAATATTTACATTGATGATAAATATCTATCTAGTCAGCTAATTAATAACAAGAAGAAACCATTAAAACGATAAAAAACAGCCATAATGAAAATAATAAGACACACAATATAATAGATAATTGTCCCTTAGTAGTAATAATTATAGAAATATATACTGTCATAATGTAATAATATAAGATAATCAATACCTGAGATATTGACAGTGATAATACATGTACTGACAATGGGTTGACAATATCACAATTTCATAAGACCAACAATAATAGGGTTTCAGAATATCACAACTTCATATAAGCTTATAATAGATAATTAGAACTGGGCTGTAATAACAATATAATCACTGCTTCAAATATTACCAATTAATATACATGTAGACATATTCAGAGGTCAAACATTAATAGGGTTATCCATTATAATGATGTAAGAATTCCAAACTTTAAATTTTGATTAAAATATTAATTATACCAAGAGAACATGAATATAACATATAAAACCCATAATGTGAAGTAAACTTCTCCGTTATTAATATAAATTATAAAATGTTAAATAATGTTTAAGGTTCTTATTTACCTAGCAAACAAACTTTAAAATATCAAATCATCCCATGCGTTAGATATGAATAGACCAGTGTCTCTTGATCTAATCTTACCTGATGGTCCTTCTGTATAATCTCAATATTATCAGTTAAATCAATAGTATGAATGTATGAAATGGGGTTTAACGTCATACGCTTAAGCACCTTACCTGGGCTAATTGAAGACGGGCATACGCAATATTGATTTATTATTAAAAAAATACAGGGGATAATTTTAATAGCATACATGTACATGTAGTTATAAGAGTAGACAGTTTGCATTGATTTTAATATGCAGTACATTGTCCTCTTTGGGTCAAATTACTTTCATGTTTATAATATTTCTATGGTTTGGATTGTTCGTACTTGTTTTTATTTTATTTTTACATTTAGCATGTTTTAGTTTAATACTTATATATATAATTTATAACATATTCTTATCTGGAGTCATAGAGCATGTAGACTGGGATAACTAGACGCTTGAGATTTACTTTCAATTTAGACATCAGGCGTATTTCGCCGAACATAACTGGTTTGAAATGAGATTAAAGACAGAAATGATTGAATGTTAATTTCTAGGTCCTAAATATTAGCGATTTAGCTCCTTCGTGATGTAAACTGCCAAATATATAATTTGTACACATGTAATTATTTACACCCACACATAAGTATGGTCCTGCAATTGCCGTGTCCACTCTGTAGAGGCCCCAATGTTCGACAGATCTTTTGTGTACGTGTATTTTCATGCCTTGTGCCAGTTTCATAAAAAAAATTGTATAAACTGAACATTAAATAGCTTTTTACAAGTAAATATATTCTTTTTGTATTGATTTTCTATTGCAGTGGCTCCCCTAATTGATACTTTAAACTTAAAGTTTTATCCAATGCTTTTCCTTTCGTCTGAATCTTCATATAAAGAGTCATGTGCTGAAAAGAGCTGGAGTACATTTCATACCACTTTACCAGTTATATCTCAAGATTTAGTTCAACGTTTTAATTTGGATAGAAATTTAATTAGACTATTATGTATTAAGTTTTTTGATGCACTAGTTTTTGAAAATATTTTAGACAAAGTGAAAATGACCCTCATGTACAGGGTGTGAACTCAGAGGAGAGAAGTATTGTCGTTTACATTGGTGGGAGTATCATTCACAAATTTCTTAAAAAATATAAAGAAATCGCCATGACATATTCAGTTGCATGAAAAGTGAATGTTGTTCCACTGATTTTAATAATCAACATGATTTAGTTGAATTATTTGATAGAGGGGGTTTAACTTACATTACAAATAGACGCATCTATCCCGGTGAACAGATACGTATGAATTTGTCAAAGAAAGATTTCCGTGTCAGTTGCATGACAAACAATTTAATTAAGAGCGATTTCTTTTATGCTGCTAATGAAACAGAACAATTTACAGACAAAGATTTAGATGAATGTATGATTCTTTGCATAGACATGTTCTTTTTAATAAGAGCACATAACAAATGTAAGCGCATGATACAACATTATGTGAAAGAATGTAAAGGTAAGAAATCTAAAATCAACAAAGGGCTAAGAAAAGACTTAAAAAAGATGACAAAATACTCAACAACCTTAAAAATACATTTTGAATTCTCTAAAATGCACATTTCAAAGTTTGTACAGTAATATGCTTGTTACATTATCTATTATTTACCTTGCAAAAAGAATTAGTTCTTTACATGGCGTAAATCTCTTGAATTTGTTCTACGTATAATTTATCTTGTTATATTACCAATTCAATAAAATAGATTCAATGGTACTAGGTTTTTCGAATTAAATCAATGTCGACAAATATGTCCATTCAATTTACTATAAATATGCATACCCAAATTCATAGACTGTTGGGTTATCACTTCTCCTTCCCAAGGCCATATGTCTGCCAAAATGTTCTTTGGGTGGGTCTTGACAAAATTTGTTTGTTAAAACAAAATTAACCACATTCTTAAGGAGAAACATAGTTGCTTCCACAACTGATTTAACTACAGAAGAAAAAAAGAATACATTTAATATTTGTATAGCTGGAGTAAAATTTTAAACACTAGATATATCATGCACAAAGAAACACCCCAGCAAAGGCTGGATTGATTTTTCAAAACAATTTCAGCATATTTAATTTATTTGTGTCAAATCATGATTTGGAAAAGAGTCTGTCATAGCTTTTCCATTTCTCTGATTTAGCTGGTTGTTACACTTTAATTAACCCACTTGTCTAGACACATATCTTGTAAAACCTGTGACTTCTAATATAATAATGGGTTTGACAATGCCAATCAATGGTGAATGTCCAAAATACATACCTGTAATTACTAACCCCTTGTAGGTTTGGTGAGTAAGGAACATCTTGGCCTTTTCCGTTTTACTAAATCCTTCTCTATCATTAACCTGCTTCTTCCAGTCTTCTAGGTAACCCAAGAAGTCATCAATAAGATACTACATAAAATAAAATTTAGTCATTTTTTTATATCTAGTAGTAGTACATCTTGTATTTAATCAAATGTTTCCTATTATTTTCATTTACTAGAAACTAAAAACACCAATCACATCATTTTACTATATTTATTATTATTGTCTTGACCTACTGTTATGTATAAATTAAGTAAATAATGTTTTAACGAATAAAAGTCTCTAAGAAGAAGTAAGTTATCAAATTTTTCTTTAATAATGCCAATGATGAACACATTCTAATATTTTGAGGTAGCTAGTTTATTAGGATCTAATCAACCCACCTTGAACCTGGGATCATCAACACTTTCGTAAGGCATAAGATCTAGTTTTCTTTTTTTTGGCCCTCAAACTTTGATCTAACATTTAAGCAATCAAAGAAGCGATCAATGAGCAGAATAAACATTGCAGTTTCATGGGCCTCTTCTCCACCAAACTCTTTGACCACCTTGCCAACAGAACGACTAAAGACCTGCAAATATTTATGATGGAATAATAAATTATGATATTAGTATTTTAAAATTTTCTATTCGGAATAAAATGAAGTGTGTTTAAATGCAAGTCCCTGTCATGAAGCCCCCACACCCAACACAAAATCAAATTGTTGGCAAAATGGTAAACAATCAAATTTCCTGACGCATCAAACCATTGATCCATACATATATAAGTAAAATTTTACTGGATATCAGAAAGCAAAAATTAGTCAATATATTTACCTGGGCAGCAAAATTAACTTTCATAACAATAAATGATGTTAGATGAATGTGGTTATAGGTTAGTTTTGTAACCTTGCTCAACTCCTGAGCCATATCTCTTTCATATACATCTGCCACATGTTTCCATAAAAGATTCTGGTTGTTCTTCTACAAATAAAAATTAGAGTGATTTTAGAATATGTCTACCAACTGACTTAACATTAAGTGTAAACTTCAAAGGCCAAAATTAATAAACTTGAATTGTCTTTATGCTGATTTGTATGTTGTTTCTTTGAATTGAGAATTTCATATTTTTAAGTTATATTTTTAAAATGTATTAAAATAAAGCCCTAAAGTAGAAGATATCTATAAACAGTCCTATCATGTTAAAGAATTATATACTATTAATCCTAAAATCCACTATTACCGGTTGAGAAATTGGGGAAAATATCATTTTTAACTTCAAATTCGAATGTTTGATTAAGCTATTCCATGCTGGGGAATAGAAAAACAAGGGAGGTTATTGTGTTATTATTTCCGTTGTGATTTATTTTGATGTGTTAGGTGGAAACCTTGCGAGATGGAAACCTTTAGGTCTAGAGGAAATTTATGCTAATATTGACTGACTTACCCACAATAATCGACTGTTCTGGTTACTGCCAGAGGCAGCTAAGTTATTTCGTACAGTTTTGAGTAGATGAGGTGCATCAGAAAAAAATATATTTCTCTTTCAGGAGCAAATAAGTTAGTTGTTTTATAAACATCTGGTCCATGGAGTGATATAAATCTCATATTTGATGAGGCCTTGTCAGATGTGAGAGAAATTACCTAAAAATTATAACATTAATTTATTTACAAGATGTGATATACAAGAAACTAAATATTGTGCATCAGCAAATTTCTCGTCATAAAATTCAACAATCAGATCGATTTCTAGAATACCTCCAGTATAAATTTTTCAATTTCCCAATCTAAAAAAGGTTTTCCAATACTAACACAGAGTTTTAAAAACTGGTAAGAAGGGCGGATTCAGAGAACACAGATGGGGGGGGGGGACAGGAGGTGAAGTCGCATGTTTTACGTCACCTTTTATTAATACCATTTATCATGTTTTCTTACTAACCTTTAGTTTGCAAAAAGTTTCTAGATGCGCTACTGATTCCCCAAAAATTGGGTAAAGACTGCTTGCAGTTGCTGTTTTGGTTGGAAACCATCAAATGGTAAATTTGAGGTTACTGTTGATACCAACAACCATAAACACCAAACAATGTGTTGCAACATTCTGTTTAAAATTACCGTCTTGATTAACGCTATAAGTATAAAGTTACAAAAAAGTATAAGTGGACATATTATTATTAATATCATTCATTTAGAAGTTAAAATATTCAAACTTAGAAGACTGAAGTGACCTTATATAGCTTTATAGATCATACCGGTTTAATATCACCGATAGATTTAAAATTCTTCATATACAGGTAGGTAGGCATATATTCCTGAATTACTTAGGAGATACAAAGTTAACTGCAAGCCTGGAAATAAAGCACCTGTCACTGACAATGTCATGTACAGATTCAGGCTTTGTCAGGCACAAAACCTCTGGTGCTGGCCATTTTGTCAGGCACTGATTTGTCTTTTTTATTGATATTATTAAAAAATGTCCAACACTAAGTTAAAAACGTCAGGTACTACTTCATTTTGTCAGGCATATCTAAAATCGTTATTTCCCGGCCTGCAGTTAACACAAATTGTTTAAAATTAGAAGACTGTCATTTGATACGGCTTACTCTAGGTTCCAACTGTCCCGATTCGTGCTATGTGATTTAAAATGTGGAATAATTGTGGGGATTCTATCAGTCAATCGAAGAAATTGTGTTTTGAGTTTATAGAAACGCATCCTAACATATCTGTACTGTACATAGCAGGGGTTGCTCTTGATAGGGACAATTGTATTGTAACGTGTCGCACGACAGTGGAAACCTGGCATAAAAGGATAAAAGGCTGAGAAAATATAAATGGCAATATTAATTATAGGAATATTAATAATTTCTGAGTTAATTCATTATTGCCGCATAGTCCTTTAATACCTAATATTACTTACTTGTTAATGAAACCAATAACATTTCCTGTCTGTCTATCAAATACCAAATCAGATTTAATAGACATCTCATCCATCAGCAAGCCAACCCATCTCTGCTCCTCTTTTAACTGAATAGCTGCTTCCTTTATTTCAATGAGAACATCCGGATGAAATCCTGGTTGAGGCTTTATAAAGTTAGTAAAATCACGAAGAGTTGACTCTCCTGGAAGTCTTAAAATTCCACAGTCTCGTAATGACCTATAGGTAGATGGACTTTGAGAATGTAGAAGAATGGCCAGTCTGATCATCATTGGGTGCCAGCTGGGAATACATTCTTTGGCGAGTTTACCGTCCACCTGCCGGGCTATTAAAAAAACAGAACGTTTGGTTTTGAGCGAACTTGTCCCCGGCCGCAAAAAAACAAATAACCTTTTCTCACTGGGCGCATACCGGGTGTTGAACGTGCTTCTACAGTCTTCACCGCCCAGATTGACTGGTTGAAAATTTTGGCCCATACCGGGTCTCGAACGTGGGCACCGGGTTTGTAGCAGTGACACTTCGCGTTCCCTCACGAGTCACCGTTCATGACACGTTCACAACCTGCTTACAACCCGTTGCAGACGGTGTTTTTTTTTGCCCGTTTATCACCGTTCTGTAACGGTTTATGAGCGTGCTGTTAACATGTTCATGCAGTGTGACCGTTTTCATAACGTATTCATACCGTTCGACACTATTCCCTTGCCGCTTACTTGTGGCCGGTGCCAGCCGGCCAAAGTTTTGAACATGCCCAAAACTTTTGCCGTGTCCCACCGGGTGTAAATAAGCGCTAACGCCCTATTAACGTGTTGCCCGCTTTGATAACGAACCCCCGTGTGCCCTCGCCGTTCTCCACCGTCCGCAGAAATTTTCGCACACGGTAGGCCTATGCGGCAGAATTTGAGAGTCACATAAACAGATTTTCACATAGGCATTTCACAAATAGACGCAGAATCAACCAAATTCAGCAATATCAATTGCATGTACACATTTGTTAGCATGCGCTACATATGTCAAAAAAGTGATCCTGGCCAGATTTGTTACTAACTTACCAATTAGTTAGTTAACTTTATAATAGGAAAGTAAAATTGGAAAAATAGTCTGTAAAAGTCATCCTGACAAAATTGGTTATTTCTATACAAGGGAAGATGCCGGAAGCCATTTTTATATGATCGTATTGATCCAGTCTATATGTCAATTGGAATCGAATATCATAATGTTAAACGAATAATAAATATAATATCTCAATTAAAAGAATGACATTACTTCCGGTGATAATGAAAATGTTAAATTAGTTCTATAAAATCATAAATGGTATAAATAGTATGTGATATTTTATGAAATTCGAATAATTTACTCTTTTATAGACCGAAAACCTTGAAAAGTAACTTGGAAAAAATCGTCCATTTCTCTGTCACTGTACAAGTTATAAACCTTTTTGTGGTATCATTATGATCGTATGGATTCATTCTGTTGAAAACTATTGCTTTCAAAAAGTGGTACCGAACTTTCAAAATTGTAGTTTTTGGTAAAATTATGTCACTTCCGTTGCCTACAGGAAAGCTTTAAATAGCGTTACTATTATTTGACTATATATACTGGGCGCCATGGAAAACGCATCACTTTTTTTCCCAAATATTTTATTACTAGGTGGTTTTGTAAGTATAATATTATACAATACTATGAACTATTGTTTCACAAATGCTTCCTAGCGAGATGCACATGCAAAACCCAATATTCACGTACAGCATTGTGTGATCCCTTTAAAAGCATGTTTTCAACTTTTAAGTGCAGTACATGGACTGTGAAACGTCAATCTATCGCAATTTTTTGTTTGACATGTGAAGGAATCGAGCTAGAGATGCCGAGACTTACTGAAAATCAACGGAATGAAGCCATGGGAATGTCCCGGGCTGGCATGTCTACACGTGCTATTGCCAGACACTTCAACTGTCATTAGTCCACTATTGCAAGGTTGGTGGAACGTGTTCGAGTTACTGGATGAACACGTGACCGTCAAGTTCCTTGTCCAAAACGCGTTTTAACCCAGGCTCAAGATCGCTACATCCGGGTCACTCAACTGCGTAACAGATTCGGCCCAGCGACTCCAACGGGTGCAGCAGTCGTCGGAAGACAAGGACCAGTAACTGGCAACACAGTAAGAATGAATGAATGAAATGGGGTTTAACGTCCTACGCTTAAGCACCTAACCTGGGCCAATTGAAGACGGGCATACGCCATACAGTGTGCTATGAGGGAAATTTTTGCCCGGGCAGCGGCGCTACGGCCTACTCTTATATCGAATTCCAACTGCCAAGGGATCTTTTACGTGCACTCCAATTTGTACACGGGACCTCGGTTTTTCGTCCCATCCGAACGACTAGGCAGCTGTCCTTGTCAGGCCCTCCTTCTGCATCACTGACAAGGGGAAATCACGCCGGAAAATCGAGATGAAATTTCTCGGCCAATGCAGGGATCGAACACTCAACCTCCAGGCTAGCGAACCAGCGCCTTATCCACTTAGCCACCGTGATCCCCGAAACACAGTAAGACGTCGTCTAATAAAAGTAGGACTCCGAGCTTATGCTGGAGCAATCCTCGGGGCTGATCACCGTCAGCGGCGTTTGATGTGGGCTCAAGGACACCAGACATGGAGAGGGGTAGACTGGCAAAGTGTGCTCTGCAGTGATGAGAGTCGCTTTTATCTTTATCACGCTGATGGCCGTCAACGTGTGTGAAACATGTAGAAGCATTGTAACTTGTTAGTGCAACCGATGTAAAGTTCGGCACACCCACTACATTTTATGACATACAATACATAAGTTACTTTACAGTTCATACTTTCATTGACAAAAAATTCTATTCCACTATCAAAAATAAATGATTTACCTTCAATTAAATATCTACACGTGCCGCAATTATCCCTTCCACATTTTACAACTTCCTTAATTGGACCGAGGGATTCAAATTTAGCCCTGGTCAATAGTGATTTAAGGTTTTTAGGTTGTCTTTTTGAAGGGATGAACGTTAGTCCATGAGTAAGTTTTTTTCATTTTTTTATCTTGTTTAAGTAGTGGGAAATGTGTTTTAATTACGTTGGAAAAATTAGGATTGTGAGGATTAAAGGTGGTGACAAAAGCAATTATATTGTGAATAGTATCTTTTATCTTTACCTGCCTTAATTCCGTTATCGGTATTTTACTAGCCCTTTGAATTCCGTCATTAATTAATGTGGAGGGATATTTGCGGGCTAATAGAAATTCTCTTAATTCCCCTAGTCTTTGAAATTTTCTTTCTGTGTTAGACACAATGGTACATATACGTCTGGCCAAATTATATGGTACAGCCGTTTTTACGTGTTTGGGGTGACATGAATTGAATTCGAGATACTGTTTAGTATCAGTATCTTTATAATATATGTCGGATTCAATCATGTTTCCGTTTTTGATTACCATTATGTCTAAAAATGGTATTCTCTCTGCACTAGTTTCCATTGTAAATTGGATATTCGGATGAATATTATTGATTATATCATGAAATAATAAAAGATTGTCAAATGATTGGAGCCAGATGAAGAAACAATCATCTAGGTATCGTTGCCACTGTTTTTCGAAATATGTTCTGGTCTCCAAGTCAAATATTTCTTCTACTTTTGTAGCAATGGTTAATTCTAAATATCCAAGAACTAAAATTGCCAGCGAGGGTGAGAATTTGCTACCCATTGCACAGCCAATGAGTTGTTTATAATAGTTAGAATCAAAATAAAAGCAATTGTTTTCTAATATAAAGTCGATGCTTTCTAATATAAATGACTCTGAAAAACGTTCTTCTCTATCGTTTGGATATTTAGATAACCAATGCTTTACAGCTGTTAGTCCTAAAACATGTGGTATATTCGAATACAGATTTGTTACATCGAAAGTAACTAGGATAGCGTTTTGCGGAACATTTTGGGGTAAGTTGTTCAAAAAATCTATGCTATCTCGAGTATAACTTTTAACATGTTTGATGTAAGGTTGAAGTATGATATCTATCAAATTGCTTAAACGATGAGTTTCACATGCTGGACCTGCTATAATTGGTCGGAGTTTCAAATCTTGAGGATGATTCACTTCAATATATGTCGAATTTTGGTTTACACATGCTGTATGTATTTCTTTACATTTGTGAATCTTGGGTAAACCATAAATATTGCTAGTTTTCACATCAAACTCTTGTAAGTATTTGATTTCTTTCTGCGTTAAACACGAACTATGTGTCCATATTAGTCGGCGCAGTGCGGTCATATTTCTGGATACTGGCGGAGAGTTTAATTTTTGATAGTAGTTGGTATCGTTCAATATGTCTAATATCATTCTTTTATAGTTCTCCGATTCCAAAATGACGGTTGCACCACCTTTATCGGCTTGTTTTATCACTATGGATTCATCTCTTGATAGAGTTAGTATTTCACTCCAATGTTTTTTAGCTGTATTTTTACGTATCTTTATGTGATTGTTTGGTATTATAGGAAAATTCGATATTTGTTGACAAAAGTCATCTAATGTTTTATTACGACCTTTTGGTGCTCCCCAATCACTTTTATTTCTTACGATGGATTTATCTTTATTTTCACTACCATCAAAATACTCCAAATTTCGAAGTTTTCTTATGAATATATCTTCCTTTACTTCACTAATATTATGTTTTTGAGGTGTTGGTGTGAATTTTAATCCTTTTTGTAAGATGAATAATTGATTGAGATTTAGTTTTCGTTTCGATAAGTTGATGATTTTTGGTTCGATTTTTCCCTTCCCCGTCGAAGGAAGGGGCGCTTTCTTAAAAATGAGCTTTTTTTATTATCATCGCCAGTTGTATATTCCCGGCATTTGTCCGCTCTATTGTTGATGGGGTTTTTCACATTTGCATTTTTCTTTTTACGACTTTTAACTACTTCCCATTGGTTATTTTTAGTGGGGTACTTACCCCTCCCCTCCTTAACTTGTGGTGAAGTATTACTTGGTCGCATCCTTGAAGGTTGCCTGGTTCTTCTGTTTGTTTCAGGAACTGACCTTTGTATTTTGGTGGATGTTTTCTTTTCTTTAGTTTTAAATTCCTTGAAGAATGGTCTATTTGTGGTCGATTCGGGCTTAAAGTTTTCCGCATAATTTTTTAACCACGATTCCATTTTTGACCATTTTTTTGATACTTTTTCATCTTGATCGTCACAAAGTTCTTTCCACTTAATAATAAGTGTTTCTCTTACCTGGGACGATGATTTTGATGTAATAAGATCTATCATTTCGAGGTCTATATTTTGTGTTTTCCCCATCTGTGTATCACATCGCATTTTCATCAATTCAATGTCGGCATTAATGTTGGAAAATACTTGTTCCTCGCGACGTGATCTTTGATTTTCGGGTTCTCCTTTAAATAATTTTATTTGGTATTTAGGGAGTATTATTTTATTTTCCTTGGACATCCAATCTTCCAAAACGAGTGCCATGTTTTTATTTTCAACCTTTATTTATTTTTTCTATATTAACACTACTACGGTTTCAACTTCATACATATATTGATATATATACACGTAAGTAGATAGAAAATGCCACCAAAAAAGAAAAGTACAGAAGAAAATTTTAACGAAGAAATGTTAAAAACGATGTCAGCGTTACTTGGCAAAATGACGATCCTGATAGAAAAAACGGATATGATAGCGTCAGCCATAAAAGATTTTACGCAACAACAGCGCAACCAATCACCAATTTTGGAAATTAATGAAGTAACCAAATGCTTTAAGGACCTCGGTGATAAAATAACTGAAGTTGCGAGTACAAACGCTTGCCTCAGCAATTCAACAAGCATTGTGGAACCTTCCCAATTTTCCGTTGAAAATGAGGCTAAACGGGTTATGAGATCAATCAAAAACGAATGGTCCCACAAATTATACCTTAGACACAATATGAATTGGAGCCAATTGAGAAATAAAAACATGGCACTCGTTTTGGAAGATTGGATGTCCAAGGAAAATAAAATAATACTCCCTAAATACCAAATAAAATTATTTAAAGGAGAACCCGAAAATCAAAGATCACGTCGCGAGGAACAAGTATTTTCCAACATTAATGCCGACATTGAATTGATGAAAATGCGATGTGATACACAGATGGGGAAAACACAAAATATAGACCTCGAAATGATAGATCTTATTACATCAAAATCATCGTCCCAGGTAAGAGAAACACTTATTATTAAGTGGAATGAACTTTGTGACGATCAAGATGAAAAAGTATCAAAAAAATGGTCAAAAATGGAATCGTGGTTAAAAAATTATGCGGAAAACTTTAAGCCCGAATCGACCACAAATAGACCATTCTTCAAGGAATTTAAAACTAAAGAAAAGAAAACATCCACCAAAATACAAAGGTCAGTTCCTGAAACAAACAGAAGAACCAGGCAACCTTCAAGGATGCGACCAAGTAATACTTCACCACAAGTTAAGGAGGGGAGGGGTAAGTACCCCACTAAAAATAACCAATGGGAAGTAGTTAAAAGTCGTAAAAAGAAAAATGCAAATGTGAAAAAACCCATCAACAATAGAGCGGACAAATGCCGGGAATATACAACTGGCGATAATAAAAAAAAGCTCATTTTTTAGGAAAGCGCCCCTTCCTTCGACGGGGAAGGGAAAAATCGAACCAAAAATCATCAACTTATCGAAACGAAAACTAAATCTCAATCAATTATTCATCTTACAAAAAGGATTAAAATTCACACCAACACCTCAAAAACATAATATTAGTGAAGTAAAGGAAGATATAGCCGAATTCATAAGAAAACTTCGAAATTTGGAGTATTTTGATGGTAGTGAAAATAAAGATAAATCCATCGTAAGAAATAAAAGTGATTGGGGAGCACCAAAAGGTCGTAATAAAACATTAGATGACTTTTGTCAACAAATATCGAATTTTCCTATAATACCAAACAATCACATAAAGATGCGTAAAAATACAGCTAAAAAACATTGGAGTGAAATACTAACTCTATCAAGAGATGAATCCATAGTGATAAAACAAGCCGATAAAGGTGGTGCAACCGTCATTTTGGAATCGGAGAACTATAAAAGAATGATATTAGACATATTGAACGATACCAACTACTATCAAAAATTAAACTCTCCGCCAGTATCCAGAAATATGACCGCACTGCGCCGACTAATATGGACACATAGTTCGTGTTTAACGCAGAAAGAAATCAAATACTTACAAGAGTTTGATGTGAAAACTAGCAATATTTATGGTTTACCCGAGATTCACAAATGTAAAGAAATACATACAGCATGTGTAAACCAAAATTCGACATATATTGAAGTGAATCATCCTCAAGATTTGAAACTCCGACCAATTATAGCAGGTCCAGCATGTGAAACTCATCGTTTAAGCAATTTGATAGATATCATACTTCAACCTTACATCAAACATGTTAAAAGTTATACTCGAGATAGCATAGATTTTTTGAACAACTTACCCCAAAATGTTCCACAAAACGCTATCCTAGTTACTTTCAATGTAACAAATCTGTATTCGAATATACCACATGTTTTAGGACTAACAGCTGTAAAGCATTGGTTATCTAAATATCCAAACGATAGAGAAGAACGTTTTTCAGAGTCATTTATATTAGAAAGCATCGACTTTATATTAGAAAACAATTGCTTTTATTTTGATTCTAACTATTATAAACAACTCATTGGCTGTGCAATGGGTAGCAAATTCTCACCCTCGCTGGCAATTTTAGTTCTTGGATATTCAGAATTAACCATTGCTACAAAAGTAGAAGAAATATTTGACTTGGAGACCAGAACATATTTCGAAAAACAGTGGCAACGATACCTAGATGATTGTTTCTTCATCTGGCTCCAATCATTTGACAATCTTTTATTACTTCATGATATAATCAATAATATTCATCCGAATATCCAATTTACAATGGAAACTAGTGCAGAGAGAATACCATTTTTAGACATAATGGTAATCAAAAACGGAAACATGATTGAATCCGACATATATTATAAAGATACTGATACTAAACAGTATCTCGAATTCAATTCATGTCACCCCAAACACGTAAAAACGGCTGTACCATATAATTTGGCCAGACGTATATGTACCATTGTGTCTAACACAGAAAGAAAATTTCAAAGACTAGGGGAATTAAGAGAATTTCTATTAGCCCGCAAATATCCCTCCACATTAATTAATGACGGAATTCAAAGGGCTAGTAAAATACCGATAACGGAATTAAGGCAGGTAAAGATAAAAGATACTATTCACAATATAATTGCTTTTGTCACCACCTTTAATCCTCACAATCCTAATTTTTCCAACGTAATTAAAACACATTTCCCACTACTTAAACAAGATAAAAAAATGAAAAAACTTACTCATGGACTAACGTTCATCCCTTCAAAAAGACAACCTAAAAACCTTAAATCACTATTTGAATCCCTCAGTCCAATTAAGGAAGTTGTAAAATGTGGAAGGGATAATTGCGGCACGTGTAGATATTTAATTGAAGGTAAATCATTTATTTTTGATAGTGGAATAGAATTTTTTGTCAATGAAAGTATGAACTGTAAAGTAACTTATGTATTATATGTCATAAAATGTAGTGGGTGTGCCGAACTTTACATCGGTTGCACTAACAAGTTACAAAACAGAGTAACGGTTCATAGACAACATATCAGGGAACCAAATTTAAGGAAGATTCCTTTAAGTGAGCACCTTGATATCTGCGGTAAAGGCGAATTCAAAATATACCCTTTTTTTAAGATGCCGCATTCAGACCCCATGAAAATGAGATTGAAGGAACAATATTTTATTGACAAATTTAAA
Source organism: Patella pellucida (assembly GCA_917208275.1). NCBI lineage: Eukaryota > Metazoa > Mollusca > Gastropoda > Patellidae > Patella > Patella pellucida. The sequence continues at coordinate 39,092,134 of OU795037.1, read as the reverse complement.
CCCAAATTAAACATTTCAAAATAATTACAATATTATACTATATCTAATTCAATATTATTATATTATTGTGTGTTTATTCTTCCATGACGTCACGTCATTGTTATTGTTATTGTATGTCTTGACAAGCTCAGGCGAAACATGTAGACAATTAAACAATAGTACTTTTCAAAGGCATTTTCAACCTTTATTTATTTTTTCTATGTATATATATATATATATAATTGAAATTAAAGATGGCAAAATAAAAATAAAACTACATTTGTATGCTAACGTTTTATATAGTATAATATATAAAAATAATACGATTTGCTTCTACATGTTTCACACACGTTGACGGCCATCAGCGTGATAAAGATAAAAGCGACTCTCATCACTGCAGAGCACACTTTGCCAGTCTACCCCTATATATAATTGAAATTAAAGATGGCAAAATAAAAATAAAATTACATTTGTATGCTAACGTTTTCACCGCGATAGCGGCTCATCAGGCGATTTATAACAATATATATATATAAATGTAAACTAAATAAAGCTGCTCTCAGTATATAATATTTAAAAAACACAATTTTTAACTAATAACGATTCATTAAAACTAAAAATTTATCACATTCCGCCGAGTACTTTCGACCGTTGAGGTGTCTTCAGGGCGATAATAATGGGCACTTCCATTATTATCGCCGTGAAGACATCTGGTAGAACGGGAATATTTGAAATTTGGTTTGAAAGTTGTGTGCACATATGTCCAGATGCTCACTCAGAGATATCATGCGATATTCTGGATTTTTTATCTGTGATTTGTGTACAGCAACTCGTGATCTCAAATATTCTGTTTGACCGATACAAAGCTCCGTACAGCCCGGGCAAGTTATGACATAGATCACATAACGCGATGCACATGTTAAATTTGAATTAACGTAAAATCTCCCGTGACCTTTAAAGGTGATTGACGGTCATTCAATAAGGTATTCGCAAGTACCACAGTTTCCACGCTGGCATTTCTTCACCTCATATTTTGTTGGGTTTGACGAATCAGACGTGAATTTGGCCTTCGTAAGAATGTTTTTCAAACTACGGCTTTGGCGCTTTCTGTTGATGAATTCTACTGATTTTAAAACTTCTTTCATTCGTTCATCGTTTTCTAACACCGGTAGATTATGTCTTATTGTGTTCATAATGTCCGGGTTGTTAGGGTTGAAGGTCGAAACGAATGCAACAGGTTTTCGCTGTGACGTGTTTTTCTCCTTCACAGTGTTTTTCTCCTTCTCCTTCTCCTTCACAGCGTCTATCCAGTTGTAAAGCTTTGGATATTCCATCGTTAATTAGATTGAGTGGATATCGCCTATTTCGAAGGAATATTCGTAGCTCTTCGAATCGAACTTTCTGTTGGTTTCTGTCCGATACAATTGTTCGGATTCGTCTGGCTAGATTGTATGGTAAACTCCGTGAACATCAAATACTGTTTGGTGTAGCAACATACCACATGATCTCGGTCTAAAAAGTGTAAATTACTGGTTGGATAAATACCCGACCGAATTACCAGGCCGAATCTCTAAATCATTGGTCATCTCAAGTGTGGAATTCATACTTCGAAACAATACATTCCACTTCGATGGTGACCACTACAAACAGATAAAAGGGACAGCTATGGGGACAAAAATGGCGCCAACATACGCAACCCTGGTACTAGCCTATTTGGAGGAACAGCTTTATGAAAGGGTTGAACTGCAATTCGGAGATGTATTTGCAAGCTATTTCATAAAGGCTTGGCGTCGATACTTGGACGACTGTTTCGTAATATGGACCCGTTCAAAAGATGACTTGGATATTTTCTTTAAAATATTAAACGGTATGGATATCAATATACAATTTACAATGGAAATGTCAAACACTAGATTAGTATTTCTAGACACATTGGTTATCAAAAAAGGAGAAAAGATAGAAACTGATATTTTTTACAAACCGACTGACACCAAACAGTATTTGATGTTCACGTCATGCCATCCAAGTCACACTAAACGGAGTTTACCATACAATCTAGCCAGGCGAATCAGAACAATTGTATTGGACAGCGACCAACAGAAAGTTCGATTCGAAGAGCTACGAATATTCCTTCGAAATAGGCGATATCCACTAAATCTAATTAACGATGGAATATCCAAAGCTTTACAACTGGATAGACGCGATCTACTGACTGTGAAGGAGAAAAACACGTCACAGCGAAAACCTGTTGCATTCGTTTCGACCTTCAACCCTAAAAACCCGGACATTATGAACACAATAAGACATAATCTACCGGTGTTAGAAAACGATGAACGAATGAAAGAAGTTTTAAAATCAGTAGAATTCATCAACAGCAAGCGCCAAAGCCGTAGTTTGAAAAACATTCTTACGAAGGCCAAATTCACGTCTGATTCGTCAAACCCAACAAAATATGAGGTGAAGAAATGCCAGCGTGGAAACTGTGGTACTTGCGAATACCTTATTGAAGGACCGTCAATCACCTTTAAAGGTCACGGGACATTTTACGTTAATGCAAATTTAACATGTCCATCGCGTAATGTGATCTATGTCATAACTTGCCCGGGCTGTACGGAGCTTTATATAGGTCAAACAGAATATTTGAGATCACGAGTTGCTGTACACAAATCACAGATAAAAAAATCCAGAATATCGCATGATATCTTTAAGTGAGCATCTGGGCATATGTGCACACAACTTTCAAACCAAATATAAAATATTCCCGTTCTACCAGCTCTCAAATGATTGCGCAAAACAGAGAACAGTTAAAGAGGAATATTTTATAAACAAATTTAGACCTCTGCTAAACAAATAAAATAGCCTAATTGATCTCTTTTTTAACTAGTAGGTAACTGAGAAAAACACGTCACAGCGAAAACCTGTTGCATTCGTTTCGACCTTCAACCCTAAAAACCCGGACATTATGAACACAATAAGACATAATCTACCGGTGTTAGAAAACGATGAACGAATGAAAGAAGTTTTAAAATCAGTAGAATTCATCAACAGCAAGCGCCAAAGCCGAAGTTTGAAAAACATTCTTACGAAGGCCAAATTCACGTCTGATTCGTCAAACCCAACAAAATATGAGGTGAAGAAATGCCAGCGTGGAAACTGTGGTACTTGCGAATACCTTATTGAAGGACCGTCAATCACCTTTAAAGGTCACGGGACATTTTACGTTAATGCAAATTTAACATGTCCATCGCGTAATGTGATCTATGTCATAACTTGCCCGGGCTGTACGGAGCTTTATATAGGTCAAACAGAATATTTTAGATCACGAGTTGCTGTACACAAATCACAGATAAAAAAAATCCAGAATATCGCATGATATCTTTAAGTGAGCATCTGGACATATGTGCACACAACTTTCAAACCAAATTTAAAATATTCCCGTTCTACCAGCTCTCAAATGATTGCGCAAAACAGAGAACAGTTAAAGAGGAATATTTTATAAACAAATTTAGACCTCTGCTAAACAAATAAAATAGCCTAATTGATCTCTTTTTTAACTAGTAGGTAACTGAATAGTGTATGTATATATTATATTTGTTTATTTAATCACCACTATTCATTCATTCATTCATTCATGCAATGTAATGTACCTCTATTATGACGTCACAAGGGTAACCTTGCAACGTTATAAGTTAAATTATCAATGGCTTTCTGATGATATTATATTGAAACATGTAGAAGCAAATCGGTGTTATTTTTATATTTTATACTATAATATTTAATACTGTACATTAGAACTACTTACTACTACTATATATATATATATATATATATATATATATATATATATATATATATATATAAAAAGTTGTTGTAACAGCTCTCAGGTGATATATAAATAAATAAGATGTTTGAAAAGAAAACAAACTACATATTTCAAGTTAGCGCTTTCAGTTCCATCGGAACCTCCTCAGACTTTTTAATAGTCTGAGGAGGTTCCGATGGAACTGAAAGCGCTAACTTGAAATATGTAGTTTGTTTTCTTTTCAAACATCTTATTTATTTATATATCACCTGAGAGCTGTTACAACAACTTTTTTTTATATATATATATAAGTAACAATTGACCATTAGCTTCATTAATCTTCTTCAATCTAGGATTATCTTCCACTCATTGTTCCTTAATTGAACCCATATACTACAGATTAACACACGTGTATACATGTTTTCTGCTCGTTACCTATATACTATGTAACCATAGACAATGGTAACTATAGCCAATTAAAACCACAGTGTTACTATGTAAATATAAATATGTATAAATATACTATTAGACTAGGTCCGATTCTGGGAAAGGGCTCTAATAAAAGATAATGAGGCATTTTTTAGTAGGATTTGGTATCCAGGTTATTTTACCTATTTCAAGGGTGCTGATTACGAAAAAATAGGATACCAAGCTAGAAAAAATGTTTTTGACCCTCAAAATTGAAAAACAAAATGGCCGCCACAATTGCATCTAATTGTGACGGACGGGCACGGTATTTGTGTCTATAATTGTATTAATCCTTTTTAATTTTTGAAATATTGACTTTTCAAGATATTCAAAGAATGCTGATCATGAATAAATAGGATTTTAACCTAAAAATAAAATTTGGGACCCCCAAATTTGAAAAACAAAATGGCCGCCATAGTGATGTTCTTTATGCATGGTACATCAACAACTGAGACTGAATTCTTGTTGATAATCTTTTTAAATGTGAATTTTTTCAGACATTTTAAAGATGCTAACAACAGTGAAATTGTTTACCAAGCTAAAATAAAGTTTTTGGGACCATCACAAATAAAACAAATTATTTAAAGAAATTATTCTCGTTATGACAATAATGCTTTGTTTTCATATTAACACATTGTAAATTTATACCATTACACTCTACAACTAAAATGATACTTTTTTCGCCCTCAAGGTGGAAAACTGCCTTCCATTGGAAATACTTCTATTTTATTTATTTCATTTACTGGTTCAAGGTTAGTTTTGCGAAAAATATATCCCAAGAAAGTATTTTAATCTCTACTTTGAAGACAATCAAACTCTATATGTTAATTCATATACAGCACTCTTTTATTGTATCTCCAGGAAAAAAACAATAATCTGAAGAGGAATTAGAATATATTGCTTTGTACCAAATAATTTTTTGCAGGTATTGACACCAAGACCCCCCCCCCCTCCTGCCTTCAATCCATGTTTCAGTTCTACAACTGCTAACTCAAGTTTACAAATTCCAGAAAGGCTACCTTTATCTAAAGTATTATTATAATGGTCAAATATAGTGTTTCTCTAACTTCAAATATGTGCATTGAGTTCCTAATTTAACAATGATCGTGGTATTTTTTTTTTTTGATCGTGGTATGCAATTTTGTTGCCCATTGGTTGTAAGTAGATCTTTGTTTTCTTGAAAATTCTGTTACCAGTAGTAGCAGGGAAGGTTGCATACTCCTCCCAGTGTTTCGTGTGATTATAGAGTTAATCCCACTCATCACTGCTGTAAAGAATGCAAATTCTTGTTCCAAATTATGACTGGTCAATAGTCCGATTAACAACCAATAGCTAACCGCGTAACAGAGCTCCACATTGGACCAAATATATTTACATAACGTTACGTCATGAATCACGATTTTATTATGCCCAATTAACCAGTGTATATATAATTTTGCAGAAAAACTAATTGTGTGACATGTTGCTGTACTTAAAATAGATTTGATAGAATAGACATACTTCCTCAAGTTCAAGTATCAGAAGCTAATCCAGCAATGGCCAGAGAGGGGTTTCTCGGGCCATTACTTCAGGAATATGGGGAGGTTTGGGGATTTTGGTTCTTTGATAATGTATCATTTATATTTCCATATGCCTTGAATGACCCCAAGACATGAATGCCAAAAAGTTAATTTGCTCAGACTATATCTATTGGTTTTAATACGTAAACATTCTGCCTTAGTATGAGTCTTTTTTTTCAGAAAGAATTTACTTCCATTATGATTGATATAGTTTAGCATTGCGCGCATTTTTATACCATTGTATGGTTGTAGATCTTTGTTTAAAAATAATTTTTTAACCAGAGACAGAGATATTATATTAATTTTTGTAGATTTTAACTGTTATTGCTTTTGTTAGTTGAAATAAATATATACTGACATTTTATTAATAGGCGGTTTAGTATGTATAATATTATGCAATACTATGAACTATTTTTTTATACAATATTCCAAAACGCAAAAAAATATCGGGCTGTGTGCACAAAAAAATTGGAAGAGATGCACATGAAAACCCTAATATTCACGTGCAGAATTGTGTATGAGCCCTTTAAAAGAATGTTTTCAACGTAATGTGCAGTACATAAACTGTGAAACGTCAATCTGTCGTAATTTGTTGTTGGATGTGTGAAGGAATCGTGCTAGAGTTGCTAAGACTCACTGAAATTCAACGAAATGAAGGCAAGGGAATGTCCTGGGCTGGCTATTGCCAGACACTTGAATTGTCATCAGTCCACTATTGTAAGGTTGGTGGAATGTATTCAAGTTACCGGATCAATACGTGACCGTCAACGTCCTGGTCCACAACGCGTTACAACCCAGTACCAAGACCGCTACATCCAGGTCACTCATCTGTGTGACAGATTTCGCCCAGCGACTCGAACAAGTGCAGCAGTCGCCAGAAGACAAGGACCAGTAAGTGCCAACACGTCGTCTAAGAGAAGTAGGATTCCGTGCACGACGACCTTATGTTTGTGCTATCCTCGGGAATCATCACAGTCAGTGGCATTTGATATGGGCTCAAGGACACCAGACATAGAGTAGACTGGCAAAGTGTGTTCTTCGGTGATGAGAGTCGCTTTCATCTTTATCACGCTGATGGCCGTCACCGTATGTGGAGACGTCTTGGAGAACGTCTTGCAGACTGCTGCGTCTTCAAAACGAATCGATGGGGTGGGGAGAGGGTAATGGTGTGGGGAGGCTTCACAGTTCATCACTGGACCACCCTTCACATTTGCAGGGGTCGCCTTAATGCTGTAACCTACTGTGATGATGTCTTGCAACCAATTGGTGTTCCAATGTTTCTAGAGCACCCACAACTTCACCCCTTTAACAGGATAATACACGTTCGCATACCGCCCGTTTTACTATGGACTACCTAGCTGGCTGCTAAATACATCAATGTCATGGGCATGGCACCGATAGAACATGTCTAGGATGAGTTTGGACACCGTCTATATCGGAGACCACAGATGCACACCATTGCTGCTTTGGAATCTGCTCTTGCCCTAAAGCCTTCTTTCACACATTGGTTAATTCCATTCGACATCGCTGCACAGCGTGAGTAAGAGCCAGTGGAGGACACACGCGCTACTGACATCTGTGTCGTACATCCATGTGTGTACGGATGTGTTGTTATTGACGTGTTCCCATTTGAATAATGTTCACAATAAGAAGCAAAATAAATAAGATATGTTTACAGGATCATTTTGTTATATGAAAAACTAAGTGATGCGTTTTCCTTGGCGCTCAGTATATATTTTTGGTCATATAGTAATTGCTGTTTTCCGTTTCTCAAACAGCTATTTTTTTTGCAACTGCTTAGCTGTCACCAACAAGGGCATGGATTTAGTTTTCATGAAGATATGCACTTGTGTATTTGTATATCATTACCTTTTAGGGTACAATAACGTCAGTTAATCAGAAAGAACAGGTTTAACAATTATGACAGTTTCACAGATGATGATACACTGTGCACACATACCACTAGTAGAGACGAATATGACGGCCATTTTTGTTCTTTATATTTTGTGGTTCAAAAACATTATGATCACCTTGATGTCCAATATTTTTATGAACAGCAGTGTTTTAATGTCTTGAAAAAATCACATTTAAAAATAATATCAATAAGAATACAATCTCAGTTCGTGATGTACCGTGCACAAATAACATCATTTAAGGTGACTATTGCGGCCATTTTGTTTTCCATATTTGGGGGTCCCAAAATTTTATTTAGGTTGTAATCTTATTTGTCCATGATCAGCATTCTTTGAATGTCTTGAAAAGACAATAATTCAAAAATTAAAAACCATTAATAAAATCATAGACACAGATACTGTGCACGCCCGTCACAATTTGATGCCATTTTGGCGGCCATTTTGTTTTTCAATTTTGAGGGTCATTAACATTTTTTTCAGCTTGGTATCCTATTTTTTCGTAATCAGCACCCTTAAAATAGGTTAAATAGCCTGGATACCAAATCCTACTAAAAAATGCCTCTTGCTTTACTTTTATCCACAATCGGGCCTAGTCTATATACTGTCCATCTATTTGTTATGACATTAATTATGAATAGTCCCAAGACGGACGAAAAGTACTTTAAAATGTTATTAAACCAGTGTTGAAATCAGTTTGTGTCGGCATACCTTTTTATCTATTCATCATTTACCGTGAAACAAAGTAGTACAACTTTGCGGTTGTGCTAATAATTTTGGATATATATATATATATATATATATATATATATATATATATATATATATTAAAGTAGATAAAGTACAAGTACAGAGAGAGAGAGAAAATTTAAAAATGGCAAAAGAAAACTACATATTTTCAGTTAGCGCTTTCACAACTTACGTTGCTCGTCAGACTTTTAATATTACCACTTATCAATAAATAATAGATACATATATATATATATAATTGAAATTAAATAGTAAATGCAGGAGGACTGCACTACACGTAAAACAGAAAAACAAAAAATCTACAAGATAAACCTGCGGACAAGACAGAAAATAGACATTGCAAAACTAAACAATTATCAAATCAAGTGAAAGCTGGCAAAATAAAACTACATTTTATGTTAACGTTTTCACCGCGTTAGCGTATTTGCAGAATGCATTAAACAAAAACCAGATGATCAAAACTAACTATAAAACAGACTCTTACACAAAGATGGTAACAAACTTAAAACAATTTGTAAATGATCATGTGACAAGCTTATAAAATCAGTGGTAGTAGTGATTTCGCCAAATCTGCTCGAAACTGTGGAATAGAAGCTAGGTACTAGGTATTGCTGGTCCCCTTCTCCCTCTCTCCGATCTTCTGGGAGTAGGATCTTTTGACACATGTGATACCTCTGATGACTCCGAATCTGAGGCTGATGCTTCAGGCCAAACTGCATCATCTTGATATTAAATATCAAGCTCGGGTTCTACCACATCCTCTATGACCCGTGACTCTGTTAGGCTATTTTTGTCACCTTTGGTGGTTGAAATTTCTTTGGCTTTGGTGTTGGAACTCTATTGAGTGGTTCGGTCGCTGAGTGACTGCTCACGGGTAAAATGTGGTTGCGGTTGAGAGTTCTCTTTCGGTTTCCTCCTATGTCCTGCAACTCGTACACCGGAATGTCTTGGTTTGGTCTTCTGAGGATTGTGTATGGCTTGTCCTCCAAGTTATCAGTTATCTTATTCTGCCCTCCGTAAATGCTAATCTCTTAACTAAGACTGTGTCGCCAGCAGGCTCCAGTGTGTTGACTCTTAGATTATAATGCTTCTATTGTTCCTTCTGGGTTTCATCCACAAGGGCTGAAGCGGTTAATTACGCGTACTCCAGTTTCTCCTCCCTGGATTCGCCGTCGGCGTTGTAGCTTTTTTACGTCCTCTTTACGCCCCACGAGTCCAAGCATAACGTCTACTGCCAAAGTTTGTTTCCTACCAAACATCAACTCAAACGGAGAATAGCCTGTCGAAGAATGCCCGGTACAGTGCCTAACATGTTGAGCAAAGTCCGATTGAATGGCTCACATCGACCACTCCCCTTGGGTGGTATGGTTTTGTTCGTGATTTCTCCATTCCAGCAAGTTGACACAGCTCTCGTATGCCAAGTCCCTCAAACTACTGACCTTGGTCACTATTTATCCTTTGGGAAATTTCATAATGAACGACAAAGTTTCGAAAAAAGTTTTGGCTGTTGTCTTGGCTGTAGTATTCCTTACTGGACCAGCTTGCGTATACTTAGTGAAATGATTAATGATGATGAGAATACTGTCATAGCCCCCACGAGATTCCCCAACTCACATATAATCCATACACACCAGTTCTAGCGGTTGACACGATGTGATGTTAATCAGTGGGCAGGTTGATAGTACAGAGTTCCTCCCATATCGTCATGGATTCCTACCATCGCCAGATTCTTGTAAGCCTTTGGAAGCACCAGCTGAAAAGTCTCTACTCCTGATACATGCCTGCGCCCTAACAATGCATCAGGCTGTAGAACGAAGTGTTCAAAATCCCTGTATAGAGCAGATTCTTCGGGTAAGTAGTTCCGTCGCTTAGCTGGTCTACCTTCTTGAATATCACGGTGTAACTGGGCTAATAATGGATCTCCAATATGTGTTGTAGTTGCCGTTGTAGCTAGTGGTGCTTGGTGAGACATGCTGATGGTTTGTATAAATGCATCTTCTAGGTTGATGTTCTTCAAAGCACCAATAACATCAGAGTCTATTTCTTCCAAATATTCTAGTGTCGTTCTGTTCAGGGCATCTGCATCTATATTCTTCTTTCCTGCACGATAATGGGTGGTAAACTTGTATTTTTTTTTTGTATACAATATTTTTTTTCATTAAATCTGAATTCGGATTGGGGAACAGGCTATGCCTATGTGTAACTCCTTTCTCTGATATAGATGCATGTACACATTATAAATATTTACATACATACATACATATTTACATAAATATAGAGCATATATTATGATACATCATGAATGAAATAGAGACTTAGATAATTATACAGAGTGCAGGGCTTGGAATAACTTATTAGATGTTTATGGGGATTTAAATCTTTTTGAAAGGAAAATCAATTGTTGGACCTCTTTGAAAAAAAGTATGTTTATCTCAGGACTAAATTTTGTTGACCCGTACAGAAGACAACTGGTTGTTCTGTGGTTGTGTTGGAGGTTGTCGATTGTCTGTTTTCTTGTATCTGAATGTAAGGGGCATATGAGTAAATAGTGTTCGGTATCTTCAAATTTGTGACCACAGAGGCAAACAGGGCTGTCATCGACGTGTCTGAGAAATTTGTGGCCTTGTAAGTTCGAGCAGCATAATCTTAGTTTTACTGTGGATTATTTGTAATTTTCGTATCCCTTGATAGTAGTATGATGGGACGATGGTATCTAATTTATTCAGTGAGTTTCGAAAGATAGCAACGGATCGAGAGTTTCTAATTTCAACTTTAAGTTTGTTTCATTCTCGTATACCGGAAGGGATGGAGGACTCGGAGTACATTTCGGTTTTGCAACTTGCTCCTTTAGTTTATCTTTCTTTCTAAGGTTATAATTGATAGGAATAGGGGACAGTTATAATAGGTCAGAAAGATATGATGGCACGAGGTTGTTTATAATATTATACATTAGTTTTAATTTATGACGTCGACGTCTTTCCGAGAGTGGAACAAACCCAGTTTCTTTATAGAGTAAGGCATGGCTGGTACCTCTTATTTCCTACAGATAGTGCGCAGTTCATCTAATTGTGGGGATTCTAGTTTGTTAGCTAAATAATCACTGCACCCATCCCAAATAATATCGGCATAATCAATGTGTGGAAGGATAAAAGAACAATATATTGTATTTAAAGATTTTCTATTAGGTCTATATTTTAGAGATTGAAGGCAATTTACTAGTTTGGATACTTTGCTTATAATGCTATCTATATGGTTATTCCATTTACAGTTAGTTTAGAAGATTAGGCCTAGATGTTTGTGTTCACTTACTTCTTTGATTTGTACCAGGTTCATAAATAATGGTGGGTTAACTGTGTGGGGTGTAGTAGTAATAGTCAGTGTCTCTGTTTTTAGGGGGTTAAAAGTTACCAGCCATGTCTCAGCCCAAGTTTTGATTCGGTTTAAGTCGCCGCATTTGCCTCTGGGTCCTCAATTTTTAAGTATAAAGATGTATCGTCAGCAAATAATCTAATGTTTGAATGTATATTGTTCGCAATATCATTTATGTATATTAAAAATAAGAGAGGGCCTAGTACATATCCCTGTGGAACACCAGCAGGGATGCTTCTGGGGTCCGAAGAGGTGCCACTGATGGTTACACATTGTTGTCTATTATTTAAATAATCTACGAACCAGAGTAGTAGATCTCCTCGAATCCCCGCAGCATCCAGCTTGTGACAGAGTCCGGCATGCCAAACCCTGTCAAAAGCCTTGCTGATATCACAGAAGACTATTCTAGTATATTGATGTTGATCGATGGCTCGACAGAAGAAGTGTGATAAATCGATTAGTTGAAAAATGGTAGAATCGCCAGGAAGAAAGCCACTCTGGAAAGGTGTTAGTATTGAGTTATCTCTAAGGAAGTTAAAGACATATTTGTGAATGATTTTTTCGAAAATTTTGACTATAATACTTAAAAGGGAGATAGGTCTATAATTACTACAATAGTTTGGAGAACCTTTTTTGAATATAGTGACCACGTTTGCAAATTTCCAAATTTTTGGTACAATGTGTAGATCTAATGATAATTTTAAAACTTGGCAAAGTGGATGGCTGATTTCTTTTGCGATGTATTTTAGGATACTCGAGTTTATTTCGTCGGGTCCTGAGGCTTTTGTGATATCAAGGCTGTCTATTATGTCTTAAACTTCCTCTGGATCTAGTACAATCTTATCGATGCTGTTAGGGTTCATATCAAGCAGTGGTAGAGATTTATAAGTGCTATCTAGTTGTGATTGTTTAATAAAGAATGAGTTTAAGGCATTTGCTTTTTCTGATTGAGTAAACAACGTATTACCATTGATTGTTAATGGAGGGGGTTCGTTTGTAGAAGCAGCGTGTGTTTTAGTATATGAATTAATAAGTTTCCACCATGTTTTTGTTCCAAAGTTTTCTGTGTCACTAATTTGTTTGTCTATTTTGACAAAGTAATCATTGTTGCCTTTTCTAATTAAGTCTATATATTCATTTCTAATTTTCCGGAAATTTTGCCAGAGTCTAAATTTCTATTTACCGCTTTTTTGTGCAATCTATTTTTTTCTTTTTCATGCGTCTTATTGCACCGTTCATCCAGGGTTTATCATGTTGCCTAATTGTCACTATTTTGCAAGGTATGTTTGTTTTTGCTATGTTGATCAGTGAGCTTGTAAATTGGACACACGATGCTTCTATGTCTGAACTATTGATAAGATTGTACCATTTAGTAGCTATGACGTCACGTTTTATGCCCTCGAGATCTGCGTTTTCGTAATTTCATACCGTGCGCTTGAAGCTGTGTTGTTTTTGTGCGGTAAAAGCCAGTTTGCAATATACCGGACAGTGGTCACTACAGAAATTATCAAGTACACCGTTTTCAGTTGTTCGCAAAGTAGAGCTGGTTAATATCAAGTCTATTTAAGAAAGATGGTTTTTGATGGAATAATGAGTAGGTTTCTTTATCAACTGAGTAAGATCGAATATATTTATCGCATCGTGAATAAAACTTTTAGATGTTTTTAACATATCAATATTAAAGTCGCCTAAAATTATGCATTTTTCCAAGGGTTCGGTTACAGCGTTTTGAAGAGAGTTAAATATTTGTTGGTTTGTACTAGATGTAGATGAAGGTGGTCTATAATAATTGCCAAGTAAAAATTTGTGATTGTTACAATTTATTTCTATCCATATAAACTCTATTTCACTGTTTTCTAGATCAGCCCTGCGTTTGAACGATATGGAATTACGAACGTAAGTAATAAGTCCCCCCCCCCCCGATGATTATTTCTATCTTTCCTAATAGGTGGGTAGTAAGACGGTAAAGAGATAGATTCTGATGTGATGTTTCTGTTGAGCCATGTTTCACTTATTGTTATAATGTCAAAATGTCTTAGCTCTACAGCTATTAAATCTATTTTATTTTTGAGGCTCCTTGCATTCAGATGGACAATTGAAAGTTGATTATGTATTACTGTAGCGGGTCCTGGATTTAGTTCGATGTCTCCTGACAAGAGTAACAATGTGTATATTATAGCTGCAATTGAGAACAAAGCATTTGCACTAGGTGTTACATGTGTGAGCTTCCTTTTAGGTAAATTATTCAACTTTGTGATGATTACATGGTGTTTTGAATTGTAGTTGTTTAAAGCCGCCAACCAGTGGTGTCTTGTGGCGTCCAACTTCGCCGTAGATAAGATTTTTGCCTGTGTACGCTGTGAAGGTGTTATTAAACAGGTACTGATGACATTTCTCTGTTACTGACCACTTCAATGCTTATGCGTAGGGTAATTATTTCCTGATCTTGATAGACTTTTACTTGCATAGGCAATCACTTTCTCCAGGTCATCCTTCTTCTGGTAAAGTAAAGCACCTAAACTAGGTCCAATAGCCAGGTAAAAATGGTGGAGAAAAATTTGAATATGCCAGGATTGATAGTTCCAAAAGATATATTTTAAGATGGTCAAATGCTCGTTGTTGTTCTTCGGCCCATTTCCTTTTATTGTTCTCTTTGTCCTTAGCCGCTCGTTCTTTGTCCTTAGCCGCTCGTTCTTCTTCGTTTTAGTTGGACCTCCAACTAGAAAAATCCTAAATGAATCTCCTGTAGTAATCCACAAAGCCGAGGAAACGTCTCAGTTCACCTGTATTGGTGGGAGTTGCCCAAGAAGTTGCCTTGTCTGTCTTCTTTGGGTCAGTACATACTGCATCTACCGAGACGATGTGACCTAAATACCTTACTTTTTCTTGGGCGATAGCTTGATTCCATGATCCGCCAGTTTACTAAAAACTTGAGATAAACTCTCGGTGTGTTCTTCATAGCTCTTGTTGAAGATGATTAAATCGTCTATGAAAATGGCACACATCTTCAAATTCAGTTCTGCTGGGTAATCTTGCATAAGTCGTTGGTAATATACAGGTGCATTGGTAAGCCCAAAAGGAAGTCTTTGGTACTCTTAAATTCTCAATGGTCCTACAGTAAAAGCTGTTGTTGGTATATCTTCTTTCCCTATACTGAATTGGTGATAACCAGACTCCATGTCAACTACAGATAAATACTGCGATCCAACTAGGTTGTCCAAATCTCCTCTATTATGCTTGGTAATGCATAGGCATCACGACCGGTCTTCTTGTTCAGCATCCCGTAGTCAAAACACATACGATGCGACGAGTCTTTCTTCCGGGCTAGAACTATTGGTGACGCATAATGGCTGCATCTTCGTCTTATAATACCAGCTACTATCAATTTCTGGAGATGATCTTTAACCTCTTCATGAGGTTGCTTAAATGGAACATCGTACGTGAGATTGATCTTACATAAATATCCGATAAATATTGAACAAAGACCCAATTTTCCCCCTTGGAAACCCACCCTATCCCCAAACAAAGAATGAAAACAAATTTAAAACATTTATCTTTTATTTCATGGCCAGTATTAAAGGTTTAAATATATATAAATTAGGCACGTGTTTTGCAATTTACAACAACATTTCAATATCAATAATTAAAATACAGAAAACATTTTTTAAATTTTTTAATAACTGTTATATCAATAATTTATTTGAATCTTGCTGTAACAGTTGTGCAATAATTAATGCTTGAAATAATAGCAGTTCAATAATATATAGTTAGCATGCAAACAGGTCAAACAAAATAGTGACACTGCTATCTGGTCATTTTGCACCAATCCACTTGCAATGGCAGATAATTCGCCTACATACTAGTAGTACAATAGGCCAAACCGCAATACCACTGCATACTCCCACACCTTGTCATTGAGAAGAGGATACAGACCGTTGAGCCAATTAATGACAGACCAATTGGCTAAATCGCCCCCACCCCCAAATGACTAAACCATTGTACAAAATATTATCGGTAGTTTGAAATATTTTGCCATCTTAATAAACATATCTAATAACTTGGCCATTCGCAGAATTTATTTGTTGAAAATAATTCGTTTTCTAATTACATCTTCACAAAATATATCAAAGGTTGTCTCATATGTACAGACACATCCGAAGACCTGAAAAATGTAAGTTCATGGTTACTATACGTACAAGGTGAATCTCGTCCTTGATGCAGGAATTCATGTTTGGTGATATTTCAATTTAAGATTTAACGATCAATCGCATGTATTGGTCGATGGTCGATTAAGAAAAACCAACATATTAATACACTTAAAACTTATCATATCACAAACAAGTCTTTACAGTACAAAAGTGCCAGTAAAAAATATTCACACATTCTTAGAACCGATGTACTTTGTTTTAGAGCTTTTGGACACCACAATCTGGTCATTTTGTGCCAATTCACTTGCCATCAAAGATACCAGCACTACTTATACTTTAGAGTAAATCGGCTACTCCCACACCTTGTCATTGAGGTCGCTGATAATGGGATTCGAACTTAAGACCATTGATGAAGGACCTTTTTGTAACCACTTGGCTGTATAAATCCTTTCTCACCTACTGGTTGCCTATGTAGGCCTATGATATAAAATAGATATAACAACAAGCCACAAGGACAAAAATAACTACTACTAGTATGAAATACACTTACCCTGAAAACTGAACTGTGGGTTTTCTTGTTAGGAATCAAATATAAGCATATAAGCCTTGTAGCATCGTAGATGGTACCTAACTTTAACAGCAACACAGTGTTTATCTCTGATGTGCCTGAGAATGGTTGCATTTCCTTTCTTAATTGCTGCTTCTCTAAGTCGCCTAAAGAGATATGGAAAATTGTAAATATCATGGATATCATAAACCAACTAGAAGTAGAATGCATATACGTTTTCTGGTTACATATGCATAAATAAAACCCGCTACAAAACTCTTTATGCAACAGTTTTTATGTATGGAGCAGCCTACTTATAACAATGAACTAGACAGCTTTTGGCAGACCATCTACATGTGGGAGTTATGAATGAATGAATGTTGTTTTATGTCATATCAACACCATATTCTGGATATTTTGCACCAATCATATGATTTGCTCACGTGCTTGGAGAACCTGCGCAGCAAACCATGAAAACACATACGTGAACAGATACACTACCAATACTGTACTTTGTCATTGAGGTCATCGAGAATGTGATTGGATCTCTCAACCCCATTGATAACAGACCAATACAGGGAGGTTGGTCCTATTGCAGTGACATAGCCAAGAAAGCTAATAAATGAATGAATATTGTTTTATGGCAGGTCGACACCGCAAATCTGGTCAACTTCCACCAATCTACATGTTCTCTGCTTATGAGCTGGGAGTACTTGCGCTGCAGGGGTAAATACTTAACCCTGCGTGTTTGGATAGGCTACTTCCCCACCTTGTCACTAAGATCGCAGAAAACGAGACTCGAACCCTCGACTCTATTGATAACAGACTGATAGATAACACCTATCGGCCAACCGACCACTCTCTCCAATAAACGCCCTTTACGACACACTGGGGAGGGGCGATGGACCTATTCCACTACCTTACACTGGACATAGCCAGGAAAGGAGGGCGGGGGACAATATTAAATCACAATGGTTGAACAAATAATAAAAACTTACCCCCATCTTTAGTTTCTGCTAAAACCAGCTTATCAGAGACAGCCTTATTCTGACACCTGTAGAACAAGGGTGCTTTTTTGCAGATAATGCCGCAGGAGGCAAGACATGTCCTCGCAGGTGAACAGCTTTGGGGAGGTTGATGATTTAGTGGTGGCTGATCGCAAACCTAGACGTGGATTGACTCTCATCACTCGTTTGATTCTCACCAGACTGTAATGCAACTCTTTTAGCAGCTCGTTCAATCTTGCTTCTGTATGTAAATTTTGAATAACACTTGCAATGATAGCCATAAACCGGTAGTGTATCATCTTTATCTCTATAAATACAAACATACTCCTAATAGTATTGCACACAGAAACAAAATATGCAAATAAGAACCTGAGAGAAGAATTTAGGTGGCAACAAACAAATATCCATAATAAAAATTACTTTTCTTTTATGAAAAAACAATAAGACACCGCCACCTGTTTGCACTTGATTTGTGAAAAGACACTTAGGCAATCTGGGGTTAATGAAATTAAACCAAAGTCCAGCGTGAATGCTAACGATTTCAAAACAAACATTTCTATGAACTATATAACGACTCAACGAGACTATTTGATAGACTATAGCCATCATAGGCCTACAGAGTACAATTAACAATATTATTGTATATCGTAAGTTGCACACTGATTAGGGCCATGGCTGATTCGGACCTGGCTGATTGGGACCAGATTTGTGGCTGATTGAGACCAGATTTGTGGCTGATTGGGACCAGTTTTGTGGCTGACTGGGACCACGACAAGGCTCATTCGGACCATTACTTAAAGACGCGAGTATTTAAACTATGTTTGAATATTTTTGATAATAAGACAATAATGACAATAAATAGTTTAATTAGTCACAAATAATGGTGTAATTTTGTGATTGACGGCTTCAATACAAATGTATAATAGTTTAATCTTTGGGTCTTTGGGAAGCTCGGGCACAATTGCATATCCGAAGAAGAGCTTTTCCATGTGGTCGGGAATGCATGTGCAGTCTCAAACTTATCTTTAATGTCGCCGTCTTTCAGCTGAAATGTTCATAAATGCGACCACTGTTTAGGCTACTATTAAAGATAAATTCATTAGTTAAGAACCATTCTTGCTATACTATTTCAAAAATAAATGAAAAATAGGAAAATATTGAAAAGAATTACAATATGCTGATTTAGCTCTTGCATAATGCATGTTGAAAGAAAGACCGAAGAAAATTATGTTTCACAATTTTATTATACACAAATACACATTAAACAACGTTAATTAAATCACACTTTGTGACGAATTCCATTGTATAATGGTATGTAATGCATTTAGATCCGAAAGAAAGAAATATTTACCTCGTTTCTGTCGTTCAAACCCTAATATTTATAAGTTTAATGAGTTGCTTAATACCTCAAATACTGTCACCTTGGAAAAACTATGTAAATTTATAAAACTTATAAATGTGAAAGTCAGTCCTCCTAGATAATTTAGTTATTTTTGTTCAGTTGTTCGCACATGCACGTAATTATATATGATATTATATTTCTATGTTTCTCTATAACTGTGTACTATAGTTTATGAGAATACAGTTTTATTATTAGTAGTAGTATAAAACTCAGGTAGCAATATACAAGACCCTAATCACACCATTTATTGTTAATTAATGACAAACCTAATAATCCAATACACAATCAGATCCAAACACACAAAATCCCTGTTGTGGCTGTCAGTAAGAACTGGGTAATTTTCATGTAGTAATATAGTACACTTTCCTAGATACCACCTACCTGTTTACTTGTATTAAATTGACATATACACCATATTTGAAATAACCGATTTCCGTTGCTACTAGATTGCTGGTATTAGTTTTCAAATTTGTATGGTTTAAACATTAATTATATAACATAATTACACACAATATATGTATAATGGTTTCGGATTTCCGTTATGCTACTGTATTGCTAGTATTAGATTTCAAATTTGTATATGACCTAATTGAAATTAGCATAAATTGGTTTAAACAGTATTTTTAATTACACACAATTATAATGAATTCCGAAACAAGCTATGAAGTTTATTAAATAAAATAAATATGTTTAAATTAATGTTAATATAGTGTAACTGTGACATAACAAAATGGAATATAAACATAAATAACATAGGCCAACATAAAAGCACATAATTATCGTCTATAAAACGCCTTTAAACTGTTAAGTTTAAAGGAGTGAATTAAAATTCAATATCAAAACCTAAGTTTATAGTATTTTTTATCGTGTGGTCCCAATCAGCCCTGTGGTGGTCCCAGTCAGCCTGGGCGACCTTCGCATATCGTGATTTCTTGACTATGGTCGAACTAAATGAATCCGAATTTCATTTAGTCGGGACCATAGTCCAGAATACTGAACCATGCTATTGTTGCATGTCGTAGTAGTTCAAAGATGGCGGGTGTGGATGAAACGTAAGTGTAGAATATTTAGAAAGAATCTATTTTGGTTTAGCATATTGTATTAGGAAAGTTTAAATTAATTTTAAATGGTTGCTAATGCTACCAGCAGCTATTTTTATTCCGTATATTATGCCGGAATCTATGTGAGTCTTCAAATTACGCATTATTTTAATATTTGTGCTATGCAAAAAGTAAAGTCTATGAGGGCAGCCATCTTTGAACAGACGTTGTACGGACCATCCGCGTTCGGTTTTTAGTTCCGACCACCAGTCGTGAAAAAAATATAACCGAAGGTCGCCCTTGAATGTGATCCCAATCAGCTTTGACGTATAGTCCCAATCAGCTTGGTTTCGCCCACAGCAATGACAACAAACAAGAAATATTGTATACGGACGTAAGCTCCCGTTGCGTTGTAGTACAGTACAGTCCCGAGTATTCGTGATGAGTACAGGTACGTGTCCATAATATTTAAGCCGCCTATCATTAAGAATTTAATTTAAAATTTAAACAACAACAACATTGTGTTTCGCAGAAAAATAAAATGGCGACCCTACTTTCAATTTTAGTTTGATTTAGTTAATAAACTTACCCTTATATACATCTTTATATTGTTGGCACATTTTAAGCTCGTTTTCGTCGAGATTAGTCCATTCTTTAAAACTTAAAACAACCTTATTCCAACTGGTATCTGTAAATTTAATCAGCTTTCCACAATCATTGTCTACGAGTTGAATTAGACACCTCATCGTCTCAAAGTAAACATGCTAACTCGGACTCGCCTTTTGACCTGTGAACTTGGGGTCAAATTGGCGCGTAATATTATCTAGAGTGTTTTTGATTGGTTGTTTGGCTAATTGATATGCATCAGGTGTAAATAGTGGTTAATAAACTTCATGGCGCGAACAGGAAGTAATTAAAAGTTGCGAGGGCTCGTCTGTAAAAACTGGCACAACCTAGAAGCGGAAAGGCGGCCTATTATCCATAAAAATTCACATTTTACTAATGTGTGACTTTACAACTAGGTCCATATGTCAGAACCTTTTTGAAACGATAGATATTGACAAACGACAGTCTA
Source organism: Patella pellucida (assembly GCA_917208275.1). Classification (NCBI taxonomy): domain Eukaryota; kingdom Metazoa; phylum Mollusca; class Gastropoda; family Patellidae; genus Patella; species Patella pellucida. The sequence continues at coordinate 39,071,078 of OU795037.1, read as the reverse complement.
CTTCCCTTATTTTTTTCGGCATGAAATATATATGCATCATTTAAATTTCCGTTAATTACTTCTAAAGTTATGACCCTTGTTTCACTTTGTTGAATCTTTTGAACGCTCTAATAACAACACTTATCATCCGACCTGTATGAAATTTATATGCCTCATTTAAATTCGTAAAACGAAGAAGCGAATTGAAATTCAAGAACGTTAATTTCTTCTGGAGTTATGACCCTTGTTTCACGCTTTGCACGCTCTAACAACAAAAGTTACCATCCGATCAGTATGAAATTTAGAATATATGCATCATTTAAATAAGTAAAGAACCCTATTGAATTGCATCTTCCTGAAGCAACGGCCGCGAGTTAAACAACATCTAACCCTTGCTTCAACACTTGGCTATTCCTAACATTTTACGCTGGTTGTGTTTACACGTGACTAATTAGCATTCAAATCAGTCCAATCAGAGGTCGTGGCACATAACACACTCACATGACTGTAGCACGTGACTGTAGTAAACAAATATGGAGCCTCCATAGAAAAAGAACGAGACAAGTTTACAGCCGTTAAAAGTTTTTTTTTCAATTGAGAAACTCACAGAAAACCAAAAAAAGGCAATTGAAGCAGTTGTAGGACCTTGACATTAATCGAACCTTGACCTTTGCATCTCGATTGTCATATAGACATTTTATTTAGAAGCGCGAGACTTGATAATCGTGACGTTTTTTTTAAGGAAGGATAAATAAAATAAATTGAAAGTAGTCTTATTTTTAGTAACTCATTTAACGAAGGAATCTGATTGGATCACGGTTAGGGCCGGTACCCAATCAAATTTAGTGCCGAAAAATGTTGAATGAAGGGCTTGATAAGCTGTATGTAGTTAAGGCGAGATCAAGCCTTCTATTGAAGATGATTGAATTGCAGCAATTTAAATTAATTTCATCTAGAGTCATGTCCCTTGTTTCACTTTATTGAATCTTGTGAACGCTCTCATAGGCGTACGGGCTCGATGACAGTTAAGGGGCAGAACCCGAAATGCCCGAAAAAATTTCCGGTTTACAGACACGGGCACTGGTCTTCCATGTATCCCCCCCCCCAAGAACATTTTGAAATATTTGACTAATTCAAACACGTTTTCCTGATATTTCAGCCAGTGAACAAAACAACTTCAAAGTGGTATAATATAGCCTAATTAAGGTGGCTGAATCAAATTCAAATCAATCGTTTACAGTCCTCGAAGACGGGACCGTTAGGAAATATTTAGAAAATTGAACTATCGCAAACGCGTTTTCCTGCTTTTACAGCCAGTGAACATAGCAACTTCAAAGTGGTTTAATATAGCCTAATTAAGGTGACTGACTCGAATTCCAACCAATCTTTTACCAGCACCTTTGGGAACAAATTTTAAAAAAATTAACTGCGGAAAACGCGTTTTCCAACTATTCTAGCCTGTGAATACAGTAACTTCAAATTGGTCCAATATAGCCTACCTGGCTGACCCGAATTCCAAACACCCAATCAATCGTCGCGCGGTATGAGGGCCTCAACCTCCCGGAGAACAAAATTTCAAAATTTAATAACCGTAAAAGCGTTTTCTGCTATCCTAGCCCGTGTAAGCAACTCCAAAAGTATCCAACGATTTTGTAACCGAAATCCCACTATGAATTCCAACCATCCGATTAGACTGTTGCATCTACATTTACAAATAATAATCGATGCCCGAAAAATGTCGCACAAAGTGAATGGCTCCAGACAAAATGTTTTAATCCATAGTCAACTCAGTACAAATTCGTGATATCCAATTTACAAGAAAAGTAAAATTAGTGTTTTATTATAGGGCTCGATGACAGTTAGCGAAGCAAAACTAGAAATGCCCGAAACATGGACAGCGGCGCCGGTTTTCTTTGGGAGGCAAAGAAGTGGAGCTGACCTTGTATGGACCCCCCAAGAAGTTTTTGGATTATTTGACGGCCGCAAGCGCGTTTTACTTCTATTCCAGCCCGCAAAATTAGTTTGTAAGATTTCGGGCAATTTATCCGTCTGCCCAAAAAGTCAGCTTGCCCGAAGTTTTATGCCTTATTTGTTTTATAATAGTATATAATGTTACTAACCCAGTCTATGAAATTATATTGAATTATTTGTTAAAAAATACGTAAATAATAAAGTTTATTATGAGATCTAACCACATAATAATTTTGATCCGTGATATTGTTGAATTCTTGTTAAAGGTGACGGGCACACCTAGAAGTAAGGTGACACCCAGTCATTACTGTTCGGGTTCGTGTTGCTATATAATGGACATAATAAAGAGACATGACGTAATGTTGTTTTATAACTTGTCTGACCCCACCCACCAGACAAGATAATGACATTTCATTACCGTTCAATTCTGTTATTTTCTTTTTAGAAAATGTTTGAAAAACGTTCATGGTACACCACTCCTTAAAATCAACATCACTCGTTCGGTATGCTTCAATAGATTGGTATAATGGGTCACTACTTTCACGTGTGGTTTTCAATGACAGTGTATTTATGGTATGGGACACTTGTACTGTACTATAACATAAAAAAAAATCGTACAAAACTAATTAAAACGGGAAACTATTGCTGTACATGTTCAAAAACGTGATGTCAATCAGTACAACTGGATCTTTGGTTCTGCCCCAATACAGGTATCGCAGTTTGACTAGGTATTGCAGTTTGACCAGGTATCCAGTTTGACCTGGTACCCAGATTAGGTACCGCAGTTTGACTAGGTACTCAGTTTGACTTGGTACACAGTTTGACTAGGTACACTGTTTGATATGTAATTAGTATGACTGGGTACTTAGTTTGACTAGGTACTTAGTTTGACTAGGTACACAGTTTGCCTAGGTATCGCAGGTTGACTAGGTACACAGTTTAACTAGGTATACAGTTTATATCAGTACCTTGATTTATAATGTATCTTCAGAATTTATGTCTATTGACTGTCTGAAACAACTACTTTGTCCTAGAGAGCTTTCACATAATTTCGTAGTGGTCAACTCACAAATTGGGATCGAATAAATGTTTCGTTATAGGCACTAACCAGTTCCACCAAAATTCAAAACTTTGTCTTTTTTATAGCCTAAACAAGCTTTAAAGGCCAAAAGATTAATGGAATGATAATATCGCAATACTCGTTTAATATTTGCGTAAAATAAAAATAAACTTTTGAATTTGTTTTTGACGATACTAATAGATGGAGATGATTTTAAAGAGTCTGCAAGCTGTTGCCATTCCTTTATCTTAGATCGTATAAAGGATTTGGGAATTAAAGATATTCTGTAGAAGTACTCATATAAATTAAATTTGTCTTTTCAGAAAAAAAAGAATACTTCATAAAGGTATAGATCGTATAAAGGATTTGGGAATTAAAGATATTCTGTAGAAGTACTCATATAAATTAAATATGTCTTTTCAGAAAAAAAAAATTCCTTATAAAGGTATGGCGGAGTATTATGATTCGTGATTAGGTTTAATTCCGCCTTCACCTCTCTTGAGTGTTATAAAACCAGTTTCCTCGTACATAAGTGCCCCTAAGAGCGTCCAGTTTCAGTGATTCCAGTTTAATATTAATAACAATAAAAAAATCTTTAAAACCCAATTAACTACTGATGATTTTTTATTACCCCAAATATATTTTACACCGGAAAATACCATCGATTCTAAACTGCGTTACAATGAAAGTAACATAAACTGCCTATTCAGATGGGGCATCATTTGTTACACTGTCCAAATTTTCCCGATGTTAGGTTTCAACTATAAATAAATTGCTGAATAGTTTTAATTTACAAACAATAACCATTGTAAAATACTAGTTGCATCAATTACTTTTTCTGTTCACGTGTATCTGAAACCTTCAAACATCATACGCAGCAAGGTAATGCATTAAAAGTGACAATAACTATCAAATTTACATACATATACGATTAAAATAATTCTAAAAATATCCTACTGCTAAATGAATTGAAGTGTACGTGTTAGAATTGTATTTTGTAGTGTATTTTTTTAGGCAGTGGCTATTGTTACGCAAGTCGTAAAAATAGTCCGAAGGCTATATTTACGACGATACTTTCAAAGCCGTCCATCGGCGAAGTTAAAACTGGCAATTTCGTAAAAATAGTCCTAACCCTAACCCTCCCATCTCTTAATTGCTGCCTTCAGTTCTGAAAACGACGAAAATACTGCTTCTTTTTAAAAGCTGGTTTTGGGGAGATTGGCGGCCATTTTGAAAAATCTTGGCGTAACAATAGCCACTCTGGTTTCTTTTAATATATAGACAAATTTGATTTGAAATTGAGTGGCTATTTGTAATATTTTTGAATACTAAGCAGTCATGTCGTTTGAGTTGTGACGTTTGAAAATAATTAAATGGTTTCAATTTTGTATGTTTTTGATTGTCGAAATCACCTACGTATTTTGTCATTTATTGTTAAATGAAAGGATTTTTATTTATTTTCTATTTTGGGGAATATTTAACACTTCTTGTCAAAATATATTTAGACAAAAGAAATTTTGAAATTGTCGAAAATTTGAAATTGTCGAAAGTTTGAAATTGTCGAAAGTTTGAAATTGTCGAAAGTTTGAAATTGTCGAAAGTTTGAAAACTAGTAGATCTTATTTAAATCTGGCGCAAGGGTGATTTGAAAAACAATAATGGCTTAAAGGTTGGGTCACATGTTTGATGGTTTATTCAACTTGGCGAATGGTGACAAGGCGCACAACCATCCAACCCACACAGCCCACAGCTCTCTCTCTCTCACCCTCTCTTTCTCTCTCTCTCTATCTCTGCCTTCGCTCACAACCAGACACCCCTCACAAACACTCTCTCTCTCTCTCTCTCTCTTCCTCACTCACATACACGCACTCTCTCTCTCTCTCACACTCTCTCTCTCTCTCTCTCTCTTCTTACAGACTTTAACAACAGTACAAATAATATCTTTTCATGTTGTTTAGTTTGAAAATGTATATATATTTCCTCACGGTCGTTTTTGTTAAACTGTATACCAATCTTACTCTTTTTTTCTCTCAAAAAAGGCGATTAGAACGCTCCGTTACTCATGTAATTGTCTTTATCTTTAGGTATTTTTATTATCTATTTGAACTCCTTTTTCGGCTCTCAACACGTAACTATTTATAATCTTGAAATTATGGAGGGGGATCCTCGCCAAAACTCTCAATTTGTGAAAATACATTTGTCGATTTGTGAAAGTACATTTGTTAATTTGTCAAAATACAAAGTACATTTGTTGATTTGTGAAAGTACATTTGTTAATTTGTCAAAATGCAAAATACATTTGTCGAACCTACAAAGTACAAATTTTGAAATAACACAGCTTAACTTTATAGTTTTAAGAGATGTTATTTCAACATTTGCCGTTTCAACATTTGTAGTTTCAACAGTTGTATTAACGACACTTGCATTAACGAGCCTTGCATTAGCAAGCCATGCATTAGCGAACTATGACCATATTTGGATTGATGTATGGTATGGAAGCCTATTGCGGCCATTTCAGACTCTCGACTTCTCGCCGCGGGCATAAATTCGCCTGTGGCCCAGATTTGAGAGTCTAAAACATTTACGTGGTCGTGTTTTGTATACGCCAACATAGGAATGTGGTCGTATATTGCCCTCGACCCCGTCCGTCCGCCCGTCTGTCAATCAGTCCATCCGTCGTCCGCGATTTCTTGTGAACACTCTACAGACTACATTTATCATTTGATTGTTTTTAAATTGAAATATGATGCTTATATTAGTGAGATGAAGAAGCCTTTTTAATTTCAATAACTTCCGTTAATTTATTCTGGAGTTATGGCCATTGTTTCACATTGTTGCATCTTGTGGACGCTCCGTATGAAATTTGGGGGGTTGGGATTACCTAGTGGTCTAGAGTGCCGCGCTTCGACCTGTAGCTGACCGGTCACCCCTGGCTTGCGGCTGTGGTTTCGAGCCCTAGTGTGAGCGTATGTGACATGGAAATAGGGGAGCCTTCTCATCCTCGTGGGTTTCCTACGGACACTCCGGTTTCCTCCCACTGCTAATGACCCCTACGCGCAAACGAATTATTGAAATAAAATTAAACCATATGTTAGTCCCGAAATGACCTAGTTGTGTTGAGTGGACGTTAAACCCCATTTCTCTCTCTCTCGTATGAAATGTATATGCATCATTAAAATTAGTAAAACAAAGACTCCTATTGAGTTTCAGCAACTTCCGTTATAGATATCAGCGTGATGGGCGAACATACATACATACATACATAGGCTACATACAAAGACACACCTAAAGGTAAAGGGTCTTTAACAGTAGGAGGAAACTGAAGGACCAAGAGAAATCCCACGTAATGGACAGGCGATCTATCCCTTGTCACGTACAAGCGGCGAATCTACGAGGGCCTACTCTTATTTCGAATTCCCACGGTAAAGGGTTCTTGTACGTGGACGTCAATGTATGCGAAAAAGAGAAAGAAAGAGAGAGAGAGAGAGAGATATATATAGAGTGGTTCACCCCTCGGTTGGACAGTCGACCCTAATCATTGTCACGTTCAAGCGGCGAATCGAAACCAAAGTTTACACGGGGTCCCGTTTTTTTGTCCCATCCACACGACTACACGTTATCCGTTGCCAGACCCTCCGTCCTCCATCTACACAACGGAAAAGGGGAGATATCTCAAGATGAATTCCGATGCAGTTCGATGAAGCTAGAGAGCAAACGTCCTACTCAGTGAGCCACCGTAGCCTCCACTTCATTTCGATTCTGGACAAGGAACCTAGTTTTTGTATCTATAACATGTGTTGTCCCTCGCCAGGCCTTCCGCCCTATACCACTGACAAGCAGTTGACAACGTTATTTTTAATCCCATTTGATCGACTATACATTGTCCCTTGTCAGACTCCCCAAACGAAAGTACTGACAAGACCACGCATCAAAATATCCGATGAACGTTGTTGAAGTTGGAGAGCAAAGAAAGATTTGATTGAAGACTTAAAATCGATTACAGAATACAATACTATCTTTGCAAGAAGAGATTAAAATTATTTTGGACTATTTATTTGTCGGGATTCTGAAATCGCCGCAATAGGCTTCCATACCATACAATAACCCAAATATGGTCATAGTTCGCTAATGCATGGCTTGCTAATGCAAGGCTCGTTAATGCAAGTGTCGTTAATACAATTGTTGAAACAACAAATGTTGAAACTGCAAATTACATCTCTTGAAAATACAAATGTTGAAATTACATATCTTGAAACTTTAAAGTTAAGCTGTGTTATTTCAAAATTTGTACTTTGTAGGTTCGACAAATGTATTTTGCATTTTGACAAATAACCAAATTATGTACTTTCACAAATCGACAAATGTACTTTCACAAATCGACAAATGTACTTTGTATTTTGACAAATTAACAAATGTACTTTCACAAATCGACAAATGTATTTTCACAAATTGAGAGTTTTGGCGAGGATCCCCCTCCATATGAAATATCACAAGTAAATGATATAGTCGTATGTGAAACTATCATATCATTTGGTTTCGAGTAATATTCTTTGGTGTTTTTTTTTAAAGCATCCCCGTGAAATATATTATCTAAAAGACTAAAGCATTTGAATTTCAATTAATTTAAAAACAAAAACGAAAAAAAGTTTTAAAAATACAGGGTATTTGAGTGTTAGTATCCCTATGTATTATATTATCTAAAATGCCAAATCAGTACTGTAAATTCCCACAAACTTTAAGAAATAAATTTGTTAATTATCGTAGTTTAAATGTGAATTGTGTTCATAACTGTATTTCGTATTTGGTCGTTTTTGAGAGTAAATAACAACAACATTCTCAAATTAACAAATGTACTTTCACAAATCGACAAATGTATTTTCACAAATTGAGAGTTTTGGCGAGGATCCCCCTCCATATGAAATATCACAAGTAAATGATATAGTCGTATGTGAAACTATCATATCATTTGGTTTCGAGTAATATTCTTTGGTGGTTTTTTTTAAAGCATCCCCGTGAAATATATTATCTAAAAGACTAAAGCATTTGAATTTCAATTAATTTAAAAACAAAAACGAAAAAAAGTTTTAAAAATACAGGGTATTTGAGTGTTAGTATCCCTATGTATTATATTATCTAAAATGCCAAATCAGTACTGTAAATTCCCACAAACTTTAAGAAATAAATTTGTTAATTATCGTAGTTTAAATGTGAATTGTGTTCATAACTGTATTTCGTATTTGGTCGTTTTTGAGAGTAAATAACAACAACATTCTCAAATTGCACCAGCCATACACTAAACAGAATTGTGATTGGCTAATCAAAGGGGGCATTTGTTATCAAAGGGGGGGGGGGGGCATTTGTTACCATACCAATTACCTATGTTCGACATTGATATACCAAAATTATATTATAAAACTAGCAGATATTAAATTAAAAGTTCGAACATGAATTTATAGATAAATATGCTACAAGGCCTTTGTATGAAATTTTACAATATGATAATTATAAACTATTCTGCCTCTCCCGTGTATGACTTGTTTTGTGTAAGCCGTGATACAGGATTGCATATAGCTAAACCAATGTTCAATGACAAAAATGATATCGTAATTTGAATGTGCCCAGATTTGCAGCTAGGTCAAGGTGAAGGCCGTTTAAACTTTATCACACAGAGACTCTGTTCTTCAAAATATGTATTCAAGTAAATTACACAATTACAGGTTTGATAAGAGTGGTATGAATGTAAGTTTGTAAACTAACCAAGGCAAATATATGACGTCAACTGATATCATTACGATGAACGTATGTGAGCGAGGTAAAAAGACTGTGGTCTTGTTCAGTATAAGACAGTATGGTTCGCGCTCAAAAGGTAAACAAAGCAGCTACCTCTAGTGTAAAGGGATATAAATTAGCCCAGATTAAATAATGACGGACACAGACAGGTATTACATCCAATACACTCCCCGTCTTATGTTAAAACGTTAACATAACACAAAATACAGGAATAAAGTCAGCCTGTTTTAGGTAACAATAAGACAGTTTCTTTGATTGGTCTGATGTAGGTTGTTGGAGTACCATCTCGTAAGACGCGAATGACGACTTTCCTGATCTTTCCATCATTAGACGGTAGAAATTCAGTGATCACACCCATCGGCCATAGGTTCCGTTGTACATCATTATCTCCCAACAGGATAACATCATCTTGGGTTGATCTGATGTCCATTTGTACATTTGTTGCAGGCCCGTAGCCAGGAAGTTGTTTTTTGGGGGGGTCAAAGTTGTTTTCGGGAGGCCAACTAGCATAGGTATCTGCATGAATTTTGCGGTAAAGGCCAATTTTCTTGTGATATTGGGGGGACAAGACTCAGTATTGCGAGGGCAGAGTTCTATCTATCTGATCAGCATCCGCCACCAACTCCGGTAGTTCACGACCCCACAACAGATATTACACGTTTTTTTTTACGGAAAGATTTGCTGTTTTCTCGATTGTCAAACTTTAATGATCGTCCAGAAACGTATATTGTTTGAAAATTCAGCTTCCTTAATATTATGGATAAACTGCAAGTCACTGATTCGGAACTAGTGGACCTACGTGTTAAATGGTTAGGGTCTGAGTCTTCTAAGCATGCTGTAAGTATAAGAACAGCAAGTGCAAACAACCCAGCTAAATGTCTACAACAAATTTGGCAACGATTAGAGGACAAGTATGGAGCACCAGAGATGATAGAAGAAGAATACCTAAAAATCAAACTCTCTAGTTTCCCCAAACTTACCAACAGAGACTTAAAGAAACTTTATGAACTCTCTGATCTTGTGTCGGAAATCGAGTCCATTAAGAATAATGAAAAGATGAAGTCTCTCTTTGGTCATTATGACTCCAATAATAAATAAGCTACCTTATGTATGCAAAATAAATGAATATCCACAGCCGTTAGCTACTTAAAGAATCACACATTTGTTGTTTATCCTCCCTTGCAGAATTTCTCCGGGAACAAACCAGAATTCAGAACAATCCTAGCTTTTCGTAAGAAGTGCCTGAGTTCAAGAAGGAACCGAAGTATGTAGAAAAAAGCAATTTTCTCGTGAAGAAAACTGACACAGAAGAGGTTCAAAAGTCATCGTCTTTATCAAAGACTACTTCGACGTGTCCTTTGCATCAAACGGATCATTCGCTGAAAAAATGTCGAGCTTTTAGAAGAAAACCCTTGCAAGAAAGATTACAATTCATACAGGATAACAAGATCTGCTTAAGATGCTGCGATAGTATATCGCATGTTCGACGTGAATGTAAGAAAACTATACATTGCCCAAAATAGTGATGACCACCCACTTGCTCTCCATGCGGACCCTCTTGCTGTGGATCTGCCAACAGCTACTTCAGATCATGGCGGGGAGAGTTTTAAGGAAGTTCTTTGTGTACCCACTCGTATCTATGGACAGTTCCTTGGAAAGTCATGTGCTAAGATAGTTCTTTGTAATGTATACGCATCAGATAAACCAGATAGAGTCATTCGTATATATGTTATAATTGACAATCAAAGTAACATAACTCTTGGCAGTCCTCCTTTATCCGATCTCCTTGCTGTGAAATGTGAAGAGACTGAATACGTACTCACTTCCTGTTCCGGAAAAGTCAGAACAGCAGGAAGAAAAAATTAATAGTATTGTTTAAGAATCTCTTGATCAAACGGTACAACTAGATCTTCCGACGATCATCGAATGTAACGAATTGCCTGACAACAAGAATGAGATTTCTAATCCTGATGTCGCTCGAAGATATTCACATATACATGATATTGCCCATCACATTCCACCAATAGATGAAATGCCCATATCATATTACTGATTGGTCGGGATGTCATTCAAGCCCATCACGTCTTGGATCACCGTATTGGACCAGCAAATTCTCCGTATGCGCAGAAACTGCCAATAGGATGGGTTATAATTGGTGAAAGTTGCCTAGGAAGTGTTCATGTACCAGAGGTGTTCAACGTAAACAAAACTAACGTTCTGGAAAATGGCCGTACAACCAATTTCTATCCTTGCAATTATCGCATTTAGTTGCAAGAGACATTAGATACTGTATACTATGAGATAATGCAGTGGTTTAAAACTCCTGAATTTGATACATTTGGCCCGAACATATTCTTGAAGCAGAAGGATGGTGGTAAGCCAGGTTTATCCGTTGATGACAGATCCTTTCTGCATATTATGGACGCAAGTTTCCGCCAAGATGTAGATGGTAAATGGCCATGCCCACTTCCATTCAGGGAACCAAGACCAAGTGATACTCCGAAGTGATACTTACTTATTTCGTCTAATTAGTAAAATGATATGTACCTGGCCAGAGATAATAATTGTGTAACAATAGTATTTTCAGCAAACCGATAGTGTAAGTGAAAAACTCTCAATCAGTCGGGAGGTTGAAATATTTCTAGCCCGATGTTGATAGTGTGGTTGACAAAGTATACACTGAATGTGGGCGTGGCCTGTCTCTGTTTTCATACGTCGTACAATCGCCATACTTGTTCTATCAAACTAAAACAAGTATGGCGGTTATTTTTTTGAATTTAATTATTTCTGAAGTTTTGTAATCGGAGTTCAGCTTTAAAACAACTTGAAATTTAAAACAACAAATATCGATTTTATAAAACAACAAAATCAATTTTATTAAACAACAAAATCAATTTTATTAAACAACAAAATCAATTTTATTAGGATAACACATTTTTATAATTTTTTATAAGAGTGGTCTTCAAAGAAAGCAATGGTAGTAAAACAAATACTGGCACTTAAACTTATATTTGTTGGGATGAGTTGTCTTATATCTCGACCCATATTTTCAAGTTGGGATCAGTTGTCTTTTATTTTGGCATGAGTTGTCTTATATTGGGATGAGTTGTCTTTGGGATGAGTTGTCTTGAGATGAGTTGTCTTTGGGATGAATTGTCTGTATACCGTCACGACCATGCGAACTCTCAGAGGTTAGCTCATATTTAAATTTGAATAAATATGTCGGGTAAATTGAGTCCAAATTTTGTTTTCTGAGACTTTATAGCTCACTGAATATGACATCATTCTTTGAAAAATTATATTATATACATAAACAGATTTTAATATTATGCACTGTTCATTACATTAGCAGGTTAAAATATGCATATAGCTTATATCGATATAAAACAACCGTGGTCTGGGATTCAGTAAATAACTCGTTTTTAATAGAGTTATATTCTACTAGGCCGAAATGACCACCGATACATCTGAGTAGGGTGAAACGACTTAAAGCAAACTCACCCCCCCCCCCCTTTGTGCACTTAGGCTCGCCAAGAAAACTAGGCCAAACATGGCTGTTTCAAGTAGTAAGATGTCAACAAACATGTGTAGGATCAAGAAAGTAGAATACAATAAATCGCTCTGCGACAACTTAAATGACAGTCTTGATGATCCAAATAAATTTCGGCAAATTGTCAAAAGTTTTAGACCTAGGCGTAAATGTCAGTCAATATCAATCCTTCGCAATGGGTCAATCATTTTAAAAACATTCTAAATCCAATTTTGGCACAAGGTGAAGTAGCACCTATTCCGAAAGCAAATAATCTAAGATATTCACTACCGTTCCGATGATTGTGAACTTAATACTGCTATAACAGGTAAAGAAGTAATGTATTGTTAAAACGGATGAAACCAGGAACTGCTTCGGGTCCCGATGGTATTGGTATAGATATGTATAAATCCTGTCCTGAATTATTTACTCCTTTTTTTAACCACGTTGTTTAATAACTTCTTTAATGAAGAGACGTTTCCTAGATCATGGTGCCAGGCTTTAATCTCGCCAATACCTTAGAAGGGATCAACCCATGAACCTGCTAATTATAGGGGAATATCTTTGACTGACAGTATTAGTAAAATTTATTGTGCTATATTAAACAATAGACTTCAAAAATGGTCAGAAGAAAATGGTTTATACAATGAGGCTCAAGCGGGATATAGAAAAGGATATTCAACTGTCGATCACATTTTTACCTTGCAAGGCTTAGTCCAGAAGTATTTGTCAAAACCCAGAGGCAGAATTTATTCACTATTTGTTGATTTTTCCCGGGCATTTGACAGTATCAATAGAGATAAATTGTTAACACTTATGCTACAAAAGGGGGTAAATGGAAAGATGTTTATTACCATGAAAAGTATATATTTAAAAGTGCGTTCATGTGTGAAACTAGGGTCAAAAATTACTCCGTTTTTCGATTGTTTGTCTGGTGTTAGACAAGGGTGTAAAATCAGTCCTCTACTTTTTTGTTATTATGTTAACCAGCTCGTTCAAATAATGGAAGATAGTGATGTCCGAGGAATATTCACAAACCAAGATGCACAAGACATAATAATGCTACTGTATGCAGATGACTTAAGTATTTTGTCAGACTCTGTTCGAGACTTACAAAGGAAAATAAACATTCTTCAAAGATTTTGCTTTAATTTTAGTTTATCAGTCAATTTGTCAAAAACGAAAGTGATAGTATTCAGAAATGGTGGTTTCATACGTAACAATGAAGTGCTTTATTATGACAACGTTAAGATAGACAGCTACTTGAGTCTATTAGTTTCTTCTCGAATGTGCTGGAGTAAAGCTTTGAATAATTTGTCATTGAAAGCAGAGAAAGCACTTATCCCTATAAAATGTTTAATTAAGAAATCAGGTATAATTTCTCCAAAGACGTGTGGGGTTACGAATATAGAAGTGATATTGAACGAGTGCATATCGGCTTTTGTAAGTTTTTTCTTGGCGTTCACAAAACTAGCACAACAGTAGGGGTCTTGGGGGTGTGTGGAAGAACTGAGTTGTCTGTACATTATTTACTAAACTGCATTAGATTTTGGATTAAACTTATTTCAATGCCCGATACTAGATACCCAAAACAGGTGTACATAATGCTAAAGCGACTTGACAGTCTTGGTAGGAAAACATGGTGTACAAAAATAAAGCTCTTATTGTGTTCGTTAGGCTTTGGTTATGCCTGGTCAGCCCAAAGCATTGGCAATATAAACAATCTTATCAGTCTATTAAAAACACGCCGTGCCGATATAGAAATCCAAAATTGGTCTGCTAAGCTAAACGATAGTAGCAGTTTAAAGGAATATAGATGTTTCAAACTAAATATATGCCTAGAAGAATATTTAACATTAGAGATGAATTTAAATGTTAAAAGGAATATCACAGAACTAAGGTTGAATCTTTTACCATTAGCCATAACATTATTTAATAGGAAGATGAAAGATAATCCTTTGTGTCCATTATGCAAGATAAGCGATGAAGATAATATTCACTTTTTATTTGTATGTAACAAATTAAGTCATATTAGATGTAAATATATACCTGTAAAATTTGTTAATAATGTGAACAATAATAGATATATGTTCCATGAGTTATGTACAACTAAAAGTAAATCTCTTTTAATTTCAATTTCAAACTTTATCAATGTCGCTTTAAGTTATAGATCAAACTACTTTTAGAATTCTCCGCATGTTGTATATATTTATGTCTACTATTTTTTCGTATTTGTTAAATCAATGCTGTATATAATTATAATTTGTAACTATGGGTCCTCGACCTACTTACTGGAATAAACTATTTATTTATTTATTTATGTCAACAAACTTCGATTTTTCAAAGGAGTAAGGCTATAAAACTTGACCTAAAGTTTTAGTCATTTTAATTAAAATTTGAAGAAATGACAAGCAATTTTCGAGTCGTAGTATTACCTGGAAGATTACAAAATAACTACACACAGGTGTTTCAAAGGGCGAATATGCTTGATAAATCCCTGCGTAAAGACCATGTGAAAAGGGATCATTTCATCGTTTTTATACGCCCACATTTCCATGTGGACGTATTATGTCGTCGCCCCTGTCCGTCCACAATTGTTTGTGGACTCTATACAAGTCACAGTTCTTACCCGATTTTGACGAAACTTGAAATATATGTTTATCCCCAAAAGATCTCGACTGCTTTCGATATTGGCATGTATCGGATCAAAACTTCATGGAATATGGCCCCTGAATATACACAAAAATCACGTTTTTAGCTTGTGGACCTTATAGAGGTGATAATTTTGAACCGAATATGATGAAACTTGACATGCATCTTTATAACCCAAAGATCTTGGTTCCTGTCGATATTTGCGCCTATCGAAACGTAATTTCCTGAATTATGGGCCCTGATTGTCCGAAAAATTACCTATTTTAGCTTGTGGTACCTCGGGAGGTCACAATTATTATCCGATTTGAACAACCGTTTGATTATATCAACGTTACACCCTAAAGAAAGTTGAGTTTGAATTTCGGAAAAATCCGACCAAAATTGCCATACAAAATTGCCGCCGTTTGTACACAAATACTGTTAAAAAATAGTATATCAAGGTTGTGGACCCTGTAAAGGTCCCAATTTTAATTTGATGCATGGTTATAACCCAAAGATCTTTGATCCTTTTGATATTTGTGCATATCGGATCGTAACTTCCTGAATTATACGCAAAATCGCCTTTGTTTAGCTTGTGGTCCCTCTGGAGGTCACAATTATTATCCGATTTAAAAAAAAACAACGTTTGATTATATCACCGTTACACCCTAAGAAAGGTTGAGTTCGAACTTCGGAAAAATCGAACCAAAATGGAGTTTTACGCGAATAGTATTAAAATATGTTATATCAAAGTTCTGGACCCTGTAGAGGTCACAATTTTAATTTCGATTTTGATGAAACTTGAAATGCATGTTTATAACCTAAAGATCTTGATTCTTTTCGATATTTGCGCATATCAAATTGTAACTTAATGAATTATGGCCTTTGATTGTAAGAAAAAACACTTTCGGTATTGCTTGTTCTCTATCCATCTCTTGAAAATGTGGGCGTATCCTGCCTGGCAGTGCCAGCTTACTATCTTATGAACTAGATGTTGCAGAATGGACATGCAGAAGTACCGGCACTACTTCAGAAGAGTGAGGAATAATGGTACCTGCCAATATTTGGCGTTTATCATCCAAGAATAAAGAACCAAGTCAGCATCCTTTTTGATTCTACAGCAAAATATAATAGCATATGCCTAAATGATGTATTATTATTAAGCCCTGATTTTACCAACAGTCTATTGGGAACTTAATGCGGTTTAGACGTGAATCTGTGGCGGTTATAGCGGACTTGGATTTCCTGTGGCACGAAGAAAACAATATCGACAAACCTCTAACTGAATTCCGAATGTGTGCACGTTTTTGGCAACAAAGCTGCACCAGCAATTGCTACTCATGGACTTAAGCTTGCAGCAAAAACGTAGCACGCTTGGTTCGGGTGTCATCAATTTCGTAGAGAACGACTTTTATGTAGATGATGGGCTTGCATCATTTCCAACCGTACTCCAAGCCACTGATCTGATTAGAAAGACCCAGGAAGTTCTAAAAGCAGAAGATAATTTAAGGTTTTACAAAATTGTGTCGAATAGAGAGGAAGTTATGACGTATTTTCCACGAAAGGATTTGGCCACTGATTTGAAAAATCTTCCGTTAAACGTTGAAGCGCTACCCATACAACATAGTCTCGGGGTGGGCTGGAACCTCGAATCAGATACGTTTTTGTAACACATCTAAACTTATAAGCAACCTTTCTCAAGGCGTGGAGTGCTGTCAACTATCAACTCAATCTTCGACCCTTTGGGATTGAAGGAAAGGGACTCATACGCGAACTCATCAACAGTACTTTATTTTGCTACCTGGGATCAATGGACGACCTCACTACAGGAACTACGTAGACTACGCATACCTTGCACCTATTTCTCAACCTCATTTGGTAAGATTAAGGATAAATCAATACATATCTTTTCTGACGCCTCCGAAACGGCGATAGCTGCTGTTGGTTATGTTAGAGCGCCATGTCAGACTGGAAACTTTGAGTTAGGCTTCATCCTTGGTAAAGCAAAGTTAGCACCTTTACATGAAACTACTATACCACGGTTAGTGTTATGTGCGTCTGTTGAGGGTGTTATACGTTCAGCAGGTTACTGGATTACAGGAGCTAAGTCGTTCATATCTTCGATTATAAGTAAATGTATTTAGTGTCAGAACTTTGAGTGGCGCTAGGAAGTCAGAAAATGGCAAGCCTTACATCACATGGAATAGAACCGGGACCGCCGTTTACAAGCGTAGGCGTCGACTGTTTTGGTCCATGGGACATTGCCACCCGTCGCACAAGAGGCGGACAGGCAACAGTAAGAGGTGGGCTGTGATATTAACGTGTTTAACCTGTAGGGGCGTTCACGTAGAGGTAACTGAAGAGCTCAGCTCATCCTCATTGATAATGACATTGAGACGTTTTTTTAGCGATTCGTGGTCCCGTAAAGCTATTCAGGTCTGACCGAGGTACCAATTTATTGGTGCATTGGACGACATCGGAGTCAAAGCTATTAATGCGGAAGATGTTCAAATAAAGGAATTTCTCAATAGTAATGGCGCTGCCTGGATCTTCAACCCTCCTCACGCCTCGCAAGTGACCGGGATCATGGAAACTGTTGATGACAAAGACATCTTCAAGAAACAATGGAAACGTGTGCAGATATTAGCAGAGAGGTTTTGGAACCGTAGGAGTACTCAATATCTGCAAACTCTTCAAACGCGACGTAAGTAGAGCGAAACACAAAGAAATATTTGTTGTGGGGATGTCGTGCTAGTCAAGGATAAACAGGTTGCAAGAAACATGTGTCCCATCGGCGTTGTTGAGGAGACCTACCGAGAAGCAGATGGCCTAATGCGTAAATGTGATGTTCGTATTATCCGGGAGGGACACCATGTGGTTACATAATACTCGTCCTATAGTAGAACTTGTTTTGTTAATACCTGACGAGTCCTGACTTTGTATTATGTATTCGAAATCTTTTAATGCGTTTTGATATGTAAGAGTGGTATTATTGCATATACCTATGTATCAATTCATGTGATGACAGATAGACATCAGACGGGGAGTGTTCTGTTGGGTTTATGTGCCTTTATAATTTGGAGTAATCTCCCTTGAACGTAATTTAACGTCGGCGGAAGTTAGTCACGGTGTGGTCGTCAGTACCATAGATATCCTATAAAGACTAGATAGGCCATAAAGCCAAGTGCGCATCATCAGGAACGTCACAACTCGCCGCCATCTTGGAGGTTGTAGTTGTAAACAGGAATTGGCGGCATAAGCGTATATTTCATGTATTTTCTTTTTTCGCAATGGTTTTAGTAGTACCCTAATATGCTATGTAATTAATTGTGCCAAGTACAAAAAGCCCCAGAATCGAGCGGAAGGTGTCACATTTCACAAGTAAGTGTATTATAGGCTATTATTAGCCGACACAGAGAGAGTATTTCATTGAAGGAGGAACGCACGTTGAACACAATTAAACTACAATTTGTGTTCAAACCACCTGCGGACAAGACACAACACTAACAGTCACAGAGACATTTATATTTATAAAAAAAATAAACATATCAAGAGAATGGACCCTGGGGCAAGTCGTTAGCGTCCACTGTGCTGTAAAGTCATGGGACTGTAATTTATTTATGTACCAGCCATATTCGAAAATCCTCCATTTGACCATTCAATCCATCACCATTGACTGTGATTGTAATTCAAATTGTTAGTATAAATGACTCATTTAATCATTCGCATTTTTTAATAAATAATGAAACAGTAAAGAATTGATGATCTTGACAGCTGTCACAATTGAAGGTGAACTTAATTTTCTTTTTTAATTGTCAGGTTTCCAAGTGCTGAAAAATTCCAGATCTTCTGCGTGTATGGATTCGCAACTCAGTAAGAGGATGAAGATGATTGTTTTGACCGAACTGGCCAAATAAACGCCTGAGAGAAGGAGGAGCATAAGCGTGCAGACTCCAGGGCTCTATAAAAAAGATGCCTGCAGGGTCATTCTCAAAAGGAGAGTATTCAATTGCCAGGTATATATAGTATGATTGTGGGTGGGGGTGGGCTTACGAAAGGTTCTTTGGTTGGACTCGGCAGAAGAAGATATATAAAAAAAAATTTAGTTCGGTACCTTTTTTATTAGGGTTTCTAAATTGTATTAATGTATCATAGATTACTTTAATAATAAAGATTATGTTTGATGTGCATAATAATTTGTTGTTGTTTGGGGTTGATATAAACATAGAATAGATGCCCACCGGCTTCAAACAAGTTCATTAAATCCCTTTGCGCAGCCAGGTTGTCATTCGTTAAACTTAACTTCCGGTATAATTTGGATACTAACAAGAGTTGTTTCTTTTGACGATGACAAGATATTCATGCACCGTAATAAAATAACTTGTTCTGATATGGCCTAAATTATTTTCCAATATTTCGTTACAGTGTATTTAAATTAAAAACAAATATCTAATTTACCATTCTACTAAAATTGTCACTAAATTAAGCAGAGGTCACAGGTGGAATTGCTAACGTCTCGTGCTGATAATTTTATCATCAACTAGCTTATTCTAGTAAATTATTATACGATTATGAAAGTAAACAAAATAACAACAATAAAAATAAATAGTATTCTTTTTTTTACATGATTTTTAAAAATGTTCCTGCAAAAGTATTTATAAAGCAAATGTGCCTGTGCACACCGTGCGCAGAAATATCGATGCCTGACAGTGGCACCGATCTTCCTCGAGAGGCAATGAAGTGGAGCTTTCCTTGCATCCCCCCCCCCCCCAAACAAAATTTTAGAATATTTGACGGCTGCAAACAAGTTTTCCTGTTATTTCAGCCCGTATATAAAGCAACTTCAAAGTGGTCTAATATAGCCTAATTAAGGTGTCCGACTCGAATTCCAATCAACTGTTTACAGTCCAGGAAGATGGAAGAAAATTGAAATCTTAATTGCAGCAAACGTGTTTTCCTGCTATTTTAGCCCGTGATTACAGCAACTTCATTTTGGTCAAATATAGCCAACCTGGCTGACCCTTATTCCAAACCACCAATCAATCGAAGCGGGGTATATGGGAGCCTCACCTTCCCGGAGAAAATTTTCTGCCTGTGTAAGATAAATGTCGCACAAAGTAGAGTGGCCCCAGACAAAATGCTTTAATCCATAGTCAACTCAGTACAAATTTGTAGTATTTAATTGAAAAAAAAGTAAAATTAGTTTTTTATTAGGGCTCAATATTGGGTTTACTTACAGACAGCAGCGCCTGTTTTCTTTCGGCTAATGGAAGACGGGCATACGTCATACAGTGTTCTACGAGGGAAATTTTGTCCGGCCAGCAGCGCTACGGCCTACTCTTATATCGAATTCCATCTGCCAAGGAACCATTTACGTGCACACCAATGTGTACATGGGACCTCGATTTATCCATCTCATCCGACCCACTAGACAGCTGTCCTTGTCAGGCCCCCCGTTCTCAGGCGTTCTGCATCACTGACAAGGGGAAACCACACCGGAAGGTCGAGAATTAAGACACAATGAATATTTTAAAATCAAAACACGAGTGGTGTAGACTGGACTTACCAGGCGTGAGCGATTATCATTAAATTTGGACTGTACAATAATTATTTCAACAAAAATAACTGATTTGAAGTTACAATTAAAATGTTAAAAATATGTTAAATGTAAAGCAGTTTATACACACTCATATTACATTAATATATGTTTTTGACCCATTTTCATCCATTTCAGGTGCAAAAGATTACAGATTTAGTTCCTTTAAATTAATCAAAATTTAATGATTTACGTGATTATTGGTTAAAGATGCATTATTTAAGATTTAGACAAAGAGCTGGCCATTCTCGCTATAATAGTTTTAAAAAAAATAATTTAAAATGAATATATTGAAAATTTCGGTCAAATTACTTTATTCTGGGCGCATTATGAGCATTGGAAATGTTGAGAAGAAATAGCATGCATGTGGTATCCATTGTTAATCAATATATTCCCAAGATAATAAGCGAAGTCCCGATTATCCACCAACCGCTAAGGTGATATTATTAATTAATGGATGCGGTGTTCTAATCTACATAAAATTGGAGCCATCATGTGGTCTAGACTAAGGAGTTTATTATGGCCTTGCTATGTATATGTCTAAATAATAATTTTATAGGCCTATAACATTTGCAGCCAGAAAAAAGACCTGCTATAGGCAGATTTAGCTCTTACATAATGCATCTTTAAATAAACAAATGATTAAACAAATTATATAAAAAATAATATTACATAAATTGTGTTTGAAAAAACGATTATCACAAATTTAAGAAATTTTAAAGTTATTGAATCATTCCAGTATTGAAAAGTTCATTTCTGCTAAATAAAAATTAAATTCTGCATTGATTTTTTCCTAAATTACTTCTTCATCTACCTGCTGGGTTCCAAAAAGTTGTGGTTGTTGATTTTGTTTGAGTGACCCGTCTTGATTATTCCAATCGGGGCAGAGCAGTAGGACATTATAAACCCCATTTCATTTAATTTTGTTTGAGTGTTGATCAGGTTTTCTATTTCTATATATGGCTTGTAAGTTGTATCAGGTGGGCTTTGAAGTTTTATTCTCCAATTTTACTTTGTGTTAAAAACAGTTAGGCCTGCCAATATATTTATCCATGAATATCATTAAGACATTTTATTCTCCAATTTAACTTTGTGTTAAAAACAGTTAGGCCTACCAATTAATCCATGATCATCATTAAGACATTTTATTCTCCAATTTAACTTTGTGTTAAAAACAGTTAGGCTTACCAATATATTTATCTTAGAATAGGCTGTGACTGTGTAAGTTGTATCGGGTGGGCTTTGAAGTTTAATTCTCCAATTTAACTTTGTGTTAAAAACAGTTAGGCCTACCAATATATTTATCCATGATCAACATTAAGACATTTTGACAGAATCTTAGAATAGGCTGTGACTGTGTAACTATAGGCCTATACGTACTACACATGTATAATTATAATAGGTTGCACAAGTGTCAGTCTGTTACCATTATTTTGATCACTTTGCCTTGTTTACATTACAATACAATGCATGGGATGATGAGTGTGGATCGAAGAAACTAAACCTAGACCCCGGTTATGGCAAAATGATAGCTCTGAGGGCTAAATTACAATTTAACGGTCTACACTAAGCCCGAGAACGCCCGTGGCATTGTAAATAAATGAACATGTGCTTATGTTATACACTCATTGTTATGACAGACTCGAACCAACCAATTAACTAGTGGCAACTTCCAATATGGCGTAACTATTCTACCGGAAGTCAGTAGCTATTGGCCTATCTAGTCTTTATAGGATATCTATGGTCAGTACACGATTCAGCTTCCATTAATTTTGTTAATGTATCTTTTGTTAGTTATCTTCATTGAGTCACAGAGTAAGTAAAGAACAAATACTTATAATTAATGATATTATGTTTTATAAGATGGTAGCAATTAGTATTCTGTTATTATGTAATTGTGTCTAAGTTTCGATGTAATGTAGGCCTATTGATTGTACATGTACGGGAAATGTAAATGATTTTACGTCACGTGATTAGAATAGTTTAAAGTCGAGCTCAATTTAGTATGCTTATTACTGTACATAATTCCTACAAACCGATTGTGTATTTATTATGTTAATGGTTAAAAGTATGCCGTTTAGTATTGACTAAGTACGACGTTCAGTCTGATTCTAATAACTACGGAAAGCCAGTTATGTCATCTTAAATTCAAGTTTATATGAAAAGGAGTTTGCATAGAAATGTAAGGTTTTATTTTCATTTCAGCTTTTTACCACACACAACACACCTATGTACAACACTTGTAGAAGTTACAATAAAGTTCAGAACTTTGATTGGTCACTTTGTGTTTTGGTGTCACTGGTTATAGGCTACTTTTACTGTAAGGTTCTGTCCCACACTGAGGCAGGATAGATATCTTTAGTACGTTAGAATTTACAAAACTGATTTAATCAAAATAATTTTGGAGACATTCTGTAGATGTACATCCATTCAATCTCCTTTTTTGAGATTTAAGTTTGAATATCTTCGAGACTCAACAATATAAAAAAAACAAGGAGAAAGAGCAGTTTCATGTGAATTCACTGCTCAGACATCCTCATTGAATATCGAAAAACGAGTAGCTCGTTTTCGACATTCGCTAATATCAAAAACTAGGAGAAAGAGCTTTTGTTATGTGAATCCACTGTTCAGGCATCCTCTTTATGATACCTGTAGTTCGTTTTAGAACACTTATTTAATCACATACGTTTTGGAGACATTCTGTAGATATACAGTTATACACCCATTAAATATGCTTTTTTGAGATTCAAGTTTGGATATCGAAAAAATAGCTCGTTTTTCGGCATTCGCCAATATCGAAAAGCGAGCTAGTTGATTTTCGTTTTCGAAAAACGAACATCGAGCTGACTTAACAGGGCCGGTAAAATTGCCGTTGTGCAAAAAAAAAACAGCACCGGCATTCATAATAATATGATGACCAGTTGAATAGATATGATTTTTGACATTCTTGAATTTGATTAGAAATATTAATAATACTTACATTGTGAAATTCATTACATTGGGGACATTTTGATTTTTTACTACAACGAACTAAAACGTATAGTGGCTGATTGGTATCATGTCATGATGTCGTGGTGTCGCCCTTCATAACCCGACAACCCGACACCACGACACCACGTCATTTTAACGCGACACCACGACACCACGACATTTTTAACCCGACACTACGACATTTTCACCCGACACCGCGACATTAAATATGTCGTGGTGTCGCGTAAAAATGTCGTGATGTCGGGTTGTCGTGGTGTCGCGGTGTCGTGGTGTCGCGGTGTCGCGTTGTCCACTTTATTTATTAATGTTGAAGCGGCCAAGAAATCAAGTTAGCCCTCAATATCTCAACAACCTACCCTTCACTAACTGCGAATCAAACTGGCCAACACTACCAAATTCGCTGGTTGACCATGACTTGAGTAAAATCTTGTGCTCGAGCCATAGACGCCGACATGCTGGGTGTCGGGTGTTCGATCCCTGCATTGGCCGAGAAAGTTCATGCAAGGCAGAGGGTCTGACAACGACAACTGTATAGTCGTTCGGATGGGACCAAAAACCGAGGTCCAATGTACACATTGGTGTGCACGTAAAAAAATCCCCTGGCAGTTGGAATTCGATATAAGAGTAGGCCTAGGCCGTAGCGCCGCTGCCCGGTCAAAATTTCCCTCATAGCACACTCACACTGTATGGCGTATGCCCGTCTCCATTAGCCCTTTTTAGAAGCAGAACAGTAGCCTGTATGACGTTTGTCATTGAGTCAACTGGCGTGGTTTCGAATCACCGGTTGTACGTGACAAGGAGTAGGGTCACCTGTCCAGCCTCGTGTGTTTTCTCCGAGTCCTCAGGTTTCCTCCCACTGCTAAAGACCCCGACGCGCAAGCGAATTATTGAAATAAAATTAAACCATATATGTTAGTCCCGGAATGACCTAGTTTGTGTCGAGTGGACGTTAAACCCCATCTCTCTATCTCTCTCTCAGTCTCTCAGTCTCTCTCTCCTTCTCTCGCCCTCCCTCTCCCTCTCCCTCTCATTCGCAGTTAGTGAAGGGTAGATATTTTTAGTGAAGGTTGAGATAGTGAAGCACGGGCGGGTTGGCCCATCGGACAAAAAATGAAAACATTAATTTTGTCCAATTCGTCTAAAAAAAACTTTTCTGCTGAACATTATATCGGGAGGGGGGGGTTTTGGACCGGCCATGGAGCGATGATGATCATGTTATGTGTGGCCGGTGACATTAACGGGCCGCTGGAATGGGCTTGTATAATAGACTTTCTGGTCTGGGTGTGGCCCGGGTATGCGGAATCCTGCAATGTCATCCGCAAATTTACTAGTTATTAAGTCGCCTGCACCATGTTTGTGGGGATACGCCAGAAACGTCTGCCCATGGTTCGTAACTCCAAAAACAATTCAATTTTAAGGCCTCTGCAAAATTTGATGACAGCTGGTCTGCTCGCTGAATATGAGTGCGAGACGATTTTCTAGGGCTGGTGTTAAACATTACTTGAGATGAAATTACTTAATTGGGATGTCGGGAATGGTCTCAAATTGAGGGAAATGACCTCCAATTTCCAAAAATTAAAAAATGAATTGTGTCCCGTATGATTCCCTCAAAAAATGTAAAAGGCTGGCATATTCTTAGCGAATACGGCACCGACTTTATTCTGCGAGGACGGTAATACAGAAAATTCATCACGTTATGAATCGCCTACTGGGCCTGACCATTCAGATAGCTCAACATCGGACTCAAATAAAGTCGGAAACATGAATGATAGTTACAATATAAGTAATCATATTTTCACTTGATGTGGGTACCAGAATCCGTGTTGTGGTGTCGTGGAAGCTATATTTTGCGTCCAAGATCATTTTTTTTATATATTTTTATTTCCGCCCGCCGCTCGTGACAAATATGTCGAGGGTAACGCAATTCTTATAATTAAATTTGCGTTATCTGAACTAATGTTATGTTCATTAATCAATATGTAGTGTTTCAAATGTTAAAGTTCGGAGTGAAGGTAAAATAATTTATCTGGAACAACAAATCTAAAATTCAAAAAGCAGCCATCATGAATGCTCTTTCGTCACTCTGTATCAATGTGTCTCGTGGCTATCCGTCACAGGTGTAATCAACTAGCGCTCCGGGCAACAAATATGGGACATTTTATTTTTCAATGAAAATAAACCTTCTTATTCAAATTTCCTAACTGGTTATTCAAATGGTCAAAATTTTCTCAACTAGTTCCATTTTTTAATCAGTTAAATCGTTTTGATATGACTCTTGACTTGGCGATACAATGATAATACGGTACGTTAATTAATAATATGATGCCACAAAATCGCATTGGGGTTTATTTTTCAAAATTTCCAGGGTTCTGCGGTCAGTATAAAGGGGCCGCTCCGACATGGGACCATCCCGGCCCAAATCCGCCCCTGTAGTGACGGCTAACTTGATCTCGTGGCCGCTTTAACATTGATAAAAAAAGTGTGTGTCTCTATCTCTCTCTCTCTCTCTCTCTCTCTCTCGCTCACTCTCTCTCCAGAGTGCGCTATGTTTGTGTGGCAGAATTTTTTTTTCTGGGGGAGGTACTTCTAAATGGCTCCACACAAGCGCCTGAAATGCCAAAAAATCGCGTTTCCGGCCTCAAATTTTTGAAAAATTCCAACCACAGCTCCGCGGTCGCTGATTAGCACCCCCCCCCCCATGTTCCATTAATCCGGCGCTGGGTTGATTGGATGGTCCAGATCGCTCGGTCTTTGATTCAAATGGCGTGGTTTACTTTACACCCGATCCTCCGGTTTCCCCCAACTGCTAAAGACTCCTACAGGTAAATGATTGAATAAAATAATTATGTGCCATATGTTAGTTTCGAAAAGAGTTTGTGTAAAGCGGACGCTTTTAACGTCATACTGTTCTGCTGGTAAACTTGGCTAATGAAGACGGGCATACACCATACAGTGTGAGTGAGCTATGAGGGAAATTTTGCCGGGGCAGCGGCGCTACAGCCTACTCTTATATCGAATTCCAAATGCCAAGGGGTCTTTTACGCCAATGTGTACATGGGACCTCGGTTTTTGGTGCCATCCGAACGACTAAACAGCTGTCCTTGTCAGACCCTCTGTCTAGCATGAAATTTCTCGGCCAATGTAGGGATCGAACATCCGACCCCCAGGCTAGCAAGCCAGCGTCTTACCCACTTAGCCACGTGGCCCCCCGAATTAGAGAGAGTGCTGAGGGTGGGCGAGTTTTAAAAGACAAAATACGTTATTGTGTCATACATCACCGGAAAGGAGGTTTCTATGGATCTTTAAATATACTTGTTATTTTCGGGCACATTCATGATTACAAACTTTAGAAGAGATAAAAGAATTTTATTTTGAGCAAAGAAATTGGTTACTAAAATAGACTACTTTCAAATCATGTTATTTATCGACGGCACGGAATAGCCCATACCGAGCACATGATTTTACTCAAGTCATGGTCAACCAGCGAATTTGGTAGAGTTGGCCAGTTTGATTCGCAGTTAGTGAAGGGTAGTTGGTTGAGATATTGAGGGCTAACTTGATTTCTTGGCCGCTTCAACATTGATAAATAAAGTCGACAACGCGACAGCACGACAACCCGACAACCCGACATCACGACACCACGACATTTTAACGCGACACCACGACAGTTTTAAGCGACACCACGACATATTTAATGTCGCGGTGTCGGGTGAAAATGTCGTGGTGTCGGGTTGTCGCGTTATGAAGGGCGACACCACGACATGATACCAATCAGCCACCATAAAAACGTGACCTGAACGTAAACAACTTAAATATAACCTTGCCTGTCTTACAAAATCAGATTTTTCATTGAATGCAAGGCAAGAGCATTTAAAACTTCACAGACACACAAGTGATGCGATGAGTGTTTACAATACAAATCAGGCCTTTCATTAAACATGCTGCCTTAGAGGATGAACAGTATTTTTAGAACTGAATTTGAATGAGTGCGTGTTATATGCCTATATTTTATTTTGTCGCGTGTTTGATCTCCTCTCCTATCTGCTTACATAACAATAGGAAAAGGACATTATCAAAACAATAAATTGCTTATACTCATTGACTTAATTTCAATATAAATGATGCTGTGCCTGTTTCTGGTTGTCTGTTTAATATCTCGCCACAATGTTTGGTTCGGTGGAGGTTAAATTTGTGCTACGTGACGCTTGTTGTTTTGTAACAATCAAAGTATTTATTTGTTACCTAGTGTGACATGGCCCACAGTGTGTCAATATAAATAATATGTTTATTTATTACACATGGATTTCCCTTTGTATTGGTCGCCCCACACATTTGGCGTTAAAACATAAAATTTCTGTATAATGAAATGAACTCTCGTATCCACTGGTGACATTTTGTGTGGAATAAAGATTAGTTGTGTATTTGGACATTGGTCAACTGCTAGATTTGGATATCACGATGTTATTAGTTATCAAACAGCACTAATTCATTAGCTTCTTCGCTATGGTGTTAATTTTAGGCTTATTAAGAATAAAGACAACATTTCAAAGGCGGTGTATTACTGAAAAACCTGCCAATTGGACCCTTTCGGTTAGTTTTTTGGCGGTGCGATGCTGCAAATGAAAATAAGAAATATCTATAATGTAACGCTAGATTTGTCGCATATCTATACAGGGTCGAGTAACTGTTATAAAGAATTACATGAATCTCGGAAATACACAAAACAGCAAATAAAAAAAACAACACCAAAATATCCCGATTTGACATTCTAAATGAACAAACATGACTTACATATGCTTATAATTACATTCCACGACGGTATGGACCGTCAGTTATGTTTGTGTTCTAGTTATGTGTTGTCATGTTGATGATTTTAGCAAAATATAACATAATCATGATTGGCAACTGACTATAACCATTTGTATTGTAGAGTAAATGGTAGCGCCAAAGTTTTCCTGAAATTAGAATATTAAAACGTGATTTTTCGTATCAGGGGCCATAATCCACAAAGTTACAGTCTGTTATATGCCGATATCGAAAGGGACCGATTTCTTATGGTGATAAACCTATATTTCAAGTTCCATTGAAATCGGATAAAAATTGTGACCTGTGGTGTGTTCACAAACATGGAAATGTGGCCGTATAAAAACATGTAACTGGTTGCCGTACACATCACCGTAGCCAACCCGATAACCCCGTTATACTTCCGCCCCAAAATCATGAATATTTACCAAAACCCGGCATAAAATGTTAATTCAAATTCTTTTCATCCATTCTAGACCAATAAGAGAAAGAGAGAGAATTGTTATAAATAGACGAACTACAATATGTGAGTACCCAGATGGTGAAATTTAATGGTGGTGTTCCTCCATTTAAATTTAATGCAAAAATCGATTATTCGTTACAGTAGGCTACTTATGCTAAGGTGTCTTTATTGGACAATATTAGGTTTTTATTTGGTCATATACAACTGGCGGTAGTTTTCTCTTTGATTCGCATAGCAGTTATATCTCATATATTAACAACCTGTCATGACGTCATCATAGGTTGATATTCTGTTCATATCAACCGCTGATGACGTCGTGACAGGTTGATATGAAATATCAACCGCTAGTGACGTCATCTCAGGTCGATGTATTCGACTCCTAGCTATCAGCCGCTGATGATCGAAATAATACAAAAAACACAGAAATAAATTTGTATTCTTGTAACAATTAAAAAGTATTATGGTACAGTTTGTAACATTCAAGACAGAAATAAACGGCATACTTATCGGCATATTTAAATCGGTTATCCATACTCGACCATGTCTAAGATATCTTTCAGAATCATCTTTCCGTCAACACACTACGCCTTTTGATCCAAATTTTCTTTAGGTTTGAATAGATCCTCATCGATAGTTGCATCCACACCAATTCCATCGTCAATTTGATTGCTAAAGGGGTTGATTATTCGTCTGACTTCGTATTCCTATCCATTTTTTTTTGTTCTTTTGCTATTCAATTCTTCAAAATGGCGAATTGTAAACAAAAACAACCACGTAATTGCACGTGATTAATTCGGTAATATTCGTTATTTGACGGAAAGTACCGAGTAGGTAGCCCAATCGTCGTTGGCCTGTAATGGAAGAGTCCATTTAATTTAAGGATTGGTGTTGTATATGTCTGATATTAACCAATCATACCTCAGTTGCTATATTTATATCACCCTTGGGCTGCGCCCGCGGGTTATATAATATAGCAACCTCAGTTAGGTTAATATCCTATACACATTGGGCAAAGCCCAGCTTAACCAGAGCGGGGCCCTGGGCCTGACTATAATCGCTGGCAGGGGCGTAAATATAGGGATGTGTACCCCCCCCCCCCCGGGAAAATAAATAGTCGGTCGCAACATCAGTGCAGTCGGTAGCAAAATAAGAGCAGTCGGTATAATCCCTATACGACATTAAGTAACTGAACATATGATGAAAAACACAAGTTATATGGAAAATAATCACTGAGTATATTTCACACTATGTTTCAACAATTTCTTGTTGTCATTCTCAAGCAAGTAATGATAGTATAAAGGCAAGAAATCAAGTTATATACTATAAGGTAGCAAAAAAAAATTAGTCGACTTTTCTGTACCAGCAAGCGGGTTGGATAAGTGATGTTTTAAGGGCATTAACTTCAAAAGATGTCATGTAAATTTCTGTTAAAAAGTGGAGACAGTGGTGTGCCCATTGGAAAACCATAAACCTGTTCGTATACATCATCCCCGATGTGAAGTAGGTTGATTCTACACAATGCTTAAAGGACCTAAGTCCGTAACTCAAAATCCTCCAAAATCTTCGACATCGAAAACACGAATTATTGGTCAATTTAAATCAATATTGATGATGTAAACTTGCCGGGAAAAGAATAGCTTCTAATATCCGATATTTAAGATAAAATAGCTTAATGCGCTTCAGCCCCAGTTGTATTGAGAGAGTCGACGGACGAGGCTAGACACATTGCACCAAACCAAACGGAGTTATGTAGACTGTAATAACTAGACGCTAGAAATGTGCATTTGATTGCGATTGCTGGCTTATTTCGTCAAACATAACTGATAATTGAATTTGGAGTAAAAACGGAAACCATTGAATGTAAATCAGTTTATATACATTCATATTACAGTATTATATGCGTTGCGACCCACTTTTGTGAATTTTTAGGTCCCAAATGTTAGCGATTTAGCTTCTTTAATTAAAGATATTAAACTGTCAGTTGTAAGGTCAGTATCTAGTATGGTGGATGGATGGTTGATTCTCTCTCTTAGAATGGTAAACAACTCATCTCTTGGAACATTCGTAAAAAAAAATCAACTCAGATTTTGAATATTTCTAATTTTGTCGCAAAATTCGTTTGAGTTGCTAATAAACGAGCTAGTGGATTTCCCTAGTGGTATCAACAGTTTGGTGAGGAACTGGGCTTAACTGTAGAAGACGGAGTCTCTTGAGCAGACGAGAAGACAAGCTTTCAGTGGCGTTTTGTGGATCTTCATCGTGGCTTTAGAGTGCGGAGGCTGTGAGTGAATTGGACGTAATTGTCACAACTGTTGAGAAGAAATTTAAGTTTAGCTGATTTGATTCTTTGAGGTGTTTATGCAGTTTCTTTTCCAGTGTGGATGTTGGACTCCTCAGTTTCCTGTACGTCTTCGTTTCAGATAGCACCCTGGTGACTGTTTTTATACTCCGTGGTAACCATTAGGACCGCTGCCCTCCCTTTATCAGCCTGCACAATGGTTATTGACTTACACTGACGTAATTCATCCAGAGCTTTTTTCTGCGATTTGGTGACGTTGTGTCTTTTGGACGCGGTTCCTGGTAGTATGCTGGTGACGAAGTGAGCCAATTTTCCCACTTGGTGCAAGTTGCCGTAAGCCTTTCTCCAATCCTGTTATGAAATCACCTTGGTTTTTCGGTCTAGATGTCGATACGAATTTCAGGCCTTTGGGAAGAAGATCTATTTTTTCAACTGTCAGACGTCGACTGCTTAGATTTACCACTGTTTTGGTGAGAAATTCGTTCTTTTAGTTTTGGTTCTTGTAATTGGAGGCATGAGTTTCTTCTTCTTTGTAAGGGCTTCATACTTTTTGGTTTGTCTGGATTTAATAGTTTCGGTCGCAAAATCAGTTCAGTTGGTCGCAAAATAACAGCAGTCAGTATCAAAATAAGTGCTCACTGCACACGTCACGCTACTCAAGCAAAACTTTAGTATAAAATAACCTTGTCAACTTAACTTTTTCGAAAAAAATGTTTGTCACACCATGGCAAAAAAAAAGAAGTCAGTCTCCATCAAGGTGCTTAACGCAGTCGGTCACCGACTAAATGAATTAATGACAATCAGAATTCTGCAAAATCTCTTCTAAAAGTCCATGGCATTTTAGAGACCAAGGCCTAGTCCTTAAAAATTAATAGCTCATTTACATATCAGCGCTCCGCTCAATTCCATTATGCCACCATTCTTTAACTCCTTCTTTATCTTATACAATCTCACCACTACCATATTCAAAGTTAAAAGTGAATTACCCAGTTAATAGTATACCACTAGTGAGTGGGTCGTGGGTCGACAGGCTGTAGAATTATTAATAGTTCACTCTCACAAAACAGGCGACAATGACAGATAGGCCGGTATCTAAACTATTGGGAGGATAGCAGGGTGGTAACTTATTATCACTATTGGGAGGAAAATGGGGTGGTAAACATCCCTTCAGTAAAAGTCTGAGAGAGCGAACGCTATGGTTACCGAGTTATCTAAACTATTTGTGGGATAACCTATCGGACAGAAAGGTATAAAAGGGGAACTGGTGAACGACCCAAGATCAGTCATGGAGACACTGCGTTATCTATTGAACGCTGCACTCAAAGACCGTCCCCTCTTGCTCAAGACCCAGCCCATTGTCGACGTAGTGTGCGAGTGTATTGGAAACCTGATTCGCGGCAACGTTTCTGTAACCGAGAACGAAAAAGGACACTCCCTTGTTACGACGTTTAGGCATGTCTAAAACACCTTGGAAGACCCGTCGGCGACTTCTGAAACAACAAAAAGGAGGATTCTTCACCCGGTTGTTCCGGTCTTTTCTGAAAGATGGAATTCGCCAAGAAAATGAAACTGGTGCATATCGACGGACTCACTGACGTCGAACCCATCTCCGACCCAACACTAAGCTTCGAAAATAAAATGCAACACTACCGACAGTTGTTTACATCGTTATCAAACGATGCAAAAGAAAAGAATACCAGTAATTCCCTTGTTGGACTAAAAAATTTCTGAGCAAAAAGAAGTAGCAGCAACAACCGTGGTCTCAGAGACACCCATTTTGGAGTCAGTTCCCTGAGCCTATCAACATAAGGCTGGTCTTTTGTTGAAACACATGAAGGAAAATACACCTTGGTCGTGAAATGGGGACTTGGAATTGATTTGGAATGGCATACCTGTACCCGGTACCAATGCCATCGACATCGTGAATGATTTGGTTCGTCGGCGAAAGAATACTAAGGCTCCTATGGGATGGTTTGGGGTGATGCAAAGTTTGAAGACCACAAACGTACCGTGCGAAGCCATCGGCAATCAAGAACGATGGAACGTATTGTTCACACCACCCGCACGGACTTCCGTTCCGCCACGACGTCCGAAAAAGAAGAAAATCTCAAGTACGGATAACCCTACTACGAGTACACCTCCCAGACGACCCAAAATGACTGTCCTTGGAAAACCTATAAATAGCCTGATCATATGGCAATCGATTGAAACATGGCACGAAAGCTGAAGATAGTATATTACGACCCAAAACACCCAGCCGCTTTCGGTTGAAACAACAAAGGGTGTACACCTTGCACAAACCACTGAAAAGGGAATTCTCTCGGTCCGCCACGGTCGTGGCCGGGATAGACCTAAGCGATATGTCGGCCTTGGCCCAACGCCTTGGTGTTGCCTCTCAAAAACAAGACGGGGGACAGTTTTGTGGACGCATTTTGTCGAATCTTTCAAAGTTGACAACCCCCACAAATTCAAACAGACAAAGGTACCGAATTCCTCAATCGAAAAATGCAAGCCTACCTGTAAAAGAAAAAAAAATTCGTGACACACAACGTCGAAACCAAGGCCAGTGTGGTGGAACGATTTCGACGGACATTGAAAGAGCACATGTGGCGATACTTTACTCATCGACAAACACAACGGTACATCGATGTGCTAGACGAACTGGTTCGGGCTTAAAATGCTAGACGACATCGGACCATCGGCATGGAGCCCAAAGACGTTCGTCCCGAACATGAATTGATGTTGACAACACCCTCCACGTCCCATCAAAAAGAAAACAATGGACACCGGTACAACCACGACCGTACGTTTGCCTTTACGGAAACACGGAACCTTCGATAAAGGTTACTGGCCGAACTAGACTCTGAAAACATTCAACCTTGCATCCAACGTCAGTCCCGGTTACAAACTTTTGGACGAGAGGGACGAACTCATACAGAGCACCTTCTATCCCGAAGAATTGCAAGCAGTCCAAGTTATCGACGATGAGATCTTTCCCATCGAAAGAGTACTCGAAAGAAAAAAAGATAAAGTTTTGGTGAAACGGTTGGGCTATCCGGCGAGTTTTAATTCGTGGATCGATAGGACCAGTCTCCAAAACGTATAAATAGGAGCGAGAGACGTCGACCTCAGTCAACATGCAAGACAAAACCACATCTACGTCCACAGTTAGTCGCTCTAGGGAAAACGTGTGCCACAAGCGGAAATCGTTTTTTTCTGTCAAGTGATTTTAGTGTACGTCTTGGCGGGTGTTTCTTTGTCCAAGTTGGCCTTCAAACCTTACGGATCGCAGACTACCTTGTAGACGGCCTTACTCTCCACATATCACACCCACCTGGAACCGCCACTTCTCGTCGATCATCGGGAATGGGAAGTGGGTCTGTCCATAATCACGTTACCTGACCAATGGAACAACATCGATCCCCGAGTCAACACGATCAGCTTACGCGTTCATTATTGGTCGCCCTCAAACATGGCGCCCGAAGTAAAAATATGCAAGGAACACCATAGCATCGACCCCTCGCATTGTTTCAGGGGATCGATCAAGGGATCGATCGAATTGGTAACGCACATCAAGGGTGGCGACTAGGAATCGCTGAGGCATATCCTGGATGTCCACAACACACACTTGGATGATTTGTGGAATCTGGCTCCCATCTACAGTCATATGGCCAATCAACCCGTTCGCTTGGATCCCAACAACAAGGAATTGACCGACCACGAGAAGAAATAGCAGAAGTATTACGAAGGTCGCCAGGTGATGCGTCAAGGGGCCGCACAAAAAGGTTCTTTCGTTTCTTTCACCAACGATGAGTGTATCTGAAGATCAATCACGTGCAGGCGCTTTTCTACTTTGACATGTTGCCGAGAATCAATCTTCGTCTGCACGGACCCATTGTGTCCATGTTGGGATGGACTGGAAACGAAGGGATGATTTCCTGCAGTCAATAGAAATGACCACCAAACCCCAAATCTTCAAATCCAGTTAGATCTGTTTTACATCTACACGGACATTATCGAACCACAGATCGTGGGCGACGTAAAGGCTCCCTTGTTGGACGTGATTTGCAGTCGACAATCGTATCACCGTCCCGCCAGGATTCAGTACGTGCCTCTAAAGTACAGTCGACTAAACTCCATTGATCCCTATGTAAGGAACGGAATGGGAAAAGCCGTGTCATTTCTCGACGGTAAGGTGGTAGTCCAACTTCATTTCCGCCACCGACAATGATTCAAGTGTACGAAAGCAGAGTGCTCAGACAGTGCTCGGCCGTTCTGGTGGTGTACAAGGGGGGAATTCTGAGACAGCAAGGTGCCGGTCGATCGTCGGGATTATTGAATGCCGCCAAATCGATGGGGATGGTTGACGTCTGATCCCAACTAACAAAGGATTGAAACAACGCCAGAAAATCGTCGCTACCAGTCGCACCTTTGAACTGCAGTCACGTCTTCACTTGGACATGTGCCTTTAAGATCGGTATCTGCTTCACGGTGTGGACCTGCGGTTTAAATTGGAAAAACACTCCCCGAAATTTTTTCTAATGTACGGTGATGGCAACGTGGAGGAGACTACAAAGTCGAGTTCACCAAAGCCCAGAGCCTTATTAGAGAGTCTGGCCAACCTGTGTCCCGATTATTATTGGCTAATGGTGGTCACGAGACACATGGACGCCATTACGTTACCTATCTGAATAGAATCGTCTGCATAGTAGCCTATAATTTGACGTGTTTTAAATGACATAATTGGTATGTTGTGTGGATGTGAAATGCCACACAAGAGACGGGCAAGGGATTTATATACACAGGTTCCCCAAAAATGCAAAAAAGGTCTATTGTGGGAAATCTTGTAAAAATTGTTCCGCCCGGAATTTAGTAAAAGTACTAGTAGCCTGTCATTCGTGTTTTTAATGATTTCAAGCGACCCTAGATTCTTATTGTAGTTTGAAGAAATTCCGAATCTAATGACATATTCACGTCATTGGTTATTTTTATACGCCCACATTTTCATGTGGACGTATTATGTCGTCGCCCCTGTCCGTCCGTCCACAATTGTTTGTGGACTCTCTACAGGTCACAATTCTTACCCGATTTTGACGAAACTTGAAATATAGGTTTATCCCCCAAAGATCTCGGCTGCTTTCGATATTGACATGTATCGGATCAAAACTTCATGGATTATGGCCCCTGATTGTACGAAAAATCATGTTTTTAGCTTGTGGACCCTATAGAGGTCAAGATTTTGAACCGATTTTGATGAAACTTTACATTCATGTTTATAACCCTAAGATTTTGGTTCCTTTCGACATTTGCGCCTATCGGGACGTAATTTCCTGAATTATTGCCCCTGATTGTCCGAAAAATCACCTATTTTAGCTTGTGGTACCTCTGAAGGTCACAATCACTATCCGATTTAAAAAACCGCTCGAATATATCACCGTTACGCCCTAAGGAAGGTCTAGTTCAAATTTCGGAAAAATCGGGCCAAAATTGCCATACAAAATGGCCGCCGTTCGTACGCGAATACTGTTAAAAAATGGTATATCAAGGTTGTGGACCCTGTAGAGGTCACAATTTTAATTCAGTTTTGATGAAACTTGAAATGCATGGTTATAACCCATTGATCTTGGTTCCTTTCGATATTTGCGCATATCGGATAGTAACTTCCTGAATTAATGCCCCTGATTATACGCACAATCGCCTTTGTTTAGCTTGTGGTCTCTCTAGAGGTCACCATTATTATCCGATTTAAAAAAATCGTTTGATTATATCACTGTTACAAGCAAAGGAAGGTTGAGTTCAAATTTCGGGAAAATAGGACCAAAATTACAATACAAAATGGCTGCTGTTTGTACGCAAATACTGTTAAAAAATGGTATTTCAAGGTTGTGGAGTGGACCCTGTAGAGGTCACAATTTTAATTTCGATTTTGATGAAACTTAAATTGCGTGTTTATAACCTAAATATCTTGATACTTTTCGATATTTGTTTATCAAATTGTAACTTAATGAATTATGGCCTTTGATTGTAGGAAAAATCACTTTCGGTTTTGCTTGTTCTCTATCCATCTCTCGAAAATGTGGGCGTATCCTTCCTGGCAGCCGCTGGTTTTATATTTCTTTTTGATGAATGAATATCCGAAAATTTGTTATGAACTTGGGAAAGCTACTTTGACATAGACCTAGCCTTAGTTAAGTACCCGGTACGGTAGATGTTTTTTCGATTTAAATTTCGTCTGTATTGCATAAATTTTTGCGGTTTGGGTTAATTTGTATTAATGAATTCATTCCTGAGTTTTCAAAAAGAAAATATTTTCTTTGGAATAACACTTTTGAGTTTGACACCTGAAGTAATAAGTTAGTATCTAGACTACGGACCTGGCCTAGTTCGTATGTTTTTTGATATAAACTTCATCGATATGGTCATTTTTTATAAAAAAATTTATGGGCCCCTAAGTGATCATGTTTGATATCTCCATCCAGGAGTGAATCTTCAACAATTTGTTATGCTTGAGAAAACAATGTATTCCTAGCAAAGTTCCCGCCTGACTTTATATATTATATCTTATGTAGAACTGTCAGAAGTCATTATTATTAGTTATTCGTATTAAGCCGTTTAGTCTGAAAAACTTGTTTTTATTAAAATTTACATTATTCATTTGTTGGTCTTTTTGGGGAGTCGAAGTTTAAATATCGTTTTCCTGCAATTTTGATTAAAAGGCTTAAACATTTTTTTGCTCCTTAATTAAAATAGTATATCAATAACTTCCTCGGATTTGTTTCCATGGATATATAGAGATAGAATGAGAGAGCGAGCGCTAACGTAGACCTTTAATAATTCGCTCGTGCGTAAGCAATGGAAGGGAACTGGAGGACAGGTAGAAAACCTAGGAGATTGGATAGGCCAAAGGCGGACCCAGGAAATCCTGATAGGGGTGTCGGTGGTGATTTCTGGCGAATATCTATTTTTATACTGTTTTTTAGGGGGGCGGGCCCCTATCCCCCCCCCCCTAATCAGCCTCTGGGATAGGCGACCATACTCATTGTCGCCTAAAATCTTTAGATCGAAACATCGCCGCTTGATTAAATGCCAGACCTTATTTTCTAAACAATATTTTTTATTCAGGTTGTCTGAATGGGATTGGGGAACAGGCTTAGCCTATGTAAGACATACCTTATGCTCTAAAGCGCACGTCTCCAAGGAAACACACAATTTATGATTAAATACGAAAGATTTCTAATTAGCAAAAGGCACAACTACTATAATGATGTGTTTACAAATAACACAGTTTCATAATGATAGTTTCAAGATCTTCACCTTACTTCCTTCGGCGCGGGAAGGGGTCAGGGGGTTGCGGGCGGGGGTGGAATGGTAAAGGTAAAGCACGTGTATCCTAAAGCCTGTCATTGATTCAGCTGACGTGGTTTCGAATCCCCGGTTGTAGGTGACAAGGAGTAGAGTCGCCTGTCAAACCGCGTGGATTTTCTCCGGTTTCCTCCCACTGCAAAATGCTGGACATGTGATCACTGGTGATTTGAACATAGTCCA
The DNA here is from genome assembly GCA_917208275.1 of Patella pellucida. Taxonomy (NCBI): domain Eukaryota; kingdom Metazoa; phylum Mollusca; class Gastropoda; family Patellidae; genus Patella; species Patella pellucida. The sequence continues at coordinate 39,032,421 of OU795037.1, read as the reverse complement.
GAATAATAAGCTACGTGAAATTTTGTCCAAACGACCCAAATACCGGGAACCGCAACCATTTTCATGGGATCAAAATTTCAAACTTATTATGGATGCCGTAGAGGACTACGCTAGATCATGGGCTAAGAGGGAAGATGTTATCTCGGATACTCTCTCTGATTGGACTTATTAGTCTATCAGTCGTTTACTTAAACGAAGAATATACATGCAACGTTTGTCAGTTGACACTAGGCCTAAGTCTATATTCAATGATGTTAGCCTTGTTGAAAATCTGAATGCCTTGCATGACAATTATGTCATTGTGCCAGCTGACAAGGCGTCCAATAACATAGTGTTTATTTGTAAACGACATTATTTTGACTGTCTGTTTAAAGAACTTAATTTCGGGAAACCAATCGACAGTGCTACTCTTAGTAAGGATGAAATTATATCCAATCACAAATCTGTACTCACTTCATTTGGTACTCCATGTGGAAATACCTATACAGATTTGCCCTTGTTGTATTGGATACCTAAATTACATAAACATCCTTACAAGCAACGTTTTATAGCAGGTTCATCCCGTTGTTCCACAAAACCACTTTCAAATGTATTGACATCTATACTAACAGCTGTTAAAGAGGGTATTCAAAAATACCGTGACAAAGTATACTCTCGAAGTGGTATAAATCAAATGTGGATATATTAAAAAATTCCAAAGAATTACTTGATGGTTTGCAATCTAGATCCCTTGCTTCAGTACCGAATGGACGCGCTTATTTCATCGCTCTAATGTTTTGACTTATATACCTGTTAATTATCACTAAAGTGCAAATATTTTTTGTGTTGAATGCTTCTCAGGATATCTTAAACTGTTTCTGTTCATCATACAAGACTCTAAACTGTAAGTAATGAACTAATCCATCAACAACCTGCAGTCAACATTTTTTTGTGAAAAAAAAACAACAACTTCAAAATGGCGGCGATAGTCACCACAGTAAAAAAACGCTACGAACCAGAAGAAAGAATGCCTAAGCTTATAGCTAAATATGTAAGCAAACTGCCAACTGCTATACGGTCAAGCAAGGAGTTAAATTATACACTAAACATTGATAAATAAACTAGATGCTGCCTTCAGAGACTCGATGACATTAAAACTAACTGGGGGAGGGATACGCATTATATGGAACAGCGGCTACTATGAAGAATTTCATCGAGTGACTAATTTATTTTATGCAAGTCTGGAACAACGAGAGCTGGTAAAAGTAGATATCTCCAATCGAGTAGACAAACAGAATAGTTGCAGCTATACAGTTACGACTATAATCTCGCTTGAGAGTAAGAGACCATATAAATACGTAATCAATTATTATAATACCACGTGAACCGTCCTTGTGAATGGCTCCGGAGAATCCATTTTTTTAACAGACCACTTTCCCGAAATTGTTGACCATATTAGTAGTGAAAGAGCCGATGATTTAAGTAAGGTCGTAATAGAGTCACTGCATCACAGCTCAAACCCAAGCCAACAAATTGACCAATCAAGTGAAAAGTCAGAGAAAAGTTTTCCAAACAGTCTATACGAAAACCCCGATTTAACTTTAAGTACACCTGATCTCTCTGACTCTGACACAAATTCTACTACCTCCACTACCTCCATACACAACGAATCAAGCTTGCATAATAATCTAATGAAATGAAAGATAAAAGTAAAGGTACAATCAAACAGAACAGAACAAGTCGTCTGCCTGTCCCGGAAAAGTCCTCAAAGTCAAATGTTAATAAATTGAACGAAAGGAGTAGGTCTACATGTAGCCGTCTAGCTGCTTTTGAATCTACAGTGGCTGGCTTGAGATTGGAATTAAATAAATTCAAATCTTTTCTCCATAACACCCAGACCGAGAATGACTTATTGTGTGAAGAAATAAAATATCTGGATGAACTAAATTGTGATCTAAAGATTGCTGTTCATAACTTAAGAAGTGAAAATGCAACATTAAAAGTTTCAAACATGGACCTCATCAATGATATGCAGAAAATGACTAAAGCACCAGAACATGAAGTTAAACACATGGAAAAGTCAAAGGTGAGCCCTACAAAGATTGCTGTTAAACCTGTTCCGACCGAACGCCATGAGCGGATTAAACCATTAGATAGACACAAGAACATAGTGATTGGCTCGTCTATCCTGCAAGACATAAAACCAAGAAGGCTCGATCGTTTGGGTGACACAGCAGTACGCACTATAAGTGGTGGGAAAATAGGAGATACTTTCAAATTTCTTGAAAATTGTCAAGTATCAGATGAAACTCAACAAATTACTTTCCTGATTGGATCGAATAATGCTTCTCCGCACACCAATTTCAATGATTGCAAAGATTCGTACCTAAATCTTATAAAACTTTCAAAACACAAATTCCCGAAAGCAAATGTGAATTTTCTTGAACTCCTACCGAGACTGAACAACAGAAACAGGGACATTAATAGGCCTATTCACACCCTAATAATGTGCTTCAAGAAGTGTGTGCTGCTACTAATAGTAAATTTATTAGGACTTCAACCAGCTTCTCTCACTATAATGATATGAATAAAATCAAGCATCACCTTTACCGCAACGAAGTTCACCTTAACCTTAAAGGCTCTGGCAGACTGGCTGCAATACTCAAAGGAGCCCTCAACCTATACCAGGGGACACCAGTAAACTCCCGGAAATCTGATGAAACTACATATTCAACTTCAGCTCAATATCACTTACCACTACCAGACACAAGATTTCCACCACCACCTCGTGTACATAATATATCAAGATCACTTTCAATGAACGTGAACAAAAGTAGCCTATGGCCTCCAATCTCCAGGAACTAAGCTACCCGACACTCGTATATATCCATATAGTGCTACAATACATCATGTATACATACTATTGGGCGCTGATCAGTGCCATTGATAACACTACTGTAACTACAGAAATTAGTTCTTTAATACATGTTATGTTTTCCAAGTATTTATATCGCAGTATAGTGCTCCAGATTATTCTATTCATGTATGTAGAAGCTCATCTGGCGATCGTGTGTGCTAAATTCATAGGATGTATTTAAAGTTCTACCTGTTCCTACGAAAAAGTGTGAGTTAGTCTATCTGTGGTTCTCTGTGTGCTAATTCCTACATAGTAGCTTGTGTTTAAAGTGCTGCAGACTTATTAATAGCATCTACATGTACCTTGTGTGTGGTTCCTGAAAAGTCTTTCATGTAAACATATTGAGATTGCATAACTACATGACATGTACATGTATATCACGAACAATATTCTTTAACAACACAGTAAATTTCGTCAAATTCAGTATATCATTCTATTTAACATTGTCATTGATTACCACATAGGATTATGATGAACTGCACACCCCATCGATGCTCACATTCTTCTACCCTTTCCTTGACTGAAAATATATGTACATGTATGTCACTTTCTTACTTTGTTGCATGCACAAAATTTGTTTGTATTTGTGATTAATTTATAGGTATATTTATCAATTTCATTTTATTAAGTCGATAGCTAGTGATTGTCGTGTAAATACACATTTTTTTTCGTGTAAACAAGCATTGTACTTGTTACTCTCTTTTATTGCATGCAGATATCCGTATCTGTAGTTGTTTGATAGCTCCATGTACATGTACATGCATTCATATATGTATTGTTTTTTATCCCACCCTGGTTAATACGTAAAATTTTGATTCTGGTGTAAAATCTGCACTTACTTATTTTCCCTATATATTTTGGGTTTTTGGTGGGGTTTTTTGTTTATTTATTATTATTATTTATTTATTTTATTTTTCTCTAAATTCATCTTTTTAATTATTCTGTTATTTTATTAAACACAAATAACTGAATAATTATATAATAAAAGAAAATCCTCAATGTATAACTTCTTAACTCAGAGGGGCCTGCGCTTCTGTCACCTAAATGTATGTCATTTATATAACAAATTAGATGAACTAAAACTCCTAATTGAAAACTATGATATAGTAGGTTTTTCAGAAACACATTTAAACCAAAATATCAAGGATGATTATTATCTAACTATACCCGGATTTCACCCCCATTTCGTAAAGCTGGTTGCAATGCAGCCTCGTCTGGAACGATACTGTATGTAAGAGAGTCGCTGAAATGTAAACAAAGAAATGATTTAGAACACGGTAATATTGAGTCACTCTGGGTTGAAATCAATTTAAAAAACACCCAGCCTTTATTAATTTCATGTACATTTAGAAATCCTGCATCAAGATTTAAGTGGTTAATAGATTTTAAGGAAATGATGGACTTTATAATACATGTAGATAAGAAGTACGAAGTAATAATCTTAGGGGATATAAACATCGATCTGCTAAATCCTGTCAATAAATACTGGGCTGATATTCTCGATAATTACCATCTAAGACAAATTATTACAAGTCCAACACGTGTATCAAATAGGTCTTCTACATTGATTGATCATGCCATTGTTTCTTCTCCCAATAATATTATTGAATCTGTTGTCCCCTCATACTCTATTTCTGATCACTTCCCAATCTGCTTTACTTGGCGAAAAAAGGGTATCAAAATCCCCAAATTAAGACCCATTTATATCAGATATAGATCATTCAAAAAATTTAACGAAACCAACTACCTGAGTGACTTAGCCTCCGCAGCCTTTGATAATATTTTTCACTTCAATAATCCGGATGAGTGTCTTGATTTATGGTATAAAATTCTAACCCCAATTATAAATAAACATGCTCCTCTCAAAACTAGACGTGTCAAAACTGCCATTAAACCACCCTGGTTGTCAAATGAAATACTAGAAATGATGCGCAATAGGGATTATCACAAGAAAAAAGGAAATATAACTATGTTCAAAAAATGTAGAAACAGTCTAAAATCCATGATCCGATCTTCTAAATCTGAGTATTTAAAAAGCCTTGTTTCTGACAGTCGGAACTCTAAACAAATTTGGAATGCAATTAAAACCTCTGTCAACAGTAATAATAATATGACTCAATCTCTCCCTATTGATCCCGAACTTTTCAACAACCACTTTACAAATATAGCTGACAAACTCATAAAGGATAATATTAACAGGTACAAATCTAAAAACGATTGTCTTCTCCAAAACTTCATCAAATCAAAATTACCTCAAACTACCGAATTTGACATTCCTCTAATGAAAATTCATGAAGTATGCAAGGCCTTAGAGTCACTAGACATTACTAAGTCAGTATATAGTAGGTGTAGACATGGTAAATCCTCGTTTCCTCAAGTTAGGGTCATATTATCTCTCAAATAGCTTAACATATAATTATATTTAACTTGTGTATTAAATCACATTATTTTCCAAAAGTATTCAAGAAGGCGAAGGTGTTGCCGGTTCATAAAAATGGACCAAAAACTGATCCAGATAATTATCGGCCTATATCAATACTTCCAACAATTTCAAAGATACTTGAAAGACATATTCATCGTAATCTTTACGGTTATTTAACTAAACATAATCTGATAAATACCTATCAATCCGGATTCAGAAATAACCATTCTTGTTTGACTGCCCTTACCAATATGACTGAAAACTTTTATGAAGCCCTTATCGGTGTAATATTTTTCGATTTTAGAAAGGCTTTTGATCTAGTTAACCACAATATTCTCTTTGCTAAATGTAATTTGTACCAACTTTCAGCCAACACTATCAATTTCATTAGTTCTTATTTATATCAACGGTGCCAGAGTACAATTGCTAATGGAATCACATCTACTTTTCAGCCCGTCATACATGGAATCCAACAGGGGTCCGTCCTAGGACCTTTACTGCTTAACATTTTTATAAATGATCTTCCCCTCCACCTGCAGGCCTCCTGTGACCTATTTGCTGATGACACTACGGTTTATTCTGCCGCAAATAATATGTCTGACCTTCAATCCAAATTACAACTAAATACTGATTCCCTACTCAAATGGTGCCAAATTAACCTTATGCTTGTCAATGAACAAAAAAACTAAATGTATGGTAATAACAACTAAACAGAAAAGAAAACTTATTCAGCCTGACTTGTCAATAATTATCAATAATTCTATTATAGAAAATGTCTCCAACTTCAAATTACTAGGTGTAATCATTGATAACCATCTTCAGTGGAATGAACATGTTAAATATGTTTCAAAAATCATTTACCAAAAATTATTTCAACTTCGTAAATTAAAACAACTTCTACCTATTAAATTTCGATCTTTGTTTTATAAATCAAATATTCAACCCTATATTTATTACTGTTCACCTATCTGGGATGGCTCTGATAAACATTTCCTAGATGTACTTCAACACCAGCAAAATTCAGCTCTTAAACTTATTCTTGATGTTCGACACACTGCCGAAATTTCGAATGCAGCCAATAATAACAATATCAATGTTTTGAATGTGGAAAACAGGCAACTATTAAATAAATACACGCTCTTGTACAAAATTATAAACCAACAATGCCCAAACTACCTCGCTGAAACACTGTTATATAATTCTACCCCTTACTCTAACATTAATAAACGAATGATTGTACTAAGACCAAATCTTAGTGTATTCAAAAATAGTATTAAATTCTGTGGAACACGCCTATGGAATACATTACCATGTTATCTCAAACATTTTAAATCCGGCAATGCCTTCCGCGCCCAACTAATTAAATATCTAAATAAAAATTAATTACTGTCTTTCATCGATTTGATTAACCTGATATTCATACAATCTACATTGTTGCATGTAGTCCTTATGAACTTGTCACAGTCATTATCAATCTTCTTTAACGCCATATTGCATCTTTTATGTTCCCCAAAAATGTACATCTGTAAATATATGTTCAACTTGTTGTTTTGTGGGGGGGTTTGTGGGGGGGGGGGGCTGTTTATATATATATAATGTATATATATCTTATATTTATAATATGCATATATATATTTTTTTATTTTTTTATTAATGTATAAATTTATATTTCTTTTCTATCTATTAATGTACATATGTTCCCATTGTTTAAAGGGCAAAATGTAAGAAAGGCCATTGGCCTAATTTTCAACCCTTTTGAAATAAAGTTATTATTATTATTATTATTATTATTATTATTATCTATTCAAACGTTTGACTTTTCTACTTTGTACACTAAAATTCCCCATAGTAAATTAAAAGCCCGATTGAAAGACATTATTCACAGTGTCTTTTCGTCGAAATCGGGTACTGCTAGATATCAATATTTAGTTGTAAATTATAATTCTACATATTTCGTTAAGTATCACAGTGATTCAAAAAACAAATACACGGCCATCAAGATAATTCAGATGTTGGATTTTTTAATTGATAACATCTTTGTTGAATTTGGAGGGGAAATATATCAGCAAGTGGTTGGCATCCCAATGGGCACCAACTGTGCACCTTTGCTTGCTGATCTGTTTCTCTATTCGTACGAACCCGAGTACATACAGATGCTCGTAAAAACAAATAAACGATCAGACAGACTATTTGATTTCACTTATCGATATATTGATGATGTTTTAGCCCTTAATAATCCTAAATTTAATGATTACGTAGACTTCATATATCCTGATGAGCTCGAAATTAAAAATACCACTGACGGTGACAATTACGCTTCCTACTTGGATCTGCGTCTCGATTATGACAATGAGCTTGTTCCTTTTATTCTGATTTTTTAAGTAGATCGAGGCATTTGTCATCTAAGCTTCAACTACAAGGATACTTGCGCACTAAACTTATTAAAACCTTTAAAAAGTTTTATGGTCGTCATATTGATTTGATTGGTAAATATAACGTGTCTCTCTCGGCTATTATTCTAGATATTTTTAATTGACACGTATACTATTACTATCACCCTGATAATGTCTACCACATCGTTAAGACAGTTCATCACGTTTTGCATACTATAGTTCATTGGCTAATCACGCTATTTGAACGACATTTCGCCTAATAGATTGGATGCAGCTATGGCGGGTGTGGCGCCAGGCAGGGTAAGCTTACTCTTCCGGGCACCTGTTACCACTGTTTGTCGTGTATTTTGTACACGATGAACAGTCCATTTGCTGATTACACTATTTTACCTGATTGCACTATTTTGCCTATACGGTTTGTTTTGGTTGGGATCCGAACCAGTGTAGGCTGTTATTGATAGTCCATTGGCCAATCACGCTATTTTACTGAGATTTCGTCTAATAGTTTGGATGCAGCTATGGCGGGTGTGGCGCCAGGCAGGATAAGCTTACTCTTCCGGACACCTGTTACCACTGCTTGTCGTGTATTTTGTACACGAGGAGCAGTCCATTTGCTGATTACACTATTTTGGTAATACACTATTTTGCCTATAACGTTTTTAGGACTTCGAATTCTGTCTTATGGTTCGTACTTGGTTTTTTTTTATTTCTACCACTGGGTGGGTTGCTCTGCCGGTGGATATTTTATGTCCCCGAGGTAACCTGAAACCCAGTAGCTTTATAGTTCCATGTTGAGTACAAATAACCAAAAAATACGGCTGGGAGGCAGTTTCGGGGTAAAAAAAACTGCCACGATACCCCCAAGAGCACGGGGGATATCGGTGATTTATCCCAAGATACTAGTAATGGTATGGGAGATATTTTTCGTTCAGGTGCCTGTAATGTCTTAAAGTCCTCGAATGATTCATCAACGTCCAATGTTATCTAAGGTATAGAGTGTACACTCTGCGGACTGATTTATGTTGTCGAAACTAAAGGACCTTTACACTTGCGACTTAAAGGTCATCGTCACAACATTAATAAGGGTAGTAACCAGATTCTCTATAGACATTTTAACCAACCGGACAACACTATACTATCAATGAGAGTGTTGATATTAGAGAAAATTTACCACCATACTAACAGCCCTACTTTGAGTACTCCCTTTCGCAGAGACCGAGAGGAATATTGCATACGGACATTAGGTACTGCCACCCCTTATGGATGCAATGACAATGTAGCTACTATTGGGAATTTATCTAGCCCTGCATGCTGCGATGTTAATGTCATGACGTTATTCCCCAAGTTTCGTCGTCGAAAACGCAGTCACGGACATCGTCGCCACACATCACCTAAGCTCATCACTACATCATTGGGTGCCCTTTTAGAAATTATCCAGGAACCACTAGGGCCACATCATATCCGTACTAAATTATATTCTATTCCACTTACTATTTTTAAATTACTTAAAGCTGAATGTTTGGATACAGAGTTGTATCAATTGTTCTTGACATTGCCCACCGTCGTCTGGACATTGCAACTGAGTCTGATGCATCGCACACCACCAACAGTTCATTTCTAAAGTTGAAATTTGCTTATAAAGGCATTGATGCTATCGGATTAAGCCAAATATTACACCATAAGCAGGTCACAGCACACATCCCTCCTTACTTCAAAACTGTAACTGTTCCTAGGATTTCTTATACTTATACTAAACCCATTGCATCCAAAATATTTAATTACAGAAACGCATTATCTGACATCAATGCAAAAGACCTATATGATAACACTCTACCATGTTCATGTTCTACGTCGTCCTTTCTTTACCCGCAAGCTGGACATGTGGTCACTGGTGATTTGAACATAGTCCAGAATAATAAGCTACGTGAAATTTTGTCCAAAGTACCCAAATACCGGGAACCGCAACCATTTTCATGGGATCAAAATTTCAAACTTATTATGGATGCCGTAGAGGACTACGCTAGATCATGGGCTAAGAGGGAAGATGTTATCTCGGATATTCTCTCTGATTGGACTAAGTCTATCAGTCGTTTACTTAAACGAAGAATATACATGCAACGTTTGTCAGTTGACACTAGGCCTAAGTCTATTTTCAATGATGTTAGCATTGTTGAAAATCTGAATGCCTTGCATGACAATTATGTCATTGTGCCAGCTGACAAGGCGTCCAATAACATAGTGTTTATTTGTAAACGACATTATTTTGACTGTCTGTTCAAAGAACTTAATTTCGGGAAACCAATCGACAGTGCTAAATATAAACGATCTACTCTTAGTAAGGATGAAATTATATCCAATCACAAATCTGTACTCACTTCATTTGGAACTCCATGTGGAAATACCTATACAGATTTGACCTTGTTGTATTGTATACCTAAATTACATAAAAATCCTTACAAGCAACGTTTTATAGCAGGTTCATCCCGTTGTTCCACAAAACCACTTTCAAAGGTATTGACACCTATACTAACAGCTGTTAAAGAGGGTATTCAAAAATACTGTGACAAAGTATACTCTCGAAGTGGTATAAATCAAATGTGGATATTAAAAAATTTCAAAGACTTACTTGATGGTTTATAATCTAGATCCCTTGCTTCAGTCTCATCTATTCAAACGTTTGACTTTTCTACTTTGTACACTAAAATTCCCCATAGTAAATTAAAAGCCCGATTGAAAGACATTATTCACGGTGTCTTTTCGTCTAAATCGGGTACTGCTAGATATCAATATTTAGTTGTAAATTATAATTCTACATATTTCGTTAAGTATCAAAGTGATTCAAAAAATGAATGAATGAAATGGGGTTTAACGTCCTACTGTTATGCACTTAACCTGAGCTAATTGAAGACGGGCATACGCCATACAGTGTGCTATGAGGGAAATTTTGCCCGGGCAGCGGCGCTACGGCCTACCCCATATATCGAATTCCAACTGCCAAGGGATATTTTACGTGCATTCTAATGTGTACACGGGACCTCGGTTTTTCGTCCCATCCGAACGACTAGGCAGTTGTCCTTGTCAGGCCCCCCTTCTGCATCACTGACAAGGGGAAATCACGTCCGAAAATCAAGATGAACTTTCTCGGCCAATGCAGGGATCGAACACCCGACCTCCAGGCTAGCGAACCAGCGCCTTATCCACTTAGCCACCGTGATCCCCTGTGATTCAAAAAACAAATACACGGCCATCAAGATAATTCAGATGTTGGATTTTTTAATTGATAACATCTTTGTTGAATTTGGAGGGGAAATATCAATCTCGTTCCCAGAGTCAGCGGCGGGGCCGGAGGCCTCTAGGGCCAAAGACCGTCCATTATCTTCAATTTTTTTTTACAGGTAAGCCCCGCCCATTCTGACCTCTGATTGGTCAATCTTTTTGGGGTCTTTTTCTCGAAAACAAGATGTCGGATCGTCGTTTTGTTTGTTGTGAAATGATTCTTGAGTCAAAGTTAACTCGCTGACATAACAAAAGTAGGTCCTAAATGTAAAAATTTAAGTTTTCGTAAAGATCTATTTTTCTACGCGTGTGTGTATTTTTAAGTGATTCGGTCATCCAGACACTTAAAATAAATACATGTCACGTGCCAGTCGTGTGATTCGTCCCTTCGGGAAAATGGCTATCAGTGTCACCAGAGAAATTTCTTTCTCCAAAATTGTTCTGGTTCGAGATTGGGAACATATATCAGCAAATGGTTGGCATCCCAATGGGCACCAACTGTGCACCTTGTCCTTTGCTTGCTGATCTGTTTCTCTATTCGTACGAAGCCGAGTACATACAGATGCTCGTAAAAAAAATAAACGATCAGTCAGGCTATTTAATTTCACTTATCGATATATTGATGATGTTTTAGCCCTTAATAATCCTAAATTTAATGATTACGTAGACTTAATATATCCTGATGAGCTCGAAATTAAAAATACCACTGACGGTGACAATTACGCTTCCTACTTGGATCTGCGTCTCGATTATGACAATTGCCTTAAACTGAGTGTTAAATTGTACGATAAACGGGGTGACTTTGACTTTCCGATTGTTAACTTTCCATTATTAGTAGTAACATTCCAATATCACCAGCTTATGGAGTGTTTGTGTCTCAGCTAATTTGTTACACGAGAGCTTGTTCCTTTTATTCTGATTTTTTAAGTAGATCGAGGCATTTGTCATCTAAGCTTCAACTACAAGGATCTTTGCGCACTAAACTTATTAAAACCTAAAAAAAGTTTTATGGCCGTCATATTGATTTGATTGGTAAATATAACATGTCTCTCTCGGCTATTATTCTAGATATTTTTAATTGACACGTATACTATTACTACCACCCTGATAGTGTCTACTACATCGTTAAGACAGTTTATCACGTTTTGCGGGGATCACGGTGGCTAAGTGGATAAGGCGCTGGTTCGCTAGCCTGGAGGTTGAGTGTTCGATCCCTGCATTGGCCGAGAAAGTTCATCTCGATTTTCCAGCGTGATTTCCCCTTGTCAGTGATGCAGAAGGAGGGCCTGACAAGGACAGCTGCCTAGTCGTTCGGATGGGACGAAAAACCGAGGTCCCGTGTACAAATTGGAGTGCACGTAAAAGATCCCTTGGCAGTTGGAATTCGATATAAGAGTAGGCCGTAGCGCCGCTGCCCGGGCAAAATTTCCCTCATTGCACACTGTGGCGTATGCCCGTCTTCAATTAGCCCAGGTACGGTGCTTAAGCGTAGGACGTTAAACCCCATTTCATTCATTATCACGTTTTGCATACTATAGTTCATTGGCTAATCACGCTATTTGAACGACATTTCGCCTAATAGATTGGATGCAGCTATGACGGGTGTGGCGCCAGGCAGGGTAAGCTTATTCTTCCGGACACCTGTTACCACTGTTTGTCGTGTATTTTGTACACGATGAACAGTCCATTTGCTGATTACACTATTTTACCTGATTGCACTATTTTGCCTATACCGTTTGTTTTGGGATCACAACCAGTGTAGGCTGTTATTGATAGTCCATTGGCCACTCACGCTATTTACTGAGATTTTGTCTAATAGTTTGGATGCAGCTATGGCGGGTGTGGCGCCAGGCAGGGTAAGCTTACTCTTCCGGACACCTGTTACCACTGCTTGTCGTGTATTTTGTACACGAGGAGCAGTCCATTTGCTGATTACACTATTTTGCTTATAACGTTTTTAGGACTTCGATTCTGTCTTATGGTTTGGATTGTTCGTACTTGGTTTTTACTGGTTCGTACTGTACACGATGAACAGTCCGTTTGCTGATTACACTATTTTGCCTGCCTATACGGTTCGTTTTGGGATCACAACCAGTGTAGGCTGTTATTGATAGTCCATTGGCCAATCACGCTATTTTACTGAGATTTCGTATAATAGTTTGGATGCAGCTATGGCGGGTGTGGCGGCAGGCAGGGTAAGCTTACTCTTCCGAACACCTGTTACCACTGTTTGTCGTGTATTTTGTACACGAGGAGCAGTCCATTTGCCGATTACACTATTTTGCTTAAATACACTATTTTGCCTATAACGTTTTTGGATCTTATGGTTTGGATTGTTCGTACTTGTTTTTTTTATTTACTTTACCCCTACGCGCAAGCGAATTATTGAAAATATATTAAACCATGTGTTAGTCCCGAAATGACCTAGTTTGTGACGAGTGGACGTTAAACCCCATTTTTCTCTCTATCTCTCTCCTACGGCGCGGTATAAATCATATGATAAAAAAAAAATGAGTTTTTTAATTTCAGAGGTAATCATTCATTATTCGATACTTTCGACCCTAGTCAAACAATATATTGGATCATTGCGAATGCAGTATCTTTAATGTCAATTTTTTTATTTTCTTAAAATTCAGAAACGAAATCGGAAACAACGCTAAAAAATAAAATAAAAATTTAGTTTCTAATGTCAAAGGTAATCATTATTCGATACTTTCGATTTAACCTTTAGTCAAACGATATATTGGATTATTGCGGTGTTTTTATACGCCCACATTTTCATGTGGACGTATTATGTCGTCGCCCCTGTCCGGACGTCCGTCCACAACTGTTTGTGGACTCTCTATAGGTCACAATTCTTGTTCGATTTTAACGAAACTTGAAATATAGGTTTATCCCCAAAAGATCTCGGCTGCTTTCGATATTGGCATGTATCGGATCAAAACTTCATGGATTGTCCGAAAAATCACCAATTTTAGCTCGTGGTACCTCTGGAGGTCACAATTATTATCCGATTCGGAAAACCGTTCGATTAAGTCACCGTTACACCTTAAGGAAGGTTGAGTTCAAATTTCGGAAAAATCGGACCAAAATTACCATACAAAATGGCCCCCGTTCGTACGCGAATACTGTTAAAAAATTGTATATCAAGGTTGTGGACCCTGTAGAGATCACAATTTTAATTCGATTTTGATGAAACTTGAAATGCATGGTTATAACCCAAAGATCTTGGTTTCTTTCGATATTTGCGCATATCGGATCGTAACTTCCTGAATTATGGCCCCTGATTATATTCAAAATCGCCTTGATTTAGCTTGTGGTCCCTCTGGAGGTTACAATAATTATCCGATTTAAAAAATCGTTTGATTATATCACCGTTACACCCTAAGGAAGGTTGAGTTCGAATTTCGGAAAAATTCGACCAAAATTGCCATACAAAATGACCGCCATTCGTACGCGAATACTGTTAAAAAGTGGTATATCAAGGTTGTGGACCCTGTAGAGGCCACAATTTTCATTCGATTTTGATGATCCTTGAAATGCGTGGTTATAACCCAAAAATCTTGGTTCCTTTCGATATTTGCACATCTCGGATCGTAACTTTCTGAATTAGGGCCCCTGATTATACGCAAAATTGCCTTCGTTTAGCTTGTGGTCCCTCTGGAGGTCACAATTATTATCTGATTTAAAAAAATCGTTTGATTATATCACCATTGCGCCTTAAGGAAGGTTGAGTTCGAATTTCGGAAAAATTTGACCAAAATTGCGAATACTGTTAAAAAATGGTATATCAAGGTTGTGGACCCTGTAGAGGTCACAATTTTCATTCGATTTTGATGAAACTTTAAATGCATGGTAATAACCCAAAGATCTTGGTTCCTTTCAATATTTGCGCATATCGGATCTTAACTTCCTGAAATATGGCCCCTGATTATACGCAAAATCATCTTGTTTAGCTTGTGTTCCCTCTGGAGGTCACAATTATTATATGATTTAAAAATCATTTGATTATATCACCGTAACACCCTAAGGAAGGTTGAGTTAAAATTTCGGGAAAATCGGATCAAAATTGCCATACAAAAAAGCCACCGTTTGAACGCAAATACTGTTAAAAAGTGGTACATCATGGTTGTGGACCTATAGAGGTCAGAATTTTTATTCGATTTTGATGAAACTTGAAAAGTATGGTCATAACCCAAAGATCTTGGTTCCTTTCGAAATTTGCACATATCGGATAGTAACTTTCTGAATTTTATATCACCGTTACACCCTAAGGACGGTTGAGTTCAAATTCTGTGGTCAAGAAGAATAGTTGAAATGTCTTAAATGTCTATATTATTATTTGCATCTGTAAGGTGCCCCACTACAAGACTGATAATGATTTTAAACAATTCTTGATAACCACCATCAAGCAACATACCTTACTATCCAGATTTGTTTGAAATCCATCAAGAGGTCAAAACTAAAAAGACAGGTGAGCAGTTAAAAATATAAAAAAAAGTTTATGGATGGAAAAATTGGGCTATTATTAAAGCCCAGATGGGTTAAAAACAAAAACAGAACAATAAATAGAGAGCTTTATTGAAAATCTTATGGACCATAGGGTCATATAGAAGGGCAGGTATAGGGATGGTTTTTACATGTCATATGCAAAAAATGGTTTCAACATATATATATATAAATTACAGTAGATATATCAACAATAATAGTCTAATCCATGAAAACGATGTATATAAACAATAACATATCTTCAAAATGAATAAAAAAAAGAGAACAACCCAATTATAACACAAGAATCAATGATGATTAATCAATCAGCTATAAAACAGTCCACAAGTATCTAAAGGTAACCTTATTCACATCTGGGGTAAATGTCATTTATATGTTTATAAATGATGACCATGTTATCCACATTGTTCATTACCTTACTTCATGGAAGATTTCTGAAATACCTTTAGATCAGATTCACGAATATTCACATAAATTGTCTGAAAGGAGTTTAGTCTCCGGAAAGCTTCAACCTTGCAAATTAGATGGGATCAAACCTTTTAATGTAGCGCACCGAGACTAGATACAGAAGGCAAAAGACAAGATAAAATATTTGACATGAATAAAGAAGAGTAGTGGGTGATTCCATCCAATAATATCTATTAGCCACCCACACACACTGTTCTTAGTAAAATATTATTTCTTGAAAAACAGTTTTAATAATCAAATAACCCTTTGAAGGCAAGTGCCAAATATTTCAACTTTTTCTGTATCCCATATATAAACTTGTGTTATATGTACAAGCCATTTCCTTATTAAAGATGCATAATGTAAGATGTAAATAAAAAGCTGTCAGTTTTCGCTATACTAGTTACTGAAAAGGGAATATATTGAAAATGTCAGTTAAATCACTTCATTCCAAGCGTAATCATAGCTGTAAGAAGAACATTGTAGTCTTGTTTTCATTGCAACCTTGATATGATAATAAACAAAGTCTAGATTATCCATTTTTTAATTAAATCTTGAACTAGCCATTGTGTTAAAATCTGTTTAAAATCAAAAGCAGCCGATGACCTATAGTGTTTTGATTATTTGCTTGGCATATGAATAAATGTATAATTAATGATTTATATAACATTTGAGGCTCTTACACAATGTATCTTAAATACATGATCTTTAATACAGATACGTGTATTAATCTACTGTCAATCTTAATATCAACTAAACATATATACGAAACCTTAGGCATTAATCGCATGAAACTTTAGAAGTTCCAAAGATTACTGGTGAAATAAACCAGCGGCTGCCAGGCAAGATACGCCCTCACTTTGCAAGAGATTGGTAGAGAACAAATTGCTGTATTCTGAATCTCAAAAATAAGATCAGTCCAAACACGTTTCAATTCAGTTCAGAATTTACAAAGATATGAATATTTTGCAACATTTGGTATCGGAAGCAGAAGAAATAAACAGCTAGAACCACTAATAAGGATTGGCTAAAATCTATTTTTTGGACAATTTAATATGACTTAAAGATACATTAATTAAGATATAGGTAAGAACTAGCAATTCTTGCTATGATAGTTCGAAAGTAGATGATGTAAAATAAATAATTTGAAAATTTCATTCAAATTACTCTATTGCAAGCAAATATATTGGCCTTTGAAGGTTTGATAGACGTGTGCAATAATTTCAACCACGGTCCTGGTTGATCGAAGCTAAGTCTCGAACCGCCTGGAATCCGCCATATTTATTACATAAAAGTATCGCTGAAAAGTTTTAATCTGTTTAATATCGGAAAAATCTGATGCCATCCAGAGTTGAATAAGGCCTGGATCTGTTAATTAATGTCTAATTAAAAAAGAAAGACCTGGTATAGGCAGATTTAGTTCTTAACTAATGTATCTTTCATCCAAGCCGGGAGATAATCTACTGATGCTATTTTAATGTTAACTACACAATCTGAGTACATTTTAGTGTGGATTAATCCTTTAAAAGTTGATATTGTTCATAAAATGCATATGGCAATCTGTAGATCAAAGACAAATATGCTGGGAACTGTAATTATTTTTTTACATTTTCGGCTTCATTTGAAATTAAAGAGCTGGATGGTCACATATTTGTTTTATGTCAATGCAAAATCTAATATGAACATGGACAATGATGATTTGAAATATTCAACAAAGATAAATAAAAAGGTTTTCAACTAACGGTAAATGTATAATTATTTCTTTAAGGCACAGTGGATTATAAAGATGGATTTTATCACATTCAAAACTAATAGTTTAGAGTCTTATAAGAGGAAAATATATGTAAAATAGAAGTAAGGCTGTCTGTCTATATTTAATTAAATCTTGTTTTCCGTCCCATCAGAACGACTAGACAGCTGTTCTTATCAGGCCAGCCTTCCTACATTACTGAAAAGGGCGAACCATGCTGGAAAATCTGGATGAACTTTCTCGGCTAATGCAGGGATCGAAAACCCGACCTCCAGGTTAGTGAGCCAGTGTCTTATCCACCGTGACCCTAAATCCTCTGGTTTCTATATATTAAACTGTGCTCTTCATAATTATAACATACTCATTTAACCATAGTGATGTTTTAAATAGCAATTCTGAAGGTAAAATCTTTTTTCTTTCACATTTGATAGGGTTATAGCCAGAATATTTGTGAAATTCGACAATTTACTATTATCCATATTGATATACAACTGTAGACGTATGTAATTATCTATGTACATGTATCAATATAAAAACTATATAACTGTAAACACACCTACATGATATATCAATTTCATAGAGCTGGTAGATATTTGATGAAGTGGTGAAACCATCTACTACATGTAGATATTTGTATTAGACCATCTGTATGCATACATGTATGTGAATTTTTTTTTATTGTAGTAGCTATTGTCAATTATATTCAAGCATGCATACAACATCAGTCATTTCAAAACAAATTTTTAACTGAACCTGTATTTATATACAGTAGTGGTTCAATGAGATTCAGTGTTGCTAGGGTGGGGTACATATATATCACACAAACAAATAATGGCTGGCATTTATAGAAATATAACTGGTGCGGGTGGTGCATTATACTGATAAAGATATCATCTAATAATTATCTATTTGGTGTCATGAGAAAGTTATTAAATCAATTTACATATTTATTACATAAGATAGCTCAAAATGGATGATTTCCCATTACAAAATAATTGATTTTCTTCAACATAGCATCACAAATTAGAAAAATTTATAACTTCAAGTTACAGATAATACTGAAGTTTACAAAAAATTCCTTCAAAAATGACGTTTTCTAAAAATGATATTTGATATAGATATCTATATAATTATTTTCAAACTGAAAATTATCTGTGTAATGTAATCAGTTAATGTCGAATTATAATAACAACTTGTTTATAACTATAAATGTTAAAATGTTCACACATTTTTTATAATTTTGTACGAACCAATTACAAACTTAAATCCTGACATTTACATGTTGATACACTTTCAAATTGTGTGACTTTTCTATATAATAAATGAACTTGTCTAACCATTTCTATTCAGTATCATTCAATCAAACTTAATTCATCAATTTGAAACTTCTTTTATAAAGGAATTTGACTGCAAAGATACACTTTGATAATACCTTCATTTTGGCAAAAATAAATGTTGTATATCTGCATAAACATTAAATTAACTGTTTTATTATATAGTATACTTTTAATATTAGCTTTGGTAAGATGATTTTGGCGAAACAAATAATTTTAAAATTTAAATTTATTCAAGACCAAATAAACAACAATATATATTATGTAAGTTAAGGTATGTTTCTTATATTCATGTTATTACAATCAAATCTTTATACAAATATATATGTCAAACCGATTAAAATATAATAGGTTGGGGTAAACCACATATTTAGTACAACTTTTTTGACAATTTATTAAGGACCATTTTGAGCAAGTGGAAACATTTCATCCAAAAATGAATGAATCAATAATACGATCAAGTAAAACCCAATACAATCATACATACTTTAAGAAAAAAATATTAAAATAGGGTATCACTATTAAGCTAAAATAAAAAGGAAACTTTACTAATTGGCACAAATCTATTTACAGGTACAATGTACAGTACATGTATATAATTAAGTAAGTTGACCACATGATTTAATGGTTGTGGTGGTGGGTGAAACCTTTATTACTGTAACAGCTAATGATTACCAGCTAATACTGATATCTATATGATTAAAACATAAAACTCAATCTATAATAATAAGCTGTGTTAGGAATCTACATTAAGGGTGTGTTTTTCATGTCTTTTCATGATACTGTCTGTTTCATACACAGTTTTTGATAAGTAGGGAATGGCTCCATAACTTTGAGCTCGAGATCCAATACACATGACCAACTGGGCGGGTTCAAGGTTTGTGTCACAGAAAATTTCATGAAATGCATGTGTCATGCCAGGGTCCACGGACCGAAAAATTGTTATATTACTTTCGATATATTTTTGATATAAATCTACATCCTCTTTACCCCACCCCTGTATACTCAGATCAAAACCGCCAACTGATAACATATCACTACGGTACATGGCAGCAATACCAAATCCAAACTGTCTCCAGTAGCCAGTATCTTGACTAAAGTCAAGGGGATCAATGTGGCATCCATCATGTTGACAAGAACAATGAGGAGAGTGATTGAGGCAGACTGTAACAGGATCGAATTGACTGAACACGATTGGAAAATAAACTTGAGATCCTTGGTTAGTGTTGAGTCGAATTCGATTCAAAGAGCTTCTTGTCATCACAATATCCACATCAACTAAAAACAACAGTGCATCTTTTGAACACCTTGAAGCACCTAATTCGAGTCCTCTACCACGAGAGAAGGCACCGTTTGCTCGGATTATTTCTATACTATTACCACCATATTTATTTTGATATTTTTGTAATAATTTAATACTTTCCTCTAGTGCTTGTTCTTCACGCTCACTTTTATACAACACAACATGTAATTGAGCATTTTCCCCCGTTAACAGACAGATTTCCTCATAGTTTTTCATAAATCTTCCAAATATTTTTAACCTGCCAGATAAAGGCATTACAAAATGAATAGTTTCTGTTCGTTTGTCTATACTAGGTTTAGTTTCGGAGCCAACAGCGAATTGTCGTATAATATGGAGCACATGAGCACCCATGCTAGGTTTTGGATTATATGTGGCAATTTCTTCCTCAAATTCAGTCTGAAAAAAAGATTGTTGAACGTATGCATGACGTCTAACAGGAACCGTCATTTTTCGTCCTTTATGTTTCCTATAAATAAGAAGGAGGTCAAGAATATAGTCAGCTCCATATAAGGGGTTTATTCTCCTGTAACCATATAAGATTTCTTTAAAGTCTATAGTTCTTCCACGTTGTCGGGCATTTTTATTAACTAACTGCATAATTTGATTAATGACATCATCTATAGCGCCAGATAAAGAGGCTTCCAATCCGCGTTTTGGATTATTGTGAAAATGAGAAAATATTGGTTTAGTTATAAATTCCCATGATAAAACCTCATCATCATTTTGTGGTTTATATTTATTAAGTGAAGGCATAAGCGCCAGTTTATTTTGTAAAGCATTAGGATGACGATAACCGATAAACTCCTCCATCATATTAATCTCACGATAAAGATGTAGTTCTTTCTGATGAAGATGTACAATTTTTGTTGACTGAAAATAATTTTGAATACGAAAAAGATATAATGGTTCTTTTACAGGATGAAGAGACACAGCATTTTCCACTTCTTTACTTTTTAGAGTCTTCTTAAATGAGCCTTGATCTTCTTTATAATTCTGATATAATATATGCTGCATCTGAAAGAACAAAATTTAAAAATTATTTAAAAGATAGATTGCAAGACAATTAAACATACACCCAACCGTTTTGTCAGAGGCATAATGTCAATTGGTAGGAATGTTACTGATCTAAACACACAGTACAGTACAGATAATTACAATTTAAAACGGACTAGAACATTCAAGGTCTACAATGGTTATTTAAAAAAGTTGGGTCGATTTGCAGGGATTTCACTTTTTAGTGATATATCAAGGGTGTTCAAATTAGATTGGTTTTAAAATATTAAGACAGACCTCACTGTAAAGTTGATATCATTGACTAAACAACGAAAAATAGGCCGACAGCTGCCAGGCAGGATACGCCCACATTTTTGAGAGATGAATAGAGAACAAGCAAACAGAAAGTGATTTTTCCTTCAATCAAAGGCCATAATTCATTAAGTTACTATTTGATATGCACAAATATCGAAATGAATCACGATCTTTGGGATATACACATGCTTTTCAAGTTTCATCGAAATCAGTTCAATTGTGACCTCTATAGGGTCCACAAGCTAAAAACATGATTTTTCGTACGATCAGGGGACATAATCAATGATGTTTCGATCCGATACATGCCAATATGGAAAGCAGCCAAGATATTTTGGGGATAAATTGCTTACATGTATCTCTTACCCCAAGCAGAAAATGCTCATCTTCAAACTCCATCAAGGTATTGATATAATAAACACCTACACCAAGTTTGAACATTCTAGCTCAATTAGAAAGAGAGTTATTGTGAGAGTTATTCAGAAAAGAACATTCCGATTGGCGCAAATATAGAAAGGAACCAATATATTCGGGTTATAAACATGCATTTCAAGTTTCATTAAAATCGGCTCAAAATTGTGATCTCTATATTGTTCACAAGCTAAAAACGTGATTTTTCTTACAATCAGGGCCCATTGTCCATGAAGTTTCAATCAGATACATTTAAATATCAAAAGCAGGCGAGATCTGTTGAGGATAAACCTATATTTCAAGTTTCATAAAAATCAGACAAAAATTGTGACCTGTAGAGAGTCCACAAACAATTGTGGCAGACAAACAGAAGCGATGACATAATACGTCCACATGAAAATGTGGCGTATTAAAAGGCAATTTTTCGGACAATCAGGGGCCATAATTCAGAAATTTACGTTTCGATTGGCACAATTATCGAAAGGAACCAAGATCGTTGGGTTTTAAACATACATGTCAAGTTTCATCAAAACCGGTTCACATTTGTGACCTCTATTGGTTCCACAAGCTAAAAACGTGATTTTTTGTACAATCAGGGGCCATAATCCATCGATTCCAGTCCAATATCGAAAGCAGTCGATCTTTTGGGGATAAACCTATATATTTCAATTTTCGTCAAAAGCAGTTAAAAATTGTGACATGTAGAGAGTCCACAAACAATTGTGGACGGTCGGATGGACAGGGGCGACGGTATAATACGTCCACATGAAAATGTGGGCGTATAAAAAGGTGGTTTTTTGGACAAACAGGGGCCATAATTCAGGAAATAACGTTTCGATAGGCGCAAATATTAAAAGGAACCAAGATCTTTTGGTTATAAACATGCATGTCAAGTTTCATCAAGCATAAATTCACTGTTATATTTACGTCATATACTTCCTGGAAACTTTCCATAAAAGGCAGCGCTGATCGAGGTTATTTCGGCGTCACTACATACCATTGCTAGTATACGCTTTAACATGGCAGACAGCGCTTCTGAGATTCCAAAGCAAGGACGAGTACTAGATTTAAGTAGTTTAGCGAAGAAACAGACACAGTAAGGTACTAAAGAGCTACTGTCTACGCCATGGTAAATAATAAACGGATTTCTTAGAATATGAACAAACTAGTTAACTTTGGTTATTATAAACTTACCTGTGTGTTTGTAATCAACTCCTGTTTAATAAAATTCATTGCACAACTAATTATCACAACCATGAAAACACATACTCTCTCGAAAAATTGAAATACAACAAACTTGGCTCAGAAAAATATCAACATGGAAGCTAAGTTACGTCACCAACGGAAGAAACCATTTCTAAAATAGGGGCCACAGCATAGGAAATCGGAATACTTCACGACAATTCAAGTTGGTTTAAGAATGTTGTCGCCCCTATTTACGAAATGGTTTCTCCCGTGCGTGTCATAACTTAGCTTCCATGTTAATATTTTTCTTAGTCAAAGAAATCCGTTTATTATATACCAGGTCAGGGTTTTGGCTTAAATAAATCGATTTATATTTATGAGATATATTATTTGACAGATTATAATCAGATATGCAACCAAATCGCATATTTGGGGTTCATTTTTCAAAATTTTCCTGTGGGAGCTCCCTGACTATTTTCATGTAGCCTACTTTATGACTGTAGTTAGCAGGTGTATGTACATTGTACATGTACATGTATAAC
Source organism: Patella pellucida (assembly GCA_917208275.1). Taxonomy (NCBI): domain Eukaryota; kingdom Metazoa; phylum Mollusca; class Gastropoda; family Patellidae; genus Patella; species Patella pellucida. The sequence goes on along the minus strand of OU795037.1, from coordinate 39,008,648 downwards.
TGTATGTATATTGTACTACATACCGTCTGTATGCAAACAAACAATCAATACAAACTTTATAAATGGTGTTTCTTTCATCTTATCCTATTTAAACCTGGGTGTAATATAGGTAATGTGAACATACATGTACTACATGCACCACTGAAAGATGAGTATGTGTTTTAGTCCAAAGCATCAATTGCATATAAAGTTTATTCAGCTCTGTATACATATGATCACCTTAATAAATAAATGGATACTTGTAAATTTTACCTCAGGTGTTTGATTAAGGCAGGGCCTTAAAAATTTATGTGGTGCCCCCCTTCCCTTGGTGCCCTAAGCACATGCTTATTTTGCTTAATGGTTAATCCAGCCCTGGATTAAGGTATGGATTAAGATTAAGATTAAGGTAGAATTGATCATATTATTACATACAGTGTATAATGTAAGAATACATAATGTTAGGACAGTTCGGTAGGGATACACCAGATAGTGAATTTTACTGTTTGATCAAATAACATTATAGTTACAGTTTATATTCAGCATATTTTCGAGTGGATTACCTACAGTTCCATTCAAAACACGTCTAAAGCTTGCTGTAACAGAACACATCAATGATAACAACTCTTCCAGATCCTAGTGTCGTAAAGACACATAAAAAGAAATTTTGAACTATAAAAGATAGTAAGCTGGCACTGCCAGGCAGGATAAGCCCCCATTTTCGAGAGATGGATAGAGAACAAGCAATACCGAAAGTGATTTTTCCAACAATCATAGGCCATAATTCATTAAATTACAATTTGAATCAGGATCTTTAGGTTGTAAACATGTATTTAAAGTTTCATCAAAATTGAATTAAAATTGTGACCTCTACAGGGTCCACAATACCTTATTTTTACACTACGCCTATTCACGTACAAACGGAGGCCATTTTGTCTGGCAATTATGGTCCGATTTTCTAGACATTCGAACTCAACCTTCCGTAGGGTGTAACGGTGATAGAGTCAAACGTTTTTTTAAAATCTGATAATAATTGTGACCTCTGGAAGTTATGATCCGATATGTGCAAATAACGAAAGGAACCAAGATCTTTGGGTTACAACCATGCATTTCAAGTTTCATCAAAATCGAATCAAAACTGTGGCCTATACAGGGTCCACAACCATGATATACCATTTTTTAACAGTATTCGCGTACAAACGGCGCCCATAATTGTATGGCAATTTTGTTCCATTTTCCCGAAATTTGAACTCAACTTTCAATAGGGTGTAACGGTGATATAATCAAACGATTTTTTAAATCAGATAATAATTGTGACCTCCAGAGGGACCACAAGCTAAACAAAGGCAATTTTGTGTATAATAAGGGGTCATAATTCAGAAAGTTACGATCAGATATGCGCAAATATAGAGAGGAACGAAGATCTTTTGGTTATAACCATGCATTTCAAGTTTCATCAAAATCAAATCAAAATTGTGACCTCTACTGCAGTGTCCACAACCTTAAAATACCACTTAGGGTGTAACGATGATATAATAAACGGTATTTCATATATAATAATAATTGTCACCTCCAGAGGGACCAGAAGCTAAAATAGGTGATTTTTCAGACAATCAGGAGCCATAATTCAGGAAATTACATTCCGATAGGCGCAAATATTGAAAACAACCAAGATCTTTGGTATATAAACATGAATGTCAAGTTTTATCAAAATCGGCTCAAAATGTCAAGTTTCATCAAAATTGGTTCAAAATTATGACCTCTATTGGGTCCACAAGCTAAAAATGTGATTTTTCGTACAATCAGGGGCCTTAATCCATGAAGTTTTGATCTGAAACATGCCAATATCGAAAGCAGTCTAGATCTTTTGGGGATAAACCTATATTCCAAAATTCGTCCAAATCAGGTAAGAAATGTGACCTGTAGAGAGTCCAACAAACAATTGTGGATGGACAGACGTCCGGACGGACTGGGACGACAACATAATACGTCCACATGAAAATGTGGGCGTATAAAAATGAAAAGAAATAGGATCTGACTACATACATGTAGATGTTCATAGCACCATCGATAACAGTTTTACACCCATCTTGTCTTTATAGAAAGTGATTTATTGTACAGGTATACTGATGGCTTACTCCAATTTATTTCTGATAAAAAGGATATGGGGAATATGGATACACAGTGACTGTCTTTGTTATCGTATTATAAAACAAATTCGAAATTAGATCTTAAATCAAAATAAATTACAAAACAAATTGTTTTACTTAAATCAAAATAAATTACAAAACAAATTGTTTTAATTAATGAGGGGATCAAGGAATCAGTTACGTATGTATGTGTTAATGAATAAACACCCAAGCTGTAATTAAAGAATAAACACTCCGAATATGCATTAGGTCACTGTGACGTCAAAGGCATCTGAGGAGATTAAGAATTTTTTTCGATAATTTTACAAGAGGTCTATATTCAAACTACTAGCTACAAGTACAGAAATTTTCGTTTGGTGACTTCTGTGCACTTTAATCTTTATTGGAGTTTAGAATGAAAAAAGGGTTGGTAAAGTTAAATTTGTTTTGTCCCTATAGTATTTATTAAATTCACTGTAATTGAGAAAATTTCAAGGATGTGTCTTGAATTACAGGTGTGACAAATTTGCATGGAGCCCTGTGACTGTTCTCGAATTGAATATACATGTACCCTTGTAAGAATACTCTCAGACAACAGTTTTAGCAAGGCTGTGATTATTGATAATCACTGAAAATCCTTGTCTGATGTAATAAACAACTGTGAATAAATTAAATGTCATCCGAAAGGGAACTGCTGCTAGTAATATTATTGTGAAAAATCAATAGGATTCTTTATCTTATGAACATAAACAATTGGATGTCAACCTTAGCCCCTTAATTCTTTTAATTGATTAATGACACTAATTATCGAAAATTGTTCAAAATCAATAGGATTCTTTATCTCATGAACATAATCACTGACGGACAGGAGTGACAACAATTTCAATTTAGTGTATTAAAAGCGAATAACTAATATATTTTTCAATGACTGGAAGGCAGTTATATGCAAGTTCTTGTAAAGTTATGTGGAGGTAGGCTTGTTTACTAATTTTAGTTTTATTTTGGCTTACTGTGACAAAACTGGAACATAAAATCAGCTATACATGTATCTTAACCAGGGTTTCCACTTCAAAATTTTCACTGTTGGTCATTTTTGATAATGCACGAAAACTTTGCATGCAAAATTAATTCATATTTTATGTAATCATGGTATTTTGAATTCCCGTGCGATATCTACACCACTTTGTCAGCATGGTGTACACAAAATATATATTGGACTTAAAAATGAAATGCCAGTTTTAAATGAAATATCCCTTTTGGCTACTTAAATAACTGGATCCAGTAGCTCATACGCACATGTATTACCACATGCTCTATAGAAAACGGACTAACATGGATGATTTTGAGTTGTAATACAATAACTTCGAAATGAAGATAAATATATAATTATTCAAGGCATATTTCTCTCATTTTTCGGTAAGAAGAAAATCCACCCGACAGACAATATTTGGGATTTTTGTTAACATCTGGACATTTGCTTTAAAAAAACCTAAACCAGCGGTTGCCAGGCAATATACACCCACATTTTCCAAGGAGAGAGGGGATCACGGTATCTCGCTAACCTGGAGGTCGGGTGTTCGTTGTTCGATCCCTGCTTTGGTTGAGAAAGTTCATCCAGATTTTACGGCGTGGTTCCCCCTTGTCAGTGCTTCAGGACGGAGGGCCTGACCAAGACAGCTGTCAAAAAAACCAAGGTCCCGTATACACATTGGCGTGCGATAAAAGATCCCTTGACAGTTGGAAATCGATGTAAGAGTAGGCCATAGTGCCACTGTCCGGGCAAAATTTCCCTCATAGCACACTGTATGGCGTATGCCTGTCTTCATTAGCCCAGTTCGGAGCAGAATAGTAGGACGTTAAACCCCATTTCATTTCATTTCCAACAAGAGATGAATAGAGAACAAGCTACAATCAAAAGCATTTCTCTTACAATCAGCGGCCATAATCCAGAAAGTTATGTTCTGAAGTATGCAAATATTGAAATGGGCTGAGATCTTTGGGATATAAACATATATTTCAATAAGTTTAATAAAAATCAGAAAAAAATTGTGATTTCTAGAGAATCCACAACCTTTATAGTCCACAATTCGAACAATCATGGACCATAATTCATGTAGTAATTGTCCAATACATGCCAATATCAAAAGGAACTTAGATCTTTGGGAGATAGACCTAGGGCTATGGAAATAACCACAAGTAGATCTGACCTGTCGTAGGACTGTATGATATTCTCAATGTAGTCCTTTTTCGCAATATGGTTTTTCACACCCAACTATGATATCATGTGGCCAAAAATTGTCGATATAATGGTTTATCGAATATCGCCAAAAACTTCAAATATCAAAAAAAAATTATCATAAAAACAGATAATTAATACACTAAACAGCGGTGTAAATTAGCCGATGGCAATAAGCTATAATAAAACTAATGTTTTAAGAATACAGTAGAATCTGCTTTAAGCAGCCACCCAAGGAAATTTTCACAACTGACCGCTTAACGGGAATGGCCTCTTAATAAAATCTCGGGTAAATTTGACCATCGCTGAATCTTGTTGCCAAACCAAAATTCTTTATGGGAGTGGCCTTTTAATAAAATCTTTTTGTGCTGACATAAATTAAATATTACGCTTTGGAAGTGAATATCAATACTGCATCGGTAAATTTGACCATCGCTGAATCTTGCTGCTGAACGAAAATTCTTTACTCAAATCTCGGACATAACTTCTGTAAACTTGTCATTTTGTACCAACCTTCGATACTACTGTCTACCATTGTGATGCATTCGATAATATTTATCCATTATTGTGAAGAAAATTGATGAATTAATTTTATTTTATCAAAAAAGCAAACGAACAATAATCCATAGCTTATTTTATCACCGATTTTCAGGGGGCGCAACTCTATGAAATATTATAGGAGGCGCTAAAACGTCTGTTTAACAACAAAGCAGTTATGGAAAAGAGATACTTGATGATCGTGACAAAACTCGGTACTTTTATTTTTTTCAATCAGTATCAAATAATGTGTCGTTACGCGTGAAAACAATGATCAGGTTATTCGTTTAATAAAACAAAAGATTAATTAACAGATAATCCCGGGTTGATTGTTATTTTTACATTTCTGTTAACCTGATCCAGGTAATTAACTACTACTCACAGGTTTAGCGGGGGTGTTACAAAAGAACGTCACGATGTTATCTCACTCAACAATGGCCGTTGAATGAGCGATGTTTTGTTGAATCTATTAGTAAAATAGTGACCAATGGCCGCATTAGAGGAGTGACCGTTGAATAAAGAGATGAAACAATAGAACTTTTATGAGGGGAATTTATCATGACCGCTTAAAAGGAGATGTCGCTGAATAGGAGTGGCTGCTCATACAGATTCTGCTGTAGTTAAATGTTAAAAAAACCCACTTGCACAGTCCGCAACCGTTTTCACTGCATCATGTATGCGTTATTTTATATTGTTTTTAGTCGACGATAAACTGTCAGTTGTTACTACATGTTAGGCCTACTAAACGCCTGAAATTTCCCACTACCGTGGCTAATTACCAGGCTATATTCGATGCTTTATTGAAATAGAAAAAAAAATAAAAAAATTAGATAACATGTGATTGTCTGCGATATCACTTCGGTGGAAAGCGGGCGTAAAATACATCTATTTCACACATGGTCACTCAGTTGTTCATAAGCGTTCGCCCTGTTAACAACTGCAGCTCCAGTGTTCCAGTTATCCAGTAGACATTATACAAGGGTTAATCAGCGAAATGGATGTATGAGATGTGTTGTTGACGTTTGGGAAAGTAGACGAGGGGAAATGTGTAGGAAGTGATAGTTAGATGTATTATGAATGGTTAGAGTGGCTGTGGTGTTACGGTGAAATACTATGCCGCCACCGTAACACCACAGCTTTATGATTTGTTAGACAGAAGTGATGTAATAAGTCTGACAATAATAAATAACATATTTCTGATTTTATTGTCGTCTTTTCCCACTTGCACTGGTTGTACGCCATTTTGAAACTAGCTGACGAAGGTACAGTGGCAAGTGTTATGCTTTAAAACAGACCTAATACCTCAAAAGTACCTACGCGCGAAATCCCAGATTTTGGTACATGTAAAACAAAAAAAATAGTGCCCGTGCGCGTGCCAGTAATAGAAAATCTAAGAGTTCGCGCATAAAAAATGCACGAACGTACCAGGCGCGATGTCATCCATTGTTCCAGTTATCCAGTCACCATGGACCTGATAGTTAAAACTTACTTAGTACGGTACCCTTAAGAGACCAGCAGAGTATCCTACCAAATGGCGGTCAGCAGCACGGAGAGATTAACCGACAGGGGATTCTGAAATGCATGATCGATTTCCTTGGCAAGTAGGAGGACATCCTTACTATTTACGTGAAAGAGGACAAGTGGCACCTACACTATGAACTAAAGACAAAAGTCCTCTAGATAGAGAAGCACACCTACATGGGGATAATCTACCGCTTTCACAAACGCTTTGCCAAAGTACTTACCCTCACTGTATTCGACTTTCCTGTATCTTACTTCAATCAATACTTCAGACATCGACCAAGTAAGATCCCTCAAAGACCTCCGACTGCCTACGACCAATCTCCACAAAAGAATTAAAGAAGTTGAACTAGAAATAAAGTTTTGCCACTCACGAAAGGAATGCCCCCTTCGGGCCCCAGAGAAAGAAAAGAAACAGCAGACAGTAAAACCGACAGTTACACCAGTAAAGAATACAGTAAGACAGAAAGCCAGCTCCAACGGAAATGGCACCAACAGTCCAGAAAAGTAAACCAGTAATCCAGTCTCAGCTTTAAAAATATTAAATTTAACAGTTTATTATCTTGGATATTACTTCGGTGGAAGCGGATGTAAAATACAACTACTTCACACACATATGGAGCCGAATCGTTGGAGAAATTTTGATGGTTGAAAATACAATGGAGAAATTCTGATAGTTGAAAAATGCAAAGAGGGAAAAATATACCTCGATTTTTACATTGTTAATTTTTGTCGAGCAGTTTTTGTTTTGATACTAATAGTGATTTTTATGATGTTGAATATCCATTAAAAAGTGTTAAGTGTTGTGTGATGTTTACAAGTGAAAAATTACGAAAATGGCCATTTTTACTGTAATAATTTGTCAATTTTAACTATCATATTTCCTTTTAATATGGCAACGATTCGGCTTCATACACACAGTCTTAGCAGGCCTTCACGTTTATAAAATCATGCGGGAGCCATAAAAAGCTCCTGCCAATTTCAAAAATGAGAAACAGCTCCCGTAAAAAAAAATCTTCTTTATTATTAAGGAGAGCCAAATTGTATTTATGCTTTAATCTTGTTTAAAATGTTGTGAATATGTTTGGTGAATATGGTAGAATCAGAATTATTATTATGGAAACTGATAAACTGAAATGTATGCAGTTTAAAAATAAACAAAAACTGAAAAAAGTTGAATAATCTCAATATTTAGGAGAGCGATTTAGCTAATTTGCAGGAGTCTTAAATGACTCCCGCGAAGGAAGGTTGAGGTGCGTCCAGGGGAGCAGGAGCGAAAGCTCCCCTTAAACGTGAAGGCCTGTCTTAGTGAAGTGCTTGGAGTAATTACTTATTCCGCTCAAAGTAAACTTTCCAAAGTTAGACTTTGTCTCTGGTGGCTTGCAAGTCCAGCAGGAGTTATAAATTTTACCGCTCGGAACAAATAAGATTTACGGAGCAGGGTTTTGTCTTTTTGGTAATGTGCAAGTCCTACAGGAGTAACTAATAGACCTTTCTCACGCTAAATTCGAAAACGAGGCTCGGTATACAAACCCGCCGCATCCGGATGCAGACGTCGTCAATGTAAACAATGGCACTTCACTGTTGTGTCCCGTTGTGTACAAGCGATTCTCGGTACGACATTGACAAGAAGCTGTCCTTTCACAACGTACCGAAAGACGAAAAGCTACGGAGAGAATGGATTGTTAAAATAAGAAGAGATGAGAATGCTTTGTTCAAAGTAAGTCATGCATTTTTAATTTCATGACCTACCATTACTACACGAGAATCATCGAATGTCAACATACATCATTACATGCCGATCGTTGTACGCACAGTCAAATAAATATTCCAAAATAAATACTTTATTATTTAGTTCTATAATATGTCTAATTTTTTATTGGCATTTTCAAAATGAATTATCATCATCATTGTTATTATTAATGTAGGCCTAGGCTTGGGCTATATTTGTTAAACTTTTTTTGCCATAACTCGGCATAATTAAGTACCGTAACACCGTATGTATTGTAGGGCCAGGCCTTATATCTTTTCATAGGCTTATAGTATAGGCCTAATGTTTGTTACAAAAATGTCCTACCTCCTAATTATTTAATTTATTTTTTTTAGATTACAGAAGCTACCCATGTTTGTTGTCTACATTTCAATTCCAATGACTTTAAAAAGACACTCTCTGGAATGAGAAGACTAAAGAATGGTTCTGTTCCGTCTCTTTTTAATTGGACAACATGTCATGAGGAAAGACCTGCACCCAAACAAAGATTACCATTTAATAATTACAGGTACAGGATTAGGAACCATATATAAATATTTGAGATTGTTAGTCGATTGCGTTCCCTTTAATAATAGGCCTACATCTATGTATTTTTATGTAGTTGTTAAAAAAATACCCCCCCCCCCACCCCTTATATAGTTTGCTCACTAACCAAGTCTCTGGTCCCTCCCGGTTCGGTTCAATATTTTATGGGGTAGTTTTCTCTTGACAGTGTATATCTGTTCGGATGGAATGTAAAACTGAGGCCCATGTTAACATTGGCATGCACACAAAAGAATCCTTGGTAAGCAGCACTAAAAATAGGTTGTACCATCGTAAAACCGCTGTCCAACCCATCTGCAAAGTGTACTGTAAGGCCATTTTTAATATTATCCCTGTTGGTATAGAAAAGTAGAACGCCAAACCACATTTCATGTCATAATTAATCCTATTTTTATAATTTAATTCAGGAATGACAAAGTGAAAGAATTTATACCACCACCATTTGAAGATCATGATTATGCTGTTTCACCTTTAAGTTTAGAAGAAAAGTTTATTTCCCTTCAACAACATAATAAAGTTTTAGAAGATCGTGTTTTAAGTTTAAGTACCGGTAGTATGAAATTCGGAATTCAACGCTTTTGTATGAATGATGATATGGTTTTATTTTATACAGGTTTTCGGGATTATAATAATTTTTTATCTGTATTTAATGCTTTACAGCCAACTGCTGTAAACATGATTAGGTGGAGCCAAGTTCAGAGACAGCGCAATCAGTCATCACAATTTAATAGTACTGCTTTTCGTTCAGAAAGTCTTCTACTGATTGATCAATTTTTTATGTTTTTATGTCGAGTTCGGCAGGGTTTTTCTGAAAATGATTTAGCAGTGCGTTTTGATATTTCTATCAGCTCTGGTCAAATTATCTTTATGTAATGTTAGGCATATTACCAATATGGCCAGATAAAAGTACTATTAATAAATATATTCCAGAGTGTTTTAAGGTTTTATACCCTAATGTACGAGTAATTTTAGACTGTACTGAAATTAGAATTCAAACCCCAAGTTCCAAAGTTCGTAATTCTGAAATGTATTCTAATTACAAGAGTCATACAACAATGAAGGGCCTTTTAGGACTAACACCTGAATGAATGAATGAAATGGGGTTTAACGTCCTACGCTTAAGCACCTAACCTGGGCCAATTGAAGACGGGCATACGCCAACAGTGTGCTATGAGGGAAATTTTGCCCGGGCAGCGGCGCTACGGCCTACTCTTATATCGAATTCCAACTGCCAAGGGATCTTTTACGTGCACTCCAATTTGTACATGGGACCTCGGTTTTTCGTCCCATCCGAACGACTAGGCAGCTGTCCTTGTCAGGCCCTCCTTCTGCATCACTGACAAGGGGAAATCACGCCGGAAAGGACTAACACCTAATGGTATGATTAGTTTTATAAGTTCTTTGTACACAGGCAGTATTTCAGATAAAGAAATAACACGATTATCTGGGATTATTCATCTTTTAGATGTTGGGGACGATGTCATGGTTGATAAAGGTTTTTTAATTCAGGATTTGTTGACTCCTAAGGGAGCTAAGATTGTCATTCCACCTTTTTTAAGACAAATGGATCAATTCACAAAAGAACAAGTTAAGAAAACTCAGGAAATAGCTCGACTGAGAATACATGTAGAAAGGGCAATAAGGCGTTGTAAGGAGTACCATATTTTTGATTCTGTAATTCCTCTTACCATAGCGGGTTCAATAGGCCAAATTTGGACTGTTTGTTGCTTATTAACAAATTTTCATGGAAAATTATTTTGAGATTAAGTAATAACAAGACATGTAATTGACTTAAACATTTGTATGTTTATTTGTTGTAAAATATTAATAATTATGTATTATGCGAACAACAGTAATATAATGTCAACAATAACATTTATATGTTTATTATAAATAAAGTATGTTATTATAAGGATAATTTTACTGTCGTGTAAAAATATTTACCAGATCTATAACACAGACTTCAGATTTTACATTTCTAGGGAATACAATGAATAATTTGAATGTATAATATAATTATAATATAATAATGTTAATACATAATCATAAGTAGATATATGTTTTATAAATAAAATTAAAAGCAATTTAACTTTAAGTATTACTGGATGTCTTCTTGGATTGTAAAGGGTCTCTTAACTAGCTTGTTACAATACTATTTAGTCCTCAGATATTATTGATATGTTTTTCTAGTTAGCTGATATAAGAGTAGGCCATGGGTGGGGTGCACCTAAAAGAACCCTTGACAGTTTCATTTCGGTGTAAGAGTAGGCCATAGTGCCGCTGTGAGGTTAAAATTGCACAGATAGCACAACGTACAGTGTATGCCCACATTTTTATCCCATCTGGAGCTGAATTGTAGGATGAGAAACCTTATTCCATTTCATACTTAAAAATAAAAAAATATGACCTAATGAATGATGATTTAGATAGACCTTTTAATAAATTCAATTAATTATCTGTCACTCTATTCACATCTAACAAATAAGAATCAATTTAGATACATGTATAAATAATTCTAGTGAAATTGTACATAAATGATGATGCATGTACATTATTTGTAACAGCTTATAAATATGTTTTTAATCTAGTCATCATATTGTACATATAATTAATTATTAAGTTTATACATCACAACCTTGTTACAAATTATTTACTTATATATGTAAGATAATGCTCAAAATAAAACAAGTCCAATTTTTCTTTTATTTGATTCCACTTGTTTTGATTAAAATAAATTCTCTCTAAATGAAAGTCATCTTTACACATTACATAAAAATCACACCATAACAACCCAGTAAGTGCCATTTGACCTAGAACTTGATAATAATAATCATGTGTCTCTTTAAGTTTATATGACTGACCATGTAATTTTAAATATTTAACATCAGATATAGATACAGAGGTTGGACATTTTATTTCGAGTAGTCCATATTTTGGATTTGCAGTGATGTCTTAAACTTTACGATCTGGTGAAGAACCAAGATGGGGACAGCTTGGGTTTATTACAAGTCCACAACCATACACATTATTTCCTGAAAGGCCAGCATATTTAGATGCTGCTTCACCCTCATGGTCAATGCCATACTGCATTGCAGCGGTGGTTATACTTTTTTTACTAGCTAAAGACTCTGCCAGTATTAAAAAATCACCCTGCCTAGAAACTATACGCTTAAAAATAGAAGACGTTAAGCGGTTACACCTGAATTTGTGCCACATGCTGTTCGATGACTGGTCACGTGTAGTTTTTTCAATATGTAAAGAATCTGATTCAGAAACAAAAAGCCCATCAAAAACATCTTGTTGGCTATGAGTTAATACAAAAGAAACACAAGAATTTAACTTAGGCAATTTAAAGGGGGGAAAATCAGTAACATTTGGATGGTTATTTAAAATATCCAATGTGTTTTCACTGTCTAGTATAGGCTGTTGATAAGATAAAACACATCCTTTAGGTACTGGACCTAAACTACAATTAACCATATCCATACATTCAATATTTGTATTTGACAGAATTGCTCTAAACTGAGCGCCAGAGTTGACAGAATCTAAATTATGCGACAACAAATTAATAAACTGAAAACATGGTAATGGAGTTTCAACTGGATTATAAAACGAAGATTTGACACCATCAAGTCGAAAACGTTTTGCTTGAGGTGATCCCTCAACTGATTTTGATAAAGAAATCTTTTGAAAATTAATGTCCTGTACTTTTTTTGGTGTAATACCATTTGTTCTTGCAGGAATATGCCAAATTTGTTTTAGAGATGTCTTAGATTGAAGTATAGGCACAGTTTTATATCCACATTTGCAGTAATGATGTAAAAGATAAAGCAAACCTAAAATGTGATTACAGTCCCCCTCCCCAGCTTTACATGAACATAAACAATCTGATATTTTTACACAGCTATCTATTATTGATAATTTTAAATTTAAAGAATGGGGTGGATCATTCTTTTTCATAGACTTGAAGCATTTCGCTCTAACACAACATCCATCAATTGCTGTACGAACTGAAATGAAACAAATGTTAAAAATTTAAAATGCTTTATTAAGAGGGATTTGAAGATAACATTTGTCTGTTTAATAATTATGATTTTCATTATTTCCATTCTATGCTTCCACTTCAAAATCTATAACAACACAAGAGACTATGATAATAGGCCTATTATTATTATAATAATAACAAATTAAAATTGTGCTACACAGCCTATCCTTTAGCCTTAGGGTATAGGAATAGGCTACTCTAGCCTACGCCAAAATATAATATAAGGGGGGGGGGGTATATTCGAAATTTGAATACGAACCAAATAGAATTTTTAAAAAAAATTCTCCCAATTAAAGGTTTATAGGCCACACGGGACTTCTTTTCTGCAAAAAACACTCCTTTCAATAATACCTTGGAATCCGCTTGAGATGACCGTGACCTGTCAAACGACAGTTTTATTTATAGTAACGAGAAATTAATAGCGTCGAACGAAGGGAATTCCCCCTCTTCCCGTGTTTTTATCATGGTTGGGTATTAAACAATTGCTCACATTTGCCGAGAATTTTATTATTAATGAAATAAATAATTACAATAAATTACCTTCAGCATCATGTACATACGACTCGGCAAAATTGCCGTAGCCCTTGGTGTGAACGGCTTTTGGTATTCGGCTTTGATTAGCCCACAGTTCTATATCTCTTTCTTTTAAAGCTGGTAATGACTTTAGACTAAGGGTCCACTGTGGTAGCGAGGGACCGCAACTGATCATTTTGTAGTCTTACGTGTTTCGGTTACCGAAATAATAATATTTAGACAAGTAATAAAAGTAAAAGAAGACTTCTTTCTTGTTCATAAAAAAGGGCGTCTGCTACAAAAAAGTAAACAAATGATACGTCACGATTTCCTGGGCTATGTATACCATGCCTCGTTTTCGATGTAAAATGGCCGACGCGTGAGAAAGGTCTATTACGCAGCTTAGGATGGGTACAGGCTAAGACTGACGTGTCAAACTATAGAGGAATTGTTGGAGATAAGTTATGAGTTTCTAGTTATTTTATGGCTTCCGTTTGGGTGATGTAGGATTGTTTTGCTTCCCTTTGTTTGAATATTGTAACATACTACTGTTATGCACCTAACCTGGGCTAATGGAAGACGGGTTTACGCAATACAGTGTACTATGAGGGAAATCCCTGGCAGCGGCGCTACGGTCTACTCTTATATCAAATTCCAACTGCCAAGAGATCTTTTACGTACACGCCAATGTGTACACAGGACCTCGGTACCGTATTATAGACATTATGAGCCGAGATGATAAACCTTATTTTAAAAGAATAAGTAGATGACCGGCACTGCCCTTGCCTCAGTATCTTTGATATGTGTAAGGAGTTTTCAAGCTGGTATGTTTTAAGTGGGGCTATACTATATACCGGAAAACTACTGGAAAGAAATTGAGTTAAACCTCCTACTGACTGTTCTGCTCCTAAACTGGCCTAAGAAAGAAGGGCATACGCCATACAGTGTGCTATGAAGGAAATTTTGCATGGGCAGTGGCACTACGGCCTACTCTTGTATCGCATTCCAACTGCCAAGGGATATTTTACGTGCTCGCCAATGTGTACATGGGACCTCGTTTTCTGTCCCATCAGAATGACTAGATAGCTGTCCTTGTCAGGCCCTACGTTCTGCATCACTGACAAGTGGAAACCATGCCGGAAAATCGAGATAAACTTTCTCGGTCAATGCAGGGATCTAACACTCTACCTCCAGACTAGCGAGCCAGTGCCTTACCCACGTGATCCCCTAGTGGACTTAAGGATAGTTGATGTTCTTTATTTCAGCTGGTTTACCATTTGTGTGGAGAAGAACACGAATGGATTCGAACGTGCGTTTTGGGCACTCAGTTTCTGTATTTTATGAAATAAAGAATTTGAAACTGTATAAATGTGTTCTCTTTTAATTTAGTTCATGTGAGAAACCTGACATCATCCAGTTTGCATAAGAGTCTTAAGGATAGTTGATGTTCTTTATTTCAGCTGGTTTACCATTTGTGTGGAGAAGAACACGAATGGATTCGAACGTGCGTTCGGGCACTCAGTTTCTGTATTTTATGAAATAAAGAATTTGAAACTCTATAAATGTGTTCTCTTTTAATTTAGTTCATGTGAGAAACCTGACATCATCCAGTTCGCATAAGAGTCGTTCACTCCCGCCGTGCGGGTTCAAATCAACAACAACCCGTCCCGTTACACAAAGTTACGAAATTGATTAAACTTTTGCTAAAACTCAGCGATTTTATTTCTTATTTAGTTCATTATAACCTTGAGGGCTGGTGTTAGACGATCCCTGCATCGCCTGAGAAAGGATTGTCTACAACATGAGTACAGCAAGTACTTTCTGTATATTGCATTTATATGGTATTCTCCATTATTAGAATGTATGAACTATTGTCTAGTCTATAATATATATAGACCATGTATAAAAATCAGCCGAAAATGTAATAATAATAACAAGTCAACAGTGAGGCTGATGTCCCCCGCCGAAATCCCAAAATAATAAGATGACACATATTTATTAATCGAACATTTATTTTTTTCAAAATTTTAGCTTTAGCTCAAAATATTAATTATTGAACTTAGTCAAGACATTCCCCTAATGATCATCTACATCAAGTTCAAAATTGTACCTCAATTAATAACAGATTTATGTTCCAAAGTCTTGACCAATAAAATTGCTTATCGCTCCTTAGCCTATGCAGAAAATTTGCACCATCGAACTTAGTTAAAGACCACATAAGATGATTTTTTTTAATTGCATAGGATAATAGACAATGATTACTAAATCCATTTTATGGTAAATTCAAATCAATATGATTAAAATTAAATGAGCTATTAACGTTTTAGTATGCGATAGCCAAAAACGGTTTTCAAATTTCCAATAATGACCTTAATCCGGTTGATTGGCTGATGACGTCACAGGCACTACACATAGTATACACATTATCTGTCCAATATATCACTGTCTGTATAATATATCACTGTATACACAACACCACCAGTTGACAAGTGTGTATTGTCGGTAATCATTAGCTCGTAATTATAACTATGAGGGACCGGATATCGTCCAGATATTACCAAAACAGGAAAGATACTACCTTTACCATCCAGAATCTAATACATTTGTCCAGTCAATAGATTGCCGTCTAGAGTGTGTTAAATGCCGTCAGGATTCATAAAAAAACGCTAAGTTTGTGTTACCGTGTAGATGAAGTTTTACAATTAATACTTGAATAGAGTCGTACACAACTAATTGGTGATGTCGTCCACAACTATTGGAGAATAAGGCTCGTACACAATTTACTCTGTATATTATATACGTGTAGTCGAATTAGTTTATGATGTCAGACATCGTTTATTTTACAAGTACATATTGCATCTAAACCACTCGCCAAAATACATCACGGACTCAACGTCGAAAATGTAGCTACGTGCAATTTTATTCTTTGATCTGTTAATATCATGGTTCCAACCTGTCAATCACCGTAAAGAGATTGACCAATCAGAGAGTCCGATTATATGTAGGTGTCCCAATCAAGTAATTAGGTGGGGAAATACTTCATACGATATAATTTTTAGCGTAAATATGGACAGGATGTGAGAATGGAATTTCAGGGGCATTACATGTCCGCCAAACGAGGTACATCGTGCGCGGGTGTGAAGTTGTATTTTGATAATCAATTTACGGTATTACAGATATTTTAGAATCGGAATTCAACACCTCAACTTATTTGGTGAAATTCACGTGGATACGGATAACAGAATTGCACGAATAATTGTTTGTTCCATCAGGATTTTCTCTAAACTTTTAGACAATAGACAGCGAGAACTGGCATTAAACAATTATCTGATCAAACTTGTGGGACATAAAAACAGTATCTAAGGGGGCGGAGCTTATCTCCAAATCTCGGAACCATGAAATTCAGGGCAATGCTGTACATAGGAAAAAGTTGGACACTATTCATGATAATTTAAAATAGGAATTATATGATTACATCATGTCATGTGTTTGTTAAATTTGTTTATGATTTTGTTATTTATTGAATAAAATGATTTACTTTGTTGTTTATTTGCCGAGAGAAAGGGTGACAACGCAGAAAAACTATACTAATTAAAAATACATTATGTGTCCTGAAGTTAAACTATGTCGTGTGGACGACTCCACCAACGTATTACTATATCCAGAAATTTTACTAAGTCGTGTGGATGACTCCACCAACGTATTATTATATCCAGAATTTATACTAAGTCGTGTGGACGACTTCACCAACGGGTGTGGACGACTCCACCAAATGGACGACTTAACCAGAATTTTTGTGTGTACGACTTTGCTTGTGGACGATTTGACTGGCATTCTGTGGCAATCACGTGGCATTCTCCCGTTAGTAATATTTATAAACTATGTTCTATATTATAAGTTATTATTTGTTGATACGAATTATGTCTAATTTTTAAAGTAGCCTAGCATAACAATACAAATCACTAAATTATTTCTATAAATTCTTATCGGAATCACGTGACATGAAAGGGAAATCATCGCTTTCATCTTTCATTTCAGTCATACGTATCCCGTGTGATATTTTCCGGCATGCTGTTAGCCAACCAATAGCTACTGTAAATTTTTCCACGTTTAGATGGTCCTACCCAATGAAATTTTTTCGTTGTTGGTGCACGGAGTAATGGGATATGAATAACACAAAGAATAAAACGATGACCAAGTGGTAATTTGACGTAAAATCTCAACCCGTTGTGTTATTAAACACTGTTCATTTCTCGACAACGTCCGTGAAAATAAATGCCTTGTCGAGAAACTGAACGGTCGTGATGTTTTTTCATCTACACGGTAGCACACAAACTGGAGTTTTTTTTTATGAATCTTGGCGGCATTTAACACATTCTGGACGGCAATCTATTAAC